>KK119260.1:123622-165062 GCA_000611955.2 Stegodyphus mimosarum | reverse complement strand
ATATAATTTATTGCATGTGATAAAATAATGTAATAATGTATATTATTGTACATAATAATTTAAATAAATGTATCTAATATGCCTTAATTATTTTGCACTTTTAGTCTGAATATTATGATTTGGCTTTTCTGTCCTGAAATCTGCAAAATCCGCACAACCACTGGTCCCAAGCGTTGCGAATTTCTGGACTTCTACTGTATTACTAAAATACAATTACTGAAAAACAAAATTAAGAAACCATATTACATAACATCAGAAAGGTCCTTAAATATTCAGGGAAGGGAAACCCCAAAAATTATCCATTTCCGGTTTTGAAATGGAATGTATGGTGCAGCTAAACCAAAACTAAGAGAGAGAAAGAACGAAGAAAAAACTGTCGTAAACGTACGTGGGGACACCAAAATTTTTTATATGCTTAGGGCCTCTAAAGGCCTAAAGGTCTTAATCCAACCCTGGATATATGAATAAGCTATATATATAACACTGTCTGTAATTTCCTACGCAATGTTCCATTCAGTAAAAAAAGTCTACGTATATATCCGCAGATCAGTTTGACAAGTCATAAAAGTCGACCACCATGCACATGGGCAATTTTATTTATGTTTTTTTGCTAACTTTAAGGAAGACGAGAAACAATTGGCTCATTAGACGCGTGCCCGTTTATTTTGAAAGTAACCTCTTGCTTGGGGGATGGAAATTTAGATTCTGTAATTATTTGTCCACTGCACTACTGCCAGGACTACTTCTTGAATGAACCACTCGCTTTCCTTTTCACATTTTATTTTCTGCCTGTCCAATGCTTGGATTGTTGTGTTACATAATGCATCGTTACCGTTTCGATTTCTATGTTTAGATCAATGACCGTTGCACCTCTGCTTCTAAGAACCCATTGTTCATTGAGATTAGAATTGAGTTCCATTGTCGTAACTTTATATCTCGATAAAAATCACCGGAAGTTGTGTTTTCGAAAGTGTTTTATTTTTTATTCTCTTCCCCCCCCCGTAACTACGGGATCCGCGTTTCAACTGATAAGTCCTTTGTTCCGTTTGACGCTAGTTGCTACATCTCTCGACATGAATCTTGAGGTGCAGCGCCATCTGCTGGAGATAAATTTTATTGAGAATGTTCGTACTTAAGTATTCATGGAGAAACCTATTTAACTTTCCAATCAGTCGCAAGAAAGTTTATCGAATTATCTAAATTCATTTGTCGGACATGAAAATACCTTAATTGTATTGAAACAGAGAAAGAGTTTTTTAAAAAGAGTTTTCATAAAAATCCTTCAAAAAATTTCAAAAAGAGATCTTTAATTTATCTTGAAATAATTTTCCCTCTTGAACATTTTTTTTAATTGCATTAAATTTGTGACATAAAGACGAGAAATATTAAAGCGAATATATTTTATATATATTTTTATTTTATAGACGTCAACAAACCTACTGGTATTCAAAATTAAAGGTTCAAAATTTATTTTAAAGGTTCAAAGTGTATTCCAGTACTTCTCAAACTTTCAATACTTCGACCCCAATTTTCAATCATAATTTTCATCGCGCCCTCCCCATACAATAGCAGTGTATTGAATGCAATAATAATGTACTCTGACATTAAAGCTATGACATATGACTTAATTATAAACCATGCAAATTATCAAGCTAAGTATTAAATTTTGCATATGTTACTAAAAAATAGGACAAGTATCATATTACTTTTCCTTCCTAATTTTTAAATTGTAACAGATTGCAACTTAAATTTTAATTAAATTAAATACTTATTTCTTCAATCATTCATTTCTAAAAGTACAAATGTCATTAGAAAAATAGTTTAGTCTCTGCTGCTCTCTATCCATTACATTCGACATTCTCGGGGATATCTGCGCAACCTATCGAAGAGCTCATTTTGCGAGCTGCAATTGAGATCGTAGAAACTATATTTTGAAATAAGCCGCCCAAACGGTATAGTGGTTAGGGGAGCCGGCTACGATACCAAAGAACCTGGGATCGAATCCCGGAGAAGGCAGGGCTGTAACCTTTCATAGGAGGCAAAGGTGGCCCACCTATCAGGTGCCTCCAAATAAAGTGACCACCACTTCTGGCCTTAGTAGGGGCCAAGCCGAAATCGGCTGAAGGTCCGCCTTTAGAACAAAAGAAAAAAAAAAGAAAAATGTTTGAAGATAATTTTGCTAAAGACTTGCAGTCCATACCTCTATCAAATGGCATTGTTGCCCATCGAATCAATGATATAGGTGAAGACGTACAGCAGCAGCTTTTTGGGAAGTTGCGTGATAAAGTGTTTTCAATTAAGCTTGGTGAGGCAACAGATAGCAATAAAAATGCTCTTTTCATTGCGTACGTTAGATTTTGTAATGGTATGTCAGCAGTAGAAGAGTTACTTTTTTGTAAACCAATAAAACTCAAAGCAACAGCACTACCGTTATTTGATACTTTAAATAAGTTTTATAAACGAGGCAAACAAAGAGTGGAAAAATTGTGTCGGGATATGTACCGTTGATGCTCGTATAATGTCTGGAAGATTCCAAGGTATACAAGCACTTGTGCAACAAAACTCTCCACTGTGCATCTGAACACATTACATGATCCACAGAAAAGCTCTGGCTTCCAAAAAAAGGAATGACTATGAAATGGTCTGAATATTGTGCCAACGACAGTTGTGACCGTAGTAAATTATATAAAAATGAGACCGTCACAATCAAGAATCTTCTCTATCCTTTGTAAAGACATGGGTGCAGTGCATTCACAGTTGTTATTTAATTGCAAGATTAGATGGTTATCACATGGGAAATTTTGGCAATGTGTTTATGAATCAGGAGACAAAATTGCCACTTTTCTAGAAGAGGAAAACCGACGTAAAGGTGAGAAGTTTTAAGATGATTTATTTGTGATGAAATTGAGCTACTTGGTCGATATATTCGAGAAATTAAATACCTTGAATCTTCAAAGAGCAAATATACATATGTTGGAGACGTTTGTGCCCCAAAATATACGTGATAAAATTAATGCCTTTTCTGTAAAATTGGAATTATGGAGCAGAAATTTAAAGCAAAAAAAAACCTAGAAATGTTTGAAAATGTGGATAAATTTACAAGTTTGAAGAACAACATGTGAAAGTTGTCTTTGAAACCATTGAAACTTATTTAGCTATGGTGGCTAAGAATTTTAAAAAGTATTTCCTTGCTGACGACAGCTTGATAGCAAGTTACGAGTGGGTTAGGGAATCATTTCAAAATACTTCAAAAAGGCTCTCAACTGCCTTGGAAAAGAAATCTTCATAAATTTCATGTTAAGTAGCGAAAGCAAAAGGCAATTTAGTAATAAATCACTCTTTGAATTTTGGGCAGCGATGGATGATGAATTTTCTACACTGAAAAACAAAAGCATTTCTTTTTATTTATTCTGATACTGTATTGACACTGAAGAAACAGTTCAATTTTTTGATTGATAAAAAATTAATTCTGATACTGGATAGATGCTAAAGAAACAGTTTAATTTTTTTATGGATAACCAATTAATTCTGATACTGCACAGATACTGAAGAAACAGTTTAATTTTTTATAACTTTGTTTCTTTAATCATCTGCACATTTCTCTTCTTTAATCATCTGCACATTTCTCTTCTTTAATCATCTGCACATTTCTTTCTATTATTTTCCCATCGCTACGCGTATTCCTACATTGGTCTTGCAATTTCATTTTTGACGAGTGTAGTTACCCATCTATGGCTAACTATTCATATGATTAAAAAGCAGTTTCAGATTTAAGCAAACACATTTTGAGAAATATTCAGTTCTTTGAAGACGTCAATTGTTTTGTTCCGCTTCGAATCTAGCTACACTTTTAGCTTTCACCTAAAAGATGTTTTGAGCAAGATTAGCAACATTTGACCACTTTGACACTCACAGTTTTGCCTTTTGCTCAATGTCGAATGCATTTCGTTTTATGATTTATTGCATTTGCCTTAATTGGCTATTTTCTGTACAACGGTATGCATTTATTTTTAGTAGCATATGATTACCGTAAATAATTACAGCAGTGACGTTTTAATCAATCTACAAAGAACCAGAATTTCTTTTAGAATTATCTTTTAATTTTGAGCATCACATAATTTTAGTCACCTAACTTAAAATATGTAACCCAGAACATTTTCTTTTATTTTTATATAATAATCATAAGGTAATTATTATCGTACAATTTTCCTTGCTGCTTTGTCATTAATTAATTCATAAACTTATGGCTTTCGAAGTATCATACATTCTTTCGTGTATATTTATTAGGCAATGTGTTTCTTCATTATTTAAAAAACGTAATAACATTAATTTATACTACTATTATATGGTAACGCTACGATCTATCAAAATTTAGATAAATTGTAAAATTACCGACTGAGAGAAATAACAACTCATTGAACTGTTAGAAGCAAAAAAATTATTAAATTACCTTATCATAAGAGCACAATGTCACATATCGTAAATTATCGTATATTTTAATCATTAAAACTTCTAATGTTATGGAAGAGTCTTCAAATTTTATGTTTTTACAAACTCAACTGTTGCGTTTTTCTTTTCTTAGGAAGAAATATTTGGAAATACTTTGGTTGAGAAAACAGTACTGCGACTTCTAAATAAATGCCATAATTTCACTCTTTGTCTCTCTTGGTCTTGTCATTAAACAAGAATTTTACAGACCTCTTAACCGGAGAACATAATTTATGTAAATAATATGCCTGAATAAACGTCTTCTTAGTTAAGGAAAACCAATACAAATATTCTATGCATTAAAAAAACATTTTTTTCATGAAATATAATTTAAAAAAAATTATCATATTCACGATACAGAAAGCGACGTAAAAGGTATTCAGACGCGGATATAAGCAGTCGGTTAGAAGGAAAGTTTTGCCACTTGTCAGATGCTTATATAACTGAAAATGACATCTGCAGTATGTAAATATATTTGTGTTATGAATACAAATAGTCATGAGTAAAATTGGGAACACAGCTAACAGGAACACGGTTAAGGATAATTCAATGCTCAATCATTTCTTCGCGGCACAAATTCCTATGTATTAAATATGACAGGCATCTTTTATGTTATTAATAAGGTAACGATAGTAATGTTTTAAAGTATAGTTATATACTTATATGTCATTTTGGAGTGAAGTAAAGAAGCATTTTAAATATAATAAAAGCACCATTTAGTTTCTTTTAGAAAAGTACAAGGGGATAAGTTAATGAATGTTATAATTATTGCTTTTGTTTTATCTTGAGGCAAATTCAAAAAATCAAGATGTAATATGAAGAAAGGTATTACTTCATTAAGTTGGATAATAAAAAAATGAATAATAAATGTCATTTATTATACAAGTTCCTTTGCATTTAGTTTTATCTAATCTTCAAGTAAATTGAATATTACGGTCGAAAACAATGAAATGTCACTAAGGCTGGAAACTTGAACAGCACTATATATCGTAAACCTCGTTCTTTTCTCTATAGGCGTTGTCTATAGCCACTATAGGCGTTGACCAATACAAGGGCCACAAATGGGGGTCACTTTATTATAAAGGCACTTACTAGGTGAGCAACCGTTACCTCCTATGAAGAGACAGACAATTACATTAACCATTTTCTCTTCTGGGCGGCCACATTTTGAGCATATGCTTTTGAATTTAATGTAATAATAAACAATATTAGCAATCAATTCAACTTAACTAATAATTCTAGATATCAGTTTAAAATGTTTTAGAGTTCTAGAGATCTCTACAAGTTTAAATTACCATATTTTCCGAAATTGTACTTTCACGTTATTAACATACAAGCATTTAATTTCTTTTCTCTCCCTCCTACCATCTTTCAGGTCTCTAGTTTCGTAGCAGTCTCATAAAAAAAATCAGAAGGGTTTCAGATTTCACATTACGCTCAAAGGGCCGTTTTTTAATAGTTTGTGTGTTACCTTTATTTATTAAATTTCATGTTCTTCGCACTTAAGCCATAAAATTCAATTCAACAGCAGTATAGCAAAATTATTTTTAAATGAGCATATCTTTAGAATTTCCGATACACAGTCTCGCGCGCTGGAGATAAAGATTTGTGTGTGTGTGTTTGTGTGTAGTGTTGCCATTGCTCGCTTTGAAATCGTTGAGTTTGTTAATCAAAAATTTGTTAAAGTTTTACAAAATACGAAATAGATAAAAAAAAACAAATTCCAAATTTGGGCTTCCAAATGCCCATATTCGAGTGGAAACGTACATTATTATAGTCGACCAGATGGTATAGTGGTTAGGGGAGCCTACTACGGTACCGAAGGGCCCGGGTTCGAATCCCGGAGAAGACATGGATGTTTGTAAATGTATAGTGTCGGTGCGGCATGGCGGCACTTTAAATATGCGGCGAGCCGAAAGTCCTCTCGTGTGGATTGGTGGGAGAGAAGAGGGGTGGGAGACCCCTGGATTCCCCCCCCGGTCTGCTCTCCCTCAAAATTGGGGGTGGAAAATAGAAGTCCAACGTCTCTTCGGAGTAGTCTCTGGCAATCATTCTTCCATGTGGTCGTGGACTCGACAACAACAACATACATTATTCAAAATTGGATGGCTCTAGGTACCGTAGTTTTATCACAATGCGAGAAACTTATCTAATAATAATAATAACTTCCTGTCTCCCTAACATATTGCATATGTATAGCGAAATATATTTTCTTTTTTACAACTGAGAGCCTTGAATATAGATAGTTTTTAAATAGAACAACCTTTTTTAAAATGAGCCAATGGGTTGTTCACAGTATTTCACTCACGCCCGTAATGAGACCACCAACGACTTAACCTTTAAAAAATTAATAACATTTCCTGCGTCCTTTAGAGAAAAAAAAGTTTATATGATAGTCTTTTCCGAGCTAGACAAGATAGCTAATAGCACAAGAAATCTGTTTTATTGCTGCTACCAATTTCGTTACAAGTAAATATAATGAAAGGGAAAAAAACTTAACGTAGCTCAAGAATTAACAACAATGCGCCTTAAAAAGAATCCAAATAATATGCAGAATATTCCAACGTTCATATTCCTGTTATTATGTTTTTTCAAGATCGCATTTTGTGATAATTATAAAATGCCAGTTTATTAGCTCACATTTTGTACTACTTCTATGTTTATATTTTTTAGAAATAAATCATTTCTTGAGTTTTTCACAATCTCATATATACAGGACATTCAGTAAAGTTGCCTATAAACTCTATTTCTTAAATATTGAAAAAATATTTATTAATATTAGACATATGTAAATAAAAAATCGGATGAGATCACCACATGACTTCCTTCTACGCCTATTGAATTATACACATTTCTTGATGCACTTCATTTCAACTTATTTCTTAGAATTATTCTAGCTTAATTAATCAATACCTCAAGGAAAGTGGAAAAAGACATCAAACTTTTCAAATTTTGAAATTAAATATCCTGGCTAATTTTTGTCGTACGGGATTTCTTGCATTATTATTTTCTTATAACGAGTATAAAACCTTCTGAAATAGAAGTAAGAAAACGAAAGACCTAATTAAAAGTTGGATTCCATTATTTATCAGAATTAATTTTTCAAAATTTAAGATTATCGAAACATGAATATTTTCTCATTTAAAACACTTCTATAATTGGAAGTACATGTGCATGACCAACGATTGCGAAAATAAAGCCAGGGTAAGTTGGATAGGCATATATATATATATATATATATATATATATAAAATATAAAAAATACGATGGCTTTGGTCTACATAAGCAGGCAATCTCTAATAAACTTTTCGAAATTTCAGGATCTTCCCCTAGAACAGAACTTTCGAAAACATTCTGGCATGTTATATAACCGCTGCTATAAATACCGAGTACGCACTATTTTTAGTCAATATATTCAAGATCCTTAATGCGGAATTATGTACTGCTATATCATGTTTTTTTACTTCTGAATTCATTTATTGTATATACCTGTATATACCTGAAATTACACCACCCCACGATGACAAATCTCTTAGTGGCAAAGTGCCACCTCTCCCTTTAAATATTTCACATCTTGTCTCTGTGATATCTTCTATGACTCTTCTACTTCCAGGTTCCCATATTGGAAGACAACTGGCAAAAAGCCTGCAATCCATGTAGGCTAGGCCCAGTATAATAGCGGTAAGTGGAATTTTTAGTCAATGAAGCAGCATTCATCAGAGCCAGGAGTTGGGAGGGTGGCCTCCCACGTGACCTGTGTCTTACGATTTACTACTAATTTCTCCAGCTTTTATTGCTTTCCTGAGACTTTGTACTTTTTTCAAGAACTTTATTACATATTTTTTTATTTTTTATTTTATCTTATATTTTCTCGTGTATTTTGTATTTTATTGAAATTTCAGCAAAATGAAGTGCACCAATCGATGTCATCCCGATGCTCACGTGACTTTGGTCACAACACCTCCTTCCCTTTAGCTATCCTGCACCGCCCAGCTCATGTATTTCTTTACCTTCAGTGCTCTTAGCAGCACCGATCTTATGGCAGCCAGAACACAGCACGTAACCCTACGTGCTAAAGAGGAACTTGGAATTTTTAAGTCAGACTGCTTTCTTCCATCGCTGCTACACGATCTGCTGCTGCCTTTCGCATAATTCTTTCGTTAGTTACAACAGTTATGACGTCCAAAGCCTAAATTTAAACTTATTTCTATTCAAATCATTATTGAATATGTAATTTCTAGAAATTCGTGTAAACGAAAAGGATCTGCCATTTTAATTGAATAAAGATATGGAGCTATAAAATTAAATTCTCCTGTGACATCATTTTGCTTCATTCCACTCAGCCAAACAACGCCCGGACTCTGATGCCAAGCTTCGTCATTCCTGTGTCAATCTTCTAAATTATCACACACACACACATATATATATACTTTTAGTAATGCCGATTGCAATAAAAAGAGTATTGTGCAACTAGATGTTATAGCAGTCACATATACAAAATTTCAACGTTCTTTGGCTAATCATTTTTGGATTATGCAAAATACATACGTAGAGATGTTCGAAAAAGTCCATTTTACAATCTGTTTTGGAATAAATAGTCCTTTAGTCTGTCAGTATGTACAGATATCGCGCGAGAAAAATATTCGAAATGGATTCGGAAACGGTCATTATGAATGGATCGTTTCCGTCGGAATTTGAAACCGGACATTTTTCGCTATTACAGTACTTCCATTACTGTAATAGTGAAATTGTTCTTATGCTTAAAGTTCTGTATGCTTATGTTCTTTATATTTATAGCTGAACTAGAAAACTTTCTATGCCTTTATATGAAACCTTCGCTGAGATGTTGGAGAAGTTATTTACTGAGATTACTTTTCAACATCTTTTATAGGAGATTTTGATGTAATTTACAGCAAAAGTTGTCAGGACTGAGTGTTCGGTGCATATTCTTGGCAAACATCTTCGTGAACTCATTAAATCCTGATCTGGAACAGGGAGCTGAATGCAGCTATGTTCTGTGGTAGAATACTGTGATTAAGTTGGAGAATAACTGCACTTGCAAAGGGATTTAAAATCGTCTTTTATTAAATCACTATTATGTACAACCACTTCCCAACTCGGGAGGGATACAGAAAGTAAAGACCACACTTGGGTCTAAAATGAACAATCAGATAAATTTAAACTAATGCTAGATAGAAATTAAACAGTCCTCGCTCGCAGAGCTATAACGCGAGGTTGGCCTCTAACTAAAGGGTGAGTAGCAAGATTTACTAATACTGAGGCACTTGGATTTATTTCAATAAGAAGTCACGTAAAGCGCTATGGCTTAGAATTTAAATGCTAGCTAGTCAGGAGAACGTCGAATAGAATGATCGTGGTCTGAGACTAAAAGCTCTCTCACACTGAGAGGTTTCCACCTTTCGTTTAAATAGTCGTTGGCTCCACTTCAAATTAGCATAAAGCTGAAAACGCGCGCTTCTTCTAACGGGAAGTTGAAATTGAGAGGGGATAGAAAGATTTAAATTAAAATAAAACTTTGTTAGTTTAACTAAAACCTTACAAAGTTACTTGTTTCAGTGATTAACTCTTCTCGGTTGGTAAAATAAAACTCGATACAGTAACTTTTGTTCCCTTGCATTTCCTTCTGGATATTTTTCTGAAGATTTTTCTTCTTGTATCTTATAACTCTATTATTTTCTACTGTCATAGTTTTATATTTTGTTTTATTTCGCAGGAGGAGATCAGTTAATTAAGGACATAATATTCAGGAACTCCGTGTGATACCATCTCAAGGTTATTTTAAGACATATTTAATTTGCTGCAATCTTCAAGACAGTTGCTGTGTATTTTGTCGAAGTTTATATACTCACATGTCATTAATTCAGGTGTCATCTGTGAATATTCATCTGTGAAGTATTCAAACCCAACTGTGAAATTCGACATGTAAGGAATTTACGACTTTAATGTTCAGGTAAAATTTTTTTCCTAAACAATATAAGAAATGACACAAAGGTTATATTAAATCAGCAATATGCAGATCATCTACACCAATATTTCTTCTACTCCAATTATGAATAGTTAAAATGCGCACAAATATTATTTACTGATCCGAAAAACTTCTGCACTAGTATTTATGTTCGATAATGATATTTAGCTACTTGCAAATCATTGCATTGTTTTGCTGTAATATTATTTGAATTCCAAATTGTGAAAAAAGAGATGTTAAATCATTCTGTCTCCTTAAAGTAGCATATATCATGCTGTCTGGCATAATAAAATACTAAAAAAAGAAGATTGTTAATAAGGTAAAAGTTCGATATTCTGGCACATTTAAAATGTGAGAATCATCAGAAGTTGTCTTTAGGATGCAGTAAAAAAGATTTTGTAAATTTTATTTAACGTATCGTGTGGAGTTAATTTCATTTACCAATCATTCCTGCGTTTCTCTTTTGTTTCCTTAAAATATGTAAATGAAGTAAGTCTCAAACAGCATCGAAACTCTACGTTTAAGAGAGAGGATTGGCAATATAAATCTGCCATGTGGAATTTATCTGTTACTCTCTGCCTTAAGCTGCTGCTCAAAGCTATATTCTGTCACTTTAAAATAGGCACTTCAAGGCCTCCTTAGCCATTCCCCATTCGCTGTCGTAACTCATATCGTCTTCACCTCACAGCATTTATTTTTGCCACATCATTTCAGACTAGTTCAAATCAGCTTTCATTTGCGTGCTTTTCATGTAACAAAACATGCTAAACGGAAATGAAGTTGAGGGAAAAATTAACCTCAGCTGACTTCGGCTTGGCCGCCGCTAAGGTCTGAAGTGGTGGTCATTTTATTATGGAGGCACCTAATAGATGGACCACCTTTGCCTCCTATGAAGGGACGGACGCTTAGAGCCATGTCTTCTCCGGGATTCGAATCCGTACTTTTAATATTGCAGTTGACTCCCCTAAACACTATACCGTCTGGGTGGTGGCGTAAGATTCTTTGATAGGCTACTAAATTTCCTCACATGTAAGCGTTGGACTAGAACTTAACATCCAGTTTTAGCCGGCGAACTTACTACAAGCTGCTATGCTTTTAACTCCCGGCGGCAATAGCATTTTCTTAAATATGCGAGAAAAGTAACATATTACTTTGCATGCATATTTAAGAAATATAGGCAAAAGTAATATAGGCCTAATCCTGAATTGATTTAGTTTGAAAAGAAAAATAAATGATAAACTATGAATTACAGCTGGCTAATCAAAGTAAAACATCGCAAATAATTCACAATAATCTCGAAATACATATTGCTCAATGCGATGTGATATCAGTGCAGTGTGCGAGATTTCATGCAGAGATAAGCTGTTTATTAAGTTTTAACTGCATTTGATAAAGGAAGCTTTTTGCTGCAAAAAAGCTGATAAGTATAATACTATAGTTGTAAGGTTTTAGTTTAAACTAACAAAGTTTTATGTTAATTTCTCTTTCCTGTGAACTCTTATTTCAACTTCCCGTTAGAATGAGCGCGCGTTTCAGCTTTATGCTAATTTGAAGTGGAGCCAAGTTTTGTATTTAAAGGTTAGGGAGGAACTTCTCAGTGTGCGAGAGCTTTTTAGTCTCAGATCACTTCGGCTCTGTTCCACGTCCACCTGACTAGCTAGTATATTTAAGTTCTAAGCCTTAGCGCTGTTACTCATTGAAGAAATCTAAGTGCGTTAGTATTAGCCAAATCTTGCTACGCACCATTGATAGTTTAAATTAGAGGCCAACCTCGTGCTTAAAGCTCTGAGAGCAACGACTACTTAATTTTCTACTCAACTTTATTTTAAACTAGCCGCTGCGCGGCCAGCCTTCGTCTGGCTTTTAAATGTACCGGAAAAATGCCTAAAGAGAACACCAAACATTAAATTTGAAAACTGCCCAGAATTTTGCTCTGCAGAACAATTTTATCGAAAAAGAAACAAACAACGGGAAAAAAATTCAGTTAAAAATGCATTGCATATAAAAAGCATACAATGAAATAAGCAATATCCCTTAATACAAATATTAATTATCCTAATAAATAAATTAACTAACTTCCCGCTGCCTTCTCTAGACAAACGTCCAGTATCCAAGAGAAACATTAAATTTAAAAACTGCACAGAATTATCGCCCTCATTTTTCCGGGAGGCAATAGTGATGATATCAGCAACAATGGCTGCGTGCCATTGTTGTTCATATAATGAGAGAAAATCATCAATTTGATACTATTTCATTAAAAAAAACTCATTCGAATTTTGAAACATCGATGTGCACTGGCTCTTATCTAGATGCATCCTGTGTACCAGATTTCATAGGCCTGGGTCTATTAGCTTACGAACGAAAGACACCTACACACACAGAAAAACTCGTCCTTTTAAATATAGATATATAAATTAATTAAACAATTTACCTTTGCAAAAAGAAACAATCTTTCAATTTCTTAAACTGTTCAATAGAAGTGAAATCTCGCTTTCCTATAGCCCATTATGTCTTAAAATGACGCGATTTCGTCAGAAAACATAAAATTAAAAAAAAAAAAATCTAATTCGAATTTGGAAAAACTCGCTTCGAAGTGCACTGGCTCATGCAAAAAAATCATTCAAAACTTTTCAATATCTTACAAACAGTGAAATAAGCAAAAAGTAACATGGAAGAAACTCAACAAACAAAACATTTCGCGCAGAATTTTACTCTGCAGAACAACTTTATGAAAAATGAAATCAATAAAAATGTCATATATATAAAATATATATCATATATATCATTTTTTATGTATATCAATATATATAAAAAATGACAATGAAATATGCAGTATCCCTTAATACAAATATTACTTATCCTAATAAATAAATTAACCAACTTCCCTTTGCAAAATCTTAAGAACTCAAATGGTATAAACAGATTAAGAACTTAAACAGATTAAAAAATATCATGCAAAACTTTTTTATAATTAAAATTATATATAATTAAAACATAATATTACAATGAAATAAGCAATATCCCTTGATACAAATGTTAATTATCCTAATAAAGTAATTAAACAATTTACCGTTGCAAAAAGAAACAACTTTTTAATTTCTTAAACTTTTCAGTCTCTTAAAAACAGTAACATAAGAAATACGATGAAAAATTGTTGCCAAACCGAAATTTTTAAAAGAATGAAACTATTCAAAATGATGCAATTTCATCAAAAATCTATCAACAACAATAAGAAAGGAAAATTGTTGCCAAAACTACATTTTAAAATATCTGAGATGTGAGAAGTGTATTCGGAAGCTTCATTTAAAAAATTTTAAAAAAATACAAAATATTATTATTTTTCCAAAATTCTTTTTTTAAAAGGAGTCGAAAGGATTAAAGTTCAACGTGTCCAAAAATCAAAGGAAAATAAACGGCACATTTTTTAAAATAAGTTTTTTTAAAAAAAATTCCGCCGAAAAGGTGTTAAGCTCACCTTCCTAAATAAATTCGTATTTAATCGATCTATTGAAATACGAAATTTATTTTAAGTTCGTAAAATAGCTAAGTGTCTACGCTTCACGACGATGTAAAAATGAAATGTATAGAGTGAAATCTCGCTTTCCTGTAGCCCATTATGTCTCAAAATGACGCGATTTGGTCACAAAACTTTAAAAAATTTCTAATTCGAATTTCGAAAAAATCGCTTCGAGGTGCACTGGCTCTTGTGTAGATACACCTATGTACCAAATTTCGTGGCCCTAGGTGTATTAGCTTACTCGCAACACGAACGAAAGACACACACACACACACAGAGAGAGAGAGAGAGACTCTTTGTTTTATTATATGTAGAGATTATTTGATTGTTCAGTTTAGACCCAAGTGCGGTCATTATTTTCTGTTATCCCTTCCGAGTTGAGAAGTGGCTGTAAATAGTGGTTTGAATAAAGGGTAATTTTAAACCCTCCATACGTGCAGTTATTCTACCCCGTACACCGAACATAGCTGCATTCAGCTCCCTGTTAGAGACCAGGACTTTGACACTGATACGACTATGTTCGCCAAAAGTATGCACAGAACACTAAGTCCTGATATAGTTAAATCTGAATTTTAGAGAAATCACAATCTAATTTTGAACCCCATTTCATTTGATATTACTATTATCATTACCACAAGTATAATTTTAAAAGTGAGGTTTATGCAGAATATTCACGTTACTGCTTGTATTGGACTATACAAAATAAACAGCCATACGCCTACACTATAAATATTGCATTTTGTTTCTGGATTTCATAGTTGCATACTATTTGGAGCACGCAGCTCAAGTAAGTTAGATGTTTCTTACCTTTAATTTGTACTATTCAACCTATTTCAGCTTTCCAAAATGAAATAAAAAGTCTTTAACCAATCACAATGGCTGATATTCCATCAAGACGGTAATCTATCACTGACAAATTAGTTTGTAATTTCTGAAAAAACATTTAAAAAGCAGACATTTATAGAATATTTATATGCTTCAAATTTCAAATTCAAGCAAATTAAACTCACGAAACCATGCTATAAACCTTAGTGAAAAGTAATTGCATTTTATAGGTTAATGGCGTTTCCTTCATTTGAAGAATTTTAGAGACTATCAAAAAGGTAAATGTCTATCAATAATTTTCAAAACAATGATAAGACATATCGATCTTACTTTGACCTACCGGTTTCAATAGCTTTAAGCTCTCTTTCGTAATCTTCTGGGCGGTTGTCATATACTACTGAAAACAGTTGGGTGTAGAATATCTGTTCATTAAGTGCCCACATCTTTTGATTTCCTCCAATTTTCGAACCTGTTATACATTATTCATTATATCAATTGACCTATTTCAAGACTTTTAAAAAAAAAGGAGTTTATCAGCAATCAGTATGATGCACGAAAATTCTGAAATGGAATTGAACAGCGCCTAAGCAAGAGCATGTCAACTCAGTGAGTTCAAGTTCGGCGTTAACCTCTTTTGAATGTGAAGCTTATAACATTGAGACATTAAAAGACTTCAGGTCGCCATTTTGAGTGACATGTCCTAAGGTAATTTTGAATAGACCGCTCTGTGAAAAATTGACAAGTAAGGTCATTATTGCTCTTATTTTTTATGTTTCCAATAAGTATGTAACGAGTTCTTACCCTGTAAATATTCACAGAGTTGAGATGATTAACTAGGTATTTTACTTATAATGTACTTCTCCTGCAGTGTAGTAAAGGTCTTTAGTCCAAAGGTAATCAGTGGGTTAATAGTGGAGGTGTAACGTGGCTGCTGAGAAACTCCCAAAGAAATGAGTGGAAAAAGGTATTGTTTGCAAAGGTTAACGTTTAGCCACAATCAAAGATTTGTTGAATGTAAAGACCAATTTGTAAAAAAAAGCTTTTCATTTCGTAATAAAAATTGTGAACAAGTCAAAATGAACCATTATTTTGACTGCTGTTCCATGTTCATAATTTTTATTCGCACAGACATAATTCGGTTTTCAAAATGAAGAATTATTTCAATCGTTTGCCACTTTCAAATTATATTCACTGTAAAGTACATGCGGAAGAAAAAAAACGGGGGGGGAACAGTTCTACATCTCCCGTCCTACTGGCCGATTGACAAAATTCAATTGCTTTTTCCATGTCTCGAAAGCGCGACTTAGGATATATATTAGATTTGTATACAATAATTGTTCTAACATAGGTATTTGACACAAAATCGGACTTTTTCTGAAATAGCATACCTATGTTTTTTCCATATTTCGATTCTTCCACTCAAATTATGCCTAGATATTAAATTTTGAAATTTTTGATGAGAAATTTAAAAATTTATCCTGACGCATTTTTTTCAGTTTGCGCCAAGACAATTCACTTAGCGAACTTCTTAATTTATAGCAACCCACTTTTTCTTTCCTTTGTTTTCATTGCAGATGAGCAGGGGGGGGGAAGTCATCGTTTGTACTTTCAAACAATTTTAACGATGTGCGTAAAGCACATTTGGCGTTATTATCGCTTATAAGAAATATGCCAAATTTCAAAATGGCCAAGATGTAATTCACATACATCTTAGGAAATTTTGAATAAATAACTCTATTTTTTTTTGCAGACATGCTTAGAAACACATCTACTTTATGACAACGGTAAAACTTTTATTGGTTGTAATACAAAATATTTTTCGAAAAATTTATAAAAATTTTATTAAATACAAATTTTAAAAATAAATTATAAAAATGGGTGAATTTTATTTGAAGTGAACCTAAATTTCGAAATACGAAAGTAAGAGTCAAAAAAGTTTATTAAAAAAAAAGAGATTTTAATAAATAGATACCAAATTCAATTAGAATGGGGGAGCTAAAATTTTGAAAGCTAATTTTTTAAAAATTACTCTTGCAATTTTAACGAAACGTGGCAGTTTGGCATAATTTGAGTCATAGAATCGAAATCTGGAGAAAAACTGGCATGCCATTTCAGAAAAAGTCCGATTCTGTTGTCAGGACTGAGTGTTCTGTGCATAGTCTTGGCAAACATCTTAAAGTAACTCCTTAAAGACCTTAAGTCCTTATCTGAAACAGGGAGCTGAATGCAGCTATGTTCTGGTTGTAGATACTGTGCTTAAGTTGTAGAATAACTACACTTGAAAGGGATTTAAAATCCTCTTTTATTAAATCAATATTATTTACAAATCACTTCCCAACTCGGGAGGTATACAGAAAGTAAAATACCACACTTGGGCCTAAATGAACAATCAGATAAATTTAAACTAAAGCTAAATAGAAATTTAATTAACCTTTGCTCACAGAGCTCTACGCGGAGTTGGCCTCTAACTAAATGGTGCGTAGCAAGAATTACTAATACTAGCGCACTTGAATTTATTTCAATAAGCAATCACGTAGCAAGCACTATGGCTTAGAATTTAGCTGCTAGCTGGTCAGGCGAACGTCGAACAGAATGACCGTGATCTGAGACTAAAAACTCTCTCACTCTGAGAGGTTTCTACCTCTGGTTTAAATATAACTTGGCTGTACTTCAAATTAGCATAAGCTGAAAACGCGCGCTTCTTCTGACGGGAAGTTGAAACTGAGAAGAGATAGAAAGATTTAAATTAAAATAAAACTTTGTTAGTTTAACTAAAACCTTACACTGTGTCAAAATTCCTATATTAGAACAATGCTATATATGAATCTAATACATATCCTAAGTCGCGCTTTCGAGACAGGAAAAAACGCAAGTTGAATTTCATCAATCGGTCCATTAGAACGAGAGACCTGCCCCCTTTATTTTTACAGTTTACATATGCGACAATAAATATGAATTACAAACTCCATTTTTGTTCATCTCAAGCGGCAAGCTTTTATACAATGGAAACAGAATTTTTTAATAAAAAAATAAATATCGTTTCGTAACAAAAATGCCGGAAAAGTATTTCTTCTAAATGTTAATAAAAAAAAGTTTTATTAATAAAACTATTTATCGCATAATATTATCTAGTATAATAAAAATAGTATATCTTATTATTAATGCGTAATTCCTTTAATGCTAAAAAGGCCCTGGTCAATATAATCCCAATTCCTTTAATTCTGGTAGGGTCCCAGTCAATATAATCTCAATTCCTGTAATGCTAAAAGGATCCTGGCCAGTATAATGAAACGCTGAAAGATTTTAGTTATTCTCACTTCCGAACGTCATGAATCAAAGAATAAATGAAGTTACGTTACATACATGACTTCTAATCATAATTTAGTAGTTTATTTAGTCAAATATAAGAGATGGTTATCTGTTGCCTTCTTAGCAAACCTGCTTAAAAAGATTGGTTATGAGAAAAAAATCACGTAAATATCCATGAAGTCTGCATGTTTGCCGGGATTCGAAATCGGATTAAAGTTTGATGTTCTACTACCTTGTCCTCTCGTTCATTGTGAGCTTTTAAAGGTAGATTTAAAAGATTTAGATTAGGCTTTTAAAGATAAACTGCTTGATTTTTAGATTGCAAACTGTACAAAGAGATAATTTATATTTAAATTTTATAAACCATATTTCAGTTATTGTTTATTACACTTGATAAAAACATTGATTGCATGATACTATTTCAGTCAATGTCTGTTTACAGTGATGGTAAAATGTTCGTGTAAATATAATATAGTAAATTTCGTCTAAAAATCCTAACGTAAGGCTTAAACCACGACCTAAATAGAAAAATTTTGAACTTTTGGCCCCCATTTTATTACTTTACCGCTGCTTTCTCAAAACTGCCGCAATTATTTTTAGGTCATCTGCTTTTTTATGCCAATAATCAATCTTTTTTTGCTCATTTTTTGAGTACATCATAAATGATTTATCCCGAGGTGTTTGATCTCTGTAGCTGCAAAACAACATCTCAAGACTGGACTTTCAATTTACAGATACATAAGTCTTACACATAGATAAGAATAATTAAGCAGTGATCGAAAATTGATATAATCAGCACCATCGGATCCGACTGCCTCCAATTTTATTGAATAGCTAGGCAACATAATGTCGGCAGAAATTATAATTGCAGTGAAATTACAATTTTACACATTGCTGTAAAATTTACAGTTTACAGCAACGTGAATAACAAAATAAACAACAATAGCAAAATAAAAGTGAGCCTGATTTTTTTTCCGATGAAGATATTTGCTTGAGCACTAATTTACTGGTGTTCCTTAGTGTCTGAAGATAGTTGACTTAATTGCAAGAATATTTTTTACTTCCTTGTACAAAGTAAAGGAAATATTGCAAACTCGAAAAATATCGAGTATCATATTTCAACCAAAATATCCATTTTGACCGTTGTCGAATCCATTCGGACTAATTCTTTGCGTGACAGAGGATAACAGAGAACTGTTTTTCCTAAACCTGATTGTACTGATTGATTGATTGAA
Source organism: Stegodyphus mimosarum (assembly GCA_000611955.2). Taxonomy (NCBI): domain Eukaryota; kingdom Metazoa; phylum Arthropoda; class Arachnida; order Araneae; family Eresidae; genus Stegodyphus; species Stegodyphus mimosarum. The sequence continues at coordinate 145,702 of KK119260.1, read as the reverse complement.
ATGGAACTGTAGGGGATTCAAAAACGATTTTTGACGTCTACACGTACGTACATATGTATATATCTCGTATAATACAAAAAATGATTAACCGTAGAATGTTAATATTTTTTACATAAGACTGCTATAACATCTAGTTGTGCACCTCCCTTTTTTATTACAGTGGACAGAACCAAACGTATACCCCCTCCTTACGTGGTTAAAAGTCCTTATCCGGCCTTCAATCGTTGATCGTGTACTTCCACTCACTGAAGTGTTTTAAATGACGAAAATATTCATGTTTGTAACTTTTAATGCGATCTCTCGGTTCCTATACTTATATTTTGGAAAGTTTTATACTTTTTATGAAAAACAGAATGAAATCAGAAGACGTTTGAGTCCCGCAGGATAAAAATTGACCAGGATATTTAACTTCAAAATTTGCAGTTTTTGATGTCATTTTTAATTTGCTTTGACAGATCAGTTAGTTAAGTTCAGATAATTCTATGAAATAAGTTTAAATGAAATGCAGAAAAAACACGTAAAATTTAATAGGCCATGCAAAGAAATTATTAGGTGTCCAAATGAGATTTTTGAAATCTGTTTTCGCTTTTTCAGTTCGTAAAGAATTGGTTTCATGTAACCTTTTTCAAATCTCTTTTTATTTTCTTTTCAGAAAATGAAGATTTTCCTAAAAAAGAAAGAGGTAGGAATTCTAATTTTCTTCTTTGAATGTCAAAAATTAGGCAAAGGTGATAGTAAAGGAAGACTGAAAGAATAATTAATCTCAAGATCGGAAAATGCTAAAAAATGTTATAAAAGCGTCTTAAAATCAACCTCAAAAGATAATATTGTCCAGTCTCACTGTAAAACCTCTCTCTGCACTTACAGCCGTACCAATATTTCAAACTATAGATTACAGAGTCTTCTGTTTGCATCTGTTGGTGAGGAATTACTAATACCTATATAGGTAAGATAAAATAACATGTCGAACAAATATTAATCTAGAAGTCAAATAACAAAAATCAATTTCGGTGGTTCGGTAAAACCATCGAAACTAGTCGTATGAAAATTCCGAAATATAACGCTGATTTTTGATTTTTGACTTCTAAATTAATACCTATATAAGACTAAGTGAAAATTCAGATTAATTTTTCTTATTCTGTTTGAACGTGTAAACAAAGCTAAAGAGAAAGAAAAACATTTACATTACCTTCAGTAATGAGAAAACAATAAAATAATTCGCAAAATTTAATTAATTTAGATACTATATTTTCAGCAAAAATGGCATCCACACACTTATTAAATTACGCAACACTTCATTTATTCTTGCTTTGTTTCGAAACACGCACAACTTTAAAAATAAACGGTACTTAAAAGCTAAATAAGGTTTATTATTTTTTTCCATAACTTTAAAATAAGTTAGGTAATTGTACATTTGAATAAAAAAATAATTAAATAATTAAACTAAACTAGTGATTATTTCATTTTAAATCCATCATATGACCTGAATATTAAATTTTTGAATAAATAATTTATAATTCTTCATGCACCTAAACAAGACTGGGACAAAGACGAGGAAAGTGAGACGGCTAGAAGAGGTATCAAAGTAGCTTTGAAAAATTAGAAAATTATTTTAGGAAGAAATTCTAACTTTTACTTTTCAACTCTAAAATACATCGAAAAGCACATTTTAAAACATCATATTTAAGTGTTCTTTATTGTTTACAGTTATTTTAAAGAGATTACTTTTTTTTTGCTCTACTTTCCTTCTTGGCGCCATATTGCCTATTTAGTTTCCATTAATCATCTTTTCTAGCCAGGTACTTTGTAAATATTGGAGCTCTAGTTTAAATAACAAATTCAGTATCAATTAATAGAGTTATATTATTACTTACAAATATTTTATGCAGCTACAATCATGTTCTTTCATACATACTTTTATGGCATGACAAGGAAAAGCGGACTGTTTATAGCAACAAAAGGTATTGTGGAAACTAATGAAGTTGATTCACGCTTATAACAATTCACAACACTGGCTTCGGAATGCTCTGCCAAAAAATCAGTGGCTTTCTACTTGTCTGTTCTTCGCTTGGACTATAGTTCATCATCGCAGTTTTCACTATTAAGAAACACCCTCAAGTTTAGAATGGTCCAACTTGTATCATCTGTATAAAATATTATCCTCAGACAACCATAAATTTGAAAGAGACAGTTCAAAAGAGTTTTTGAGTCAATCTAGAGCACCTAGAGCGGCATTGGTAAAGTCCATTAAAATTCCATTACAGTGGCATCGGTAAAATAAAAGTATGTCTAAAATGCAGAAGTTTCATCTTTCATTTTCCAATCAAATTTGCCGTAGAGGTAAGTGTATGATTTCAGTCTTCATCCATATTTGTTTTAGGCAAGGAACTGAATAACTAATCATATTTACAAGGCCCACCAGCGGCCGAGTGGTAAAGACGCTGAACACTGGTAGTTCGGTCCGAGGTTCGAATCCCGCGAACGGGCTGGCTGTATGGGCGTTTTCGTGGTTTTCCCCATATGTAACGTGTATACGAGCCAGTTTCCCTTAGAAAGTCCTCCACGAAGGCATCCCTCCCTTTAGGCAGATAGCCCTCGTGTGCTTTGCCATAATTGAATAACCCAACCCAACCCCTAATCATATTTACAATTATTCCTGGAACATTCAAAATTATTGCTGGACAGTATTAGCTGATGGGTATCCTCGTTTCATTTTTGTCAAAATAGTAGTGCAAAAAAGACTGAATAAGACGTTTCTCCTTATCTTCTCAGTTATTCTGTTGTTTACATGCAGCGATAAAATAAAATTTCTAGTATTAAAGAGATAAAAACGGTTTAAAATTAGTTGAGGAAAATTAAACTGACAAAACGAAATGATTCATTAGCTTATGGGTACTTGCGCTTCGTTTTCAGTCAGAACTACTATGCAAAAGAGACTGGACAAGAACTTTCTTCTTATCTCCTGAGTTATTCTGTTGTTTAGATGAAGGGATAAAATATAATGTCTAGTGTAAAAGAGATAAAAATGGTTTAAAATTAGTTGAAGAACAATTAAAGCAATAAAACTAAATGATTTCTTAGCTGATGGGTGCTCGCGCTTCATTTCCTGTCAAAACAGCAATGCAAAAGAGCCTGGATAAGAACTTTCTTCTTCTTAATCTTCTGAGTTATTCTGTTGTTTACATGAAGCGATAAAATAAAATGTCCATTACAAAGAAATAAAAATGGGTTAAAATTAGTTAGGGAAAATTAAAGCAAAAACAAAAACCGAAATAATTCATTAGCTGATGGGTATCCTCGTTTTATTGTCTGTCAAAAGTGTAGTGTAAAACAGACTGGATAAGAATTTTCATCTCATCTTTTGAGTTATTCTGTTGTTTACAAGAAGCGATAAAATTCAAAGACATAAAAATAGTTTAAAATTAGTTGAGGAAAATTAAAGCGTAGAATAAAATGTTTAACATCAAAGATATAAATATGATTTAAAATTCGTCGTGCTGCTTATTTTAAAATAATATCGTTTTGTTCTGTGAATCTAACTCTGATCTAAAATAATACATTTTAAAAAGTCTGATTCTGGAAAGAAATTTTAAAAATTAGAATTTCAGAAAGATCAAATGAGTGGATGAAAAGAGACTGGATTGAAAACGTTCTTCTTCTGTTCAGAATTATTTTGTTGTTTACTTGAAGCAATAAAATAATATGTCAGTATCTTTAATGCTATCATGACTGGATGAAAAGAGACTGGATAAACTAACAAACATAATAAAGATCTCAATTTCAAATAGGAATAAATAAATAACCACAGAAATGAGAGCTTCACAAGTATTCTACACTGAAATGATAACTTGTTTGTTGATGTAATTGACTTTTTAGATAAACATTAATTCAGAACTTCCTATCAAATTCACAAATTTAATACCATTAAGTTCCTTGGGCTGTTCGATGACAAAAGATACATGAAATTAGAATCATTAAAATACATTAATCTTGTATTAAAAATACTAAGCAGCAGGTATAATCAACATAAGTGCTTTCTGGATTGATATGTTAGAGACATTAGAATATAAAATACCTTCAGTATGAACTTCAGTACGAAGTTCTGCTCAAGTTCAAATAAACCTCGCTTACAACAACAATTCAGAAATCGAAAGCAAAACCAATAAATAAATAAATAAATAAAAATCTGAAAGCGTTTAGATTTTATATTACGCTCAAAAGAGCTAATGCCCCTTTGAACTAAAAATACTTAAAAAAGCATATTCTTAGAATTTCTGGTAAACAGTCCTGCACGCTGGAGATAAAAATGTTTGATAAAAATGTTGTTTTTTTTCTTTCTTTCTCCCTACAGTATTGCCATTACTTGCTTTGAAATAGTTTTCCTTATCAAAAATTCGTTAATGTTTGAAAAATATGAAATAGACAATAAAACAAATTTAAAATTCAAGGTCCTGACTTTCAGGTATCCATATTCAGGTGGAGGATTACGTTATTCAAAATTCGTTGTCTTTTCACAATGAGACAAACATACACACATTCACGCAGATTCTTCATTATTTAATTTCTTTAAATATAATACAGAGCGATAATATTTGGTGGCAACAGTTTGATAAGTGAAACGGACATCTGTAGTGAAACAAAGCAAAATACCATTTGGAAATTATAATATACCGTTTGGAATATTATACCGTTTGGAACATTATACCATTTGGAATGTTCCGCCCCTTTGGGCTAATAAATAAATAAATAAATAAAATAAAAATCACTCGGAATGATGTTAAATGGTATGCGAATACTGAGGATTTCTTAATCAATTGCAGTAATTCGGCCAAAGGCTATTTGCGAAGTTTTTAAGGAGGATTATACATAAAGAAACTGACTCCATATTTGATTTACGCATAGGGAAAACTTATGCAGCCAACTCATCTGTAGGAAACTGAAAATGAAATAAGCTATCTGACTAGTACTGCAATACAGTATTCTTTCTTATCCATTCCCTTACCAGAAGTATGGAACTCTGTATTTATTTGAAAAGAATATTTTTTTAAGTCAGAAATGTCTCACTAAGTCCCAAGTTACATTTGACTAGAATGCTGGGGCATGTGAGTTAATTTTCCAGTCTAATTTAAAGTGAAGAACTGAAATAAATTCTAGAGTATGTATTAACAGAGATTATCACTGTCTAGGCAACACACGAGAGACAATATTTTTGATGATTTTGATTGTAGCTGATGCATAGTATTTTTAATACAAGATTAATGTGTTTTAATGCTTTAAAGAAGAATATAACAAAAGAACTTAAAGAAAAAAAGAAACAAAAGTTTAATTAATCAAATTACAAAGAATAACTTAAGGGAATAATAAATTAAGGAAAAATATCTTTTCAATAGAATGAAAGAGGTAACACATGTTTCTTCTCTTAAATACAAGATAAATGTTAACTTTAAGAACCACGAAGAATTAACAATTGCCTAAGATTAAGAAATCCATGAATGTGATTTTTTTCTAGTCTGTTAAAATTTAAATGTTGCGTTAAGAATAGTTTTAACGTTTCCTATATGTTGTGGTGAATGAATATTTCGTAAGTTAAAAATAATAAAAAATTAAATAATATCTCCATCTGGCCAAGAAAAACTATCGAACATGTGTCTTCTTTGTATGTAGCCCTGAATTAAGTAATGAAATACAATTTGAAAAATACTGATGATTTTGCTTCATGACACAAAAAAAATTATATCATTAAAAATATTTGAAATTTAGTTGAATTTCCCAAACTCCTTGAAATTTATGGTTTATGCTAATTGTATTTCTGTATATATGATTTCAATACTATTATTTGGCAAAATTTTTAAAAAAGCTACGTTTAACGATTTTCCTATTAAAATTATAAACTTTTATATGAAGTATTTCTGGATTTAAAAAGATAATACTTATTAAATTCAGGTATGAGTTATTGTTGTTGAATATAATGTGAAGAGATAATACTAGCTTGCATATAAGTGCATTGCATTTAGTTTTTCGTTTCAGGTTAAAAAATATCTAGGCACACTGAAAAAAAAAGAGGTGAAAGTTCTATATATCTCCCGTTCTACTGGGCTGATTGACGAAATTCAAATTACGTTTTTCATGTCTCGAAAGCGCGACTTAGGATATGTATTAGATTTATATATAGCATAATGTTCTAATATAGGTATTTTGACACGAAATCGGACCTTTTTCTGAGATGACATGCCACTTTTTTTCCATATTTCGATTCTACGACTCAAATTATGCCAAACTGCCGAGTTTTGTAAAATTCGCACAAGTAGTTTTTAAAAAATGAGCTCTCAGAATTTTAGCTCGTCACTGTTTATTAAATTTGGTATGTATTTAATAACACTTTTTTATTACACTTACTTGATTCCTTCTTTTCCATTTCGAAATTTAGGTTCACTCCAAATAAAATTCACCCATTTTTTATGATTTTATAAATTATTTATAAATTTTTATAAATTTTGGAAAAACATTTTCAATTATAACATATAAACTTTTTACCATCAACTTTAAGCAGATGTATTTCTAAGTATACTTGCAAAAATTTAGAGCTTTTTATTAAAAATTTTCGAAGGTATACGTGAATTTATATGTTGGCGCGTTTTGAAATTTGGCATATTTGTTGAAAGCAATAATAACATTTAAGTCCTTTGCTAAAATTATTTGAAAGTAGGAAGGGTGTGACTTTTTTCCCTCATGCACAATGTAAACAGGCAGGAACGATGTGATTTTTTTTCCTCTCCTGCACAATGGAAGGGATAGGAAAATAGGTTGCTATGTATTAAGAAGTTCGCCAAGTGAATTATTCTTGGCCCAAACTGAAAAAAATTCGCCAAGTTAAATTTTTGATTTTCTCCGTAACTTTCGCACCAAATTTTAATATGTAATCATAATTTGAGTCGTAGAATCGAAATATGTAAAAATATTGGTATGTTATTTCAGAAAAAAAACCACCTTGTGTCAAAATACCTATGTTAGAACAATGTTATATATAAATTTAATATGCATCCTAAGTTACGCTTTCGAGACGTGAAAAACGCAATTTGAATTTCGTCAATCGGCCTAGTAGAACGGGAGACATAAACTGTCCCCCCCCTTTTTTTGCGCAGTGTACGGCTCTGCATTTGAAACATGTACAAGACAGATTTTTATTTAGAAAAATGAAGCAATTATGCCCATTCTCATTTTAAACATTATAATTCATTGTTAAGATGTAGTTGACTCTAAGTGGACCATTTCGGAATGTTAATTAATAAATATATATATATATTAAACTTAAAAGCTTTTCTACGTGATTTGGAAGCATTTATAAATTAAATCAACACACGTCATTTACTAAGTTTAATTTATAAATGGTTTAAAAATAAAAAATATTAATAATTTTTTGAACTATTCATAATTTGCTCGTTCAAGCAACAGGATTTAATGCTAAAACAGGGGCATAAAGCCAATTTAAAAGAACAAAAATTTAAGCTCCTATTGACTCTGTGTTTTAAATTTAATACTACGCACATGTTCGCTGTGATAAAATATTCAATGTACATTAATTTCATATAAGTTATTTAAAATTAATTTTGACAATTATTTGAGACTTCCCATCTTTCGAAAAGTATTACCTTTAATAAGTATCACCAGTTGTTACCTTCAATAAGTCTCACAACAATTGATTCAAAAAATATAATACGACGTAAGAAAAATGAGCTAATGCCCAAAACCTTGACATTTTGTAACAAGATCAGCTAAATATGAGGGAGGATTTTGTTTCATGGAATCAGGTTATAGAAAACTCTGTTAAGTTTGACAGCCTGTCTTAATGAATAAAGTTCATCATCATCTCGTATGTCTACAGTTCCAATGCATTTCTCTATGATATCTTCATCTCATACGCATCAACATCATGACAAGTGTCGATTAAAATATTTTTTGCATTATATTTGTTGAAACGTGTTCTAGTTTCTGAAGTTGTGCATAGACAGCTGAAACTGCAATCTGAGTAAGCTACGCTGCTAATATTTGTTGAAATCTTATTGCACAATATTTAACTTGACATTCTGGATTTCAAAGAACTCAGGCGTAAGAAATAAGAAATGAAGCATAAGAAATGAAGAAGACATTGAGAGGTTATTCAACCCTTTATATCAAATAAAAGATCCGACTAATAAAGGAAAAATTTATCAAGTTTAAAAGAAAATAAAAAAGATTACGGTACTTAAAAATTCATACCCTAAAGATTTTGAAACATATTTTCCGTCTTTCAGATATTGATTTCAGACATGTTGATTTTCATGTTGTCTTTCAGATGCTAACCTAAAACGACATTAAATGCATGAACTGGAAACTTTGCAACGTTTAGTCTTATAGAAGTCCGATAGAAGCTTTTGTTAAATTTGTGAATTTTGCAATTTCAGGAAACCTGGATTAACAATATCATATACTGGCTGTCCTGAAAGGCGCACTTTTCAGGCGCACCTGAAAGGCAATTTTTTTCAGAAAATTTAATGTATCATATTTAGCGTTTATCTTTATTAACCCTTGAAATATTAACTTTCCTTCACAGTGGTATTGATTTTAAAAGATTATGGAAGACTGTAAAAAATCTGAATTGTGACTCTAATGTTTTTAGTCAAATTTTATTATGAAGAGGAATTCTAAGATTCAAAAATTTCAAGTATATATTTCTTTTAATAAGTTTAATGTGTATTGTTGTAAATATAGATCTTTTATGTACTTTTAAAAAAATTATGTAAAATGCATTTTTTTAAAATGTGCATTCTTTAATTTGTTTTACATTAAACGCAGATTTTTAAATTTTACTTTAATTAATGATTTTTAATATTAAGTAAAAGTTTTTTCTTTGTTCTTCGCCTTATTATTTTTTATGAAGAAGTTGAGAACATTTTAGGATTAAGATTAGAAAAAATTTAGAGATCGTCCTGCCTCTAAACAAAACGCTAAGTTAAATTAATAATTTCCTTATCTCTCTCATTATGTTCGTCAGCATATTCAACAATCTAAGTTCAAACATAGCTTAAAAAATTCACAATAATATTGGATAAAAGAATTAATTCTGTAAAGTAGAATAAACAGACCTACTAGAATTGCCATATTTTGTCTGGTGTTACCCGAATTTGCATCCCAAAAGAAGAAGGAAAAGAAAGAAAGAAGTATTAGAAAAGACTAGAATGGCAACAGCCTCAAAGCCTATGCTTCAAAGCTCTCGACGATAAGATTACACAACATTCATTCTATGTTTATCTTCTGCTTATCTTTTTTTAATAACTTTCTCGACCTTACGTTATCTCATATTAACCTCAAATAGCTATTATCAGCTTAACTATAAGTATTTAAAACTATCAATGGAGCAAATGACAAGTATAATAAGTTAAACACTTATCTGTTTTTCATAATCTTTATTCAATTTCACATTCACGATTCGAGAAGCTGTTACCCTTGGACTCATTCCAGATGTGACTTGGTAAAGATGACTTGAGAAATTGATGGAAGAGGACTGCAATATATCATCTTGAAATACAATTCACTGAGTTCTGAAATTGAATTCGCTAAGCTAATGGCTGAAAAGTGATGTTTTGATTTAAGATAACACTGTCTGTTATCTAATGACTTATTCAAATATGTTGCACTTTTTAATGAGGATACTGTTTTAACCAGTATATTTACCAGTTATTAACCAGATGTACTCGTTAAAAACTGTGTACATTAGTAAATTTATTATAACGAAACTTTGTAGGGCTTACATTATCATCATTCTAAACTGATTAAATTATAAAACTTCGTTTTTAAGTCCTATGGTCGAAGCAATATTTCATTGCAAATGCCGATACTTAAAAGGTTTCCGAAATTTAAATGTAAGAATATTAGCTTTTTTCCTCCTTTTCATTTTTATTTTATGCTGTGATTTAAAATACAAATTTACGAAAACTATGAACAATTTTTGAACTAACAGATGAATCAAAAACTAAATTGTAAATAGTGTTTTTGCACTATATTCAGTACGTATAATATGTAAGAAGTCGAATCTAGTTGAAAGAGATTTCATCAAAATGAACTTACTTAAAAGTAAATATTTTGAGAAAATAGCCAAGAATGTAATTTTTAGTAACTGTAGTAACTTAAATGGTTTTGACTGACGATTTACAAATTTTTATAACTCTTATGGTTTCTCTTTACTTTCTTGTAGGAAGTAAGGAAGTATTGTAATCGCGAAAATTTTCAAGTATCATATTTCAACAAAAATATTTATTTTGACTGTTGACGAATCCATTTGAGCTATTTTTTTGTATAACAAACGGATTGTAAAATGGAAAGAAGAGGGGATTTTTTCGTGACATCCGCAACTACATACGCACTTATGTATGAATGTATGTATGTATTTATGTATGTATGTATGTATTTATGTGTATATGTATCTCTCATAACTCAAAAAAGATTAACCTTACAACAATGAAATTTTGCATATGGGACTGTACACATATATATTTTCTAGTTGATTGTTGAATATTTTTTTATGAATGGCGGGCACTTGCCTATAACGGCATTGGCCACTACTAAGGCCAGAAGTGGTGACCATTTTATTGTGGAGGCACCTAATAAGCGGCCACCGCTACCTGCTATGAAGGGACAAGCAATTTTACGTCCATGCCTTTTCCGAGATTCGAACCCGGGCCCTTCAGTATCGCAGTCAGGCTCCCCTAACCACTACACCGTCCGGGCGGCGTTGTTGAATATATTGTTGCGTGCGTATGGTTCGCAATGGATTGAATGCACAAATCGAAAAAAGTTAATAAAATTTATTTTTATTCCAAGAAATAAGACAAAATGCTGAAATTTCCTCAGAGATATTCGTACAATATCGCAATATCTCTCAGTAGTTATATTTTAAACTACTAAAAACGTTAAATAGAACTCAATTCAAAATGCAGAGAAAGCTAATCTGATTTCACCGCAAATTCGCTATAATCAATAACAGCACTAAGTAAACAACTACAATTCACTTAACAACAACTGAATTGAGATCTTTCTGTCCGACTTTTATAAGTTTTTAACCATGCACGAGAACATTCTGGTGAAATCTATTTTCTCGGTTTTTGTGGATAGCAAAACAGTACAATTACAAGATATCTATTTACTAAAATGTTAAATGCTACTATATGTTTACTTTTTCGGGGTAGCTTTCTTTTAAATCTGGTCGCCCGCAGCATTGCACGGGGAAATGAGACAATTTAATTACAGTTCTACTGAAATAGCTAAATAAATATAAAATCCGTATCAATATTATCTGCTTTGAAAATAAAGTAATTAAGTTAGAATGCTATTGAAATGAATTTACACATTAGAATATTTAAAATTGAATTATTATAATGGAATAATTAAAAGCCAAATTGTAGCCAACAATCTAAGTAATTATCGCCATCAAAGTAAATTATTATTTTGTTACTTTGCAGCTTTACCGCAAGTATTAGGCAGTTTATTACTAATAATGACATTGTTTACTTAAATCTACGGTGATACGGTATCTATACATATATGGTATCACAGAAATTTCAATTGAATTTGAACTCTTTCCTCTTTAACGTTGAATCAGACTTTAATTGTATGCCTTTTCCTTTAAAGCGTATTTTTATGTATTTCTTTTGTTTTGGAGACTTTTTTTATTGAGAGATTTAGGGATTTTACTTGTTTTAAATTTCCTTTCTTATTTTCGCAATCTTTGATCGTAATCGTATACTACTTGCAAGTCGTAAGTGTTTAAAATAAAGAAAATATTCATTTTGGAGGAATGTAAGATTTAAAAAAATTAATTTTCTATAAATAACGAAAACTAGGTTTGCGATCTCCTGGTTCCAACACTTAAATTTGGGAAAGTTTATGCTCGTCATTAAAAATTAAAACTAAAAGTTATTCTCCCATACCACAAAAATTGACGAAGGATATTTAATTTCAAAATTTGCAGTTTTCTATCTTGTTTACCACTTGCCTTGAGAGATCGGTTAATTTAGAATAATTCGAGGAAATAAGTTTAAATGAACTGCAGCAAAAAAATGTGTCTAATTTAATAGCCAGTACAAGGAAATCACGCGGTGTCTTCATCGGATTTTTTTTAATTACCTTTTTCGAAATACATATCAGCTTTTATTTACAGATTTCTATTATCCCAGTGAGGTTTCTTGTTGGCACTCAAGCAGGTACGTCGTCTGTAGTCCTATCATGTTTTGGAGTTAGAAACGTCTATAATCTTTGTTTATATTATGCTACGCAATCATGGCATTAATAAAAACGCATCCCTTCAAATTTTGTTGCTAATCTTGAGGAAGACGTTGTTTAACATCAACAGCGTTTACATCAATCGTCTACGTCTGAATTATTTTTATATTTCACCATTTTATATTTAATGATATCTGTACATTCTTAATAACATTTTTAGCAACATATTTGCTTGATGTCATTCACACCAAAATGATTATTTTTTTATTTAGTAATATCTACATAGTAATATTTTTGGTTATTGCTATATATATGTTTAATATAATCCATGTCAAACTGATTATTATTTAGCAGTTACATCATTAGTGTTATCAGTAAAAAAACGAATTACATAATAATAATTAGTGTTATGAATAAAACACCGATTAACATGTAGAGACATTAGATTATTTCGAAGCAGAAGACATGAAAAATGAGCAATGCCCTCGCCGGGACTAGAACCTCTCGACTACGCGCCGAATGTGCTGGCCATTACACCACGAAGGCATTTTAAGAAGGCGGGAGAAATACCTTATATACTTTCCCTTTTAAAGGGCTCCTGCGGAAGAGGGGACCCAATCGCCAAGTCCTGGTGGTACAGAATTATCATCCACCACTTGTTTTTAGAGTCATTAGGATTTTTTTTTTTTGGAGCAGGAGTCATGAAAATGACCAATGCCCTCTCCGGGACTCACCTCGGACCTCTCGAATACGCGCCGAACGGACTGACCATTACACCACGAAGGCATGCTAAGAAGGCGGGAGAAATACCTTATGTCCTTAAATACCTTAAAGTGTTTGCTATATTTCATCTTTACTTCTTTCCTAACACAAATGTACATAGAAGTACAGAGGATATTATATGCAATATATCTTTAAATGCATAAAAACCTTACCCTACTTAAGAAAGACTACGGACTACGGCTATCACGCCGGTTTGACAAGGTCTCAAACTATTTGCTCTGATGTGCTACCTATCACACGGCTGTTAATTGGTGTTGGTTAGTATAGGTTACAGTATTATATTTTTTCAATTGAAACTTGTTTTTCATCTGAGTTGACAATATAACAAGTCAAGAAACGTCAGAGAAGAATAGTCAGAATTCAACGTTAAAGAAACGGAAAATTTCCTGCTATTACGAAAGCAGTATTAATAAATCTTAGTCTTATTTGTCTAAGATTGATAAGGAAAAATGAAGAATACTTTCCAGATTTGAAGACAACATTTCAAATTATATGAGGAATAAAAGCAACTTTAATTATGTCTCATTTCAAACAAACGAGGACCACAGGGGAGAAATGTCATACTTAAATCTCCTACCGAGCTAGGCTTAAAAGTCGTCTATCATCAACTTCTTCATGAATGGAATGGAGATAGTATTGTTCTCGTAGAGGGTGCGATATTTTTCCTTTCGCAAACAAAGTTAATTTCAGTCTACTTTTAAATGTGGCATTGTTGTAGTAATCAGGTCAAGGATGGTAATTTGAAAGTGAAACAATTTTTCAGTAGCTGAAGGGAAAGGCCAAAACTGCTTAATGGTCTATTTGATTGCGCCCTGTCTATCGTAAAAAGAAAACAGTCAGGTATGCTTTGTCATGACCGGTTTAATAGGAAAAAAATTTGTTGCAATGCACTTTTCTTGAACCTTTGCCGTGAGGTATATTCCTTTTCTTCATTTAATCAAGCATACAACGAAGAAGAACAATGCAGTTTTTTTTTTTTTTTTTTTTTTTTTTTTTTTTTTGTAATTTATGTATGTGCATACTATATTCAATTCCACAAATTCAAGCTTCGTGAAAGCATAAATATTGTGATATTTTATGCTTTAAGAAGCTGTTTTTGTTATTATGCGTGATTCACAAGGCCGAAACAAAGGTGAGGCCAGCAAGATACTTACTTGCCTCAAGTGAGCAACTAGCAACGGTATCAAGCCATCCGTTAAAAGTAGGAAATTAACTGAAACACGAAATAATGCAAATAGAATATACGACGCTATTACCTGCCTTGTAACTGCTTTTTAGCTTTCTGCATCTACAATCATTTTTTTTTCAGCTCAGGGATTTCGCGTACTGATGAAAAAGAAATTATAGCCATCTGAGGAAAATATTTGTTGCAAGCCTCAAGCGTAATATGTTATTGAATTAATAAATCTTTTCTTAAATAATTACACAATTCTCCATGTGGTATTAAGTTACAATGAAATAATGTAGCAATTCCTACCATTTGACTTGGCTATATTAAACAGCCATTTTACATATAAGATTTTTTGGTGAGTTAAATGCTATACTACAATCCTTTTCTTTAAAAATAGCAACTTCAAGGCCGTTGCTAGCACTCCCTATTTACGATACTAACGTGTGTTGTCATAACAGCACACTACTTATTTTCGCCACTTCTTCTGAGACTGTACTTTAAGTTAGCCTTCATTTGTGCACTTTTCATAAAGCGAGACACGCTAAACGGAAATGGAGCGAAGGAAAATTATTAGGCAACATTAAACATCTTTTGCATCTGTCTTTCTTAGGGTTAAGAGGCAAGCTCGGAGGCGTAAAATGTCCCTGGAGTTTCCATTTTAACTAGTGACTGGAATACTGGTTTACTGAATACCGGTATTTTGTACTACTCTGCACTTTCGTGAAACCGGTATTTGCTAAGGTAAACTACCAGTATTTTCGGTGTTAGTTATAAATATATTTTTGTGTTTAATTTAACTTATTGGGTATCTGAAATACGTATTTTTTTCCATCGCTGGGGGAATACTAACATCAATCATTTGCTGTCTCACTTCATTTCGATCTCCTCTCTTTCTCTGCGTCATATCAAGGTCAAGTATGAGCGTGCACGAAACCTAACTTCACATCGCGTAACTTGATTCTGCCATTTGGATATTAATATCGGAAAAGAATTGTCTTTCTACAGAAGTTACAATTAACTTTAAATAAAAAAAAATCTGATGGGGAGTCTACATAACTGCCTTGTCCCCCTATTAAATTATACACAATTTTGCCGCGCTTCATAAGCAGATCTCCTCAAATTATTCTAACTTAATTAACTGTTCCTTCAAGCTAGTTGGAAATGACATCAAAAACTGCAAGTTTTGAAATTAAGTATCGCAGTCAACTTTGTCGTATGAAAGGCACAATTCTCTTTATTTTTTAAATCTGAAATCGCCGAAGCTTGAATATTTTTCTCATTTAAAAGATTTTTGTAAACGGAAGTATATGTCTACGACCAATGATTGCAAAAATAAAGGACGGGTAAAGACCTTCAAACAGTATTAAGGGAGGTGGACCCTTACCCGGAGTCATATATATATATATATATATACTATATACTATATATATATATACTACTGATTAATACTAATAATACTACTGACTGCAATAAAAAAGGAAGGTGCACATATAGATGTTATAGCAGGCCCGTATACAAAATTTCAGCGTTCCGTCAGACCGTTTTTGAGTTATACAAGATACATGCGTACGTTTGTACCAACAGAAGTCACGAAAAAATCCAATTTTGTAATAAATACTCCTTTATTCTATAACTGCGTACAGATGTCACACAAAAAAAGTCAAAATGGATTCGGGAACGGTTAAAATACAAGGTGTTTATAAAGTCCCGGACCCATTTTGATGTTTAATAACTCATAAAATAATAAAGATAGATTAAAATTAATTAAAATTCGAGGTGAATATTTAGAGAAACCTGCGTAGATGCAGAATGAGAATTTTCAGTTGCAGATAATTTGAGAACAAAAATATGCATTATGTTTTTTAAGATCACATTTACAAAATATGCAGTTAATAAATTAAGTTTTATTTCTGTTAATAGTTATTATATAATATACTATACATAAGATTTTTATGTGATATTTACTCTTGTTCATAATAATATTATGTTTTGTTCCTTTATTGTAATTGTGATGGTTTATTTTTTAAATTATATTTTTTGCTTTTAATGTTATAAATTATTATTATACGTCTCTTATAAATAATAATTTATTATCACACCTGTTTCTTCATTTTATGTTTACACACAGTAAAATTCTTTATATTTTTATATTTCATGCACTTTTTATATAAAACTAAATAGGGCAAAGAAACATCTGTATTTGGGCAGATTTTTTTAAAAAATTCAAGCTTTTCCTTTTTGTAAAATTTCACTTCTGTTATAACATTTAAAAAAATACCGAGTACTGAAACTAAATTTTTGATCCGGTATTGCAATTCCTAATCGTACTGCTTAGCTTCAGATTGTTTCGAATATTAAACAAACTAAGATCAGATTAAAATTTCCTTTTTATCTTGTGGATTTTTATATATTTTCAATATCTACTTTTCTTTTAACTATTTGAAACTTTAATGTAAATCTTCGTGGTGTTAGACAATAATCTGAGGTTTTCAGACTACGTTTTTTAATTCAAATTACTTTAGGTATCGTGCGCTGAAGGAACGGGCAATGCATATGTTTTATTTATCATTTAAGTTAACTACAATAAGCAAATATTAAAATAGGATCGAAATATCTAACCTGATTAAAGGACAATCCAAACTGCAAATACGAGAAACACTATTAGAATGTAAACGCACGTTTATTTTATTAGCTGTAAAAAAGAAACAATATCGTGCTGTGATACAAGCAATATCATCTCTCCAACAACGGCATATAACAAATTGCTTAAGAGAGAGTCTATCTGGGATCAAGTGTATGTTTCGGTTAAATAAGGGGCTGAAGGTAATATCGGATACGCAGGAGCTTCATCGCTTCCGTTTCCATAGCGAACCTACAGTCTGTATAAGGCAGGGCCTCTGGGCTCAGATAAGCCTCCAATTTCAGACCGAGGGTTTCCTACCCCTCTATCTCTACCAGCAACCTCTCGAGACGACTTTTGGCTCATCGCATATTTAGGGAGCCTCCATGCCCCACAGACGCTACACATTTACAAGCATCCATGCCTTCTCTGGGATTTGAGCCTCAGCCCTTCGGTACGGCAGTCAGTGTCGCGAACCGCTATCCCGGTTGGGCGACTTGAAGTTTCTAACATCATTAAGAGTCAATCCAAATTGCGAACATGAGAAATACAATTAGAATCTGAACATATTTGTTTCATTAGATGTAAGAAAGAAAACATATCGCGCGGTGATGCAAGCACTATCAACTCTACATAAGCGGAATGTAATAAGTTATGTAAGACAAAATTTCTGTGCGGTAATACCTATGTTTCGGTTAAAGGAGAATAAGAGTAACATCGGTTGCATAGTTTTATAGCTTCCGCTTCCAGCAGCCATTCTACAATGTGGACTTTTACTATCTCGGTTTCGCATTATCAACAATTGATATAAAAATTTTGCAAAATTTTATTTTACAATGGCAGTTTTAAACCTTGTTTTTTTGGTTTTCTTTTTAACTTCGTGAATTAAAATAATACGTGAAGTTTAATGCAATATTTCAAATAAATAAGCAATGTCTTGTTAGTTGCTATTTTTCTGTTGCGCACTTATAGACACACCAATTTAGTTTTTGCTTGATGCGAAGGAGCTCCTGGGAACAAATTCTGCCAGAAATTTAGAATGAATGAAATTTCATGTAATATTTTTTATTATGTATGCCACCCAGACGGTACAATGGTTAGGGGAGCTGACTGCAATACCAAAGGGCCCGGGTTCCAATCCTGAAGAAGGCATGGCTGTAACTGTCCGTCCCTTCATAAGAGGCAAAGGCAGCCACCTATTAGGTGCCACTATAAATGGCCACTATAAATGGCCACTACAAAATGACCCCTACGTCTAACCTTAGGAGTGGCCATTGTCAAATAGGCAAGTGCGCGCCATTAGACAAAAATTATTAAGCTGTAGACTCATGAGAATTTTTTTGAAGGAGGAAACGAAAAATGTATAATACCCTCGCCGAGATTCGAAATCTAGAATTCCCGAAATACGCGTTGAGTATGCTTCCAGTTGCACTAAGAAGACGTATGAAAAGGAAAGAGAGAGAAAAATACGTTATATACCCCCTTTTTAAAAGTCGAACAGGGAATTAGGGGACGCAGCTGTCAAATCCTGGTGGTAACGAATTATCGTCCATCACATTTTTAGTTCGAGCTTCACTTGTAGAGTCATTAGCTTTTAGTCCAAAGGGGCACTTTGCTCAGAAGGCCTATTAATTTCGTTTTGGCATTTTGACTTGACTCACTACAAGCGTTGTTTCACTTTTCAAATTGTTGCCTCCAAATATTATTGCCCTGTATTATATTCAGCTCTCCGGCGCACGTGAAGTAAGTTATTAGGGAAGGAACGTGCAGAATTGGCAGTATTCGTGTTGTTATTTCTGCCAAACGAATTATCGAAGAAAGTCGGTTTCTGCCCCGGAGGATATGTGTAATAGGAGAGAATGACAGGCTGCCGTCAACGAAGGCACTTCCAGGAGATAGACGATTTTACGAGGGGTATGGTGATCGGACTGAGAAGGGCGGGTTGGGCCTTATGTCAAATCGCAGCTGATACCCACATGGATGCTAGCACGGTGCATCGGCTATGGCGAACATGGTTGGAAGAAGGGAATGTGAGAAAAAGGAGGGGTGCAGGTGCAGCCCGAGTGACGTCAGCATGCGTGGATCGACGCATCCGCCGACAAGCTGTGGCGGTCCCGGAAGTCACTTGTACCGCGATTCTGCAGCATGTGCAAGATACCCTGCATCTTCCCGTGTCGACGAGAACCATTTCCCGTCGATTGGTTAAACGTGGCTTGCACTCACGGCGTCCGTTAAGAAGACTGCCACTGACTCCACAGCATAGACGCCAACGTTTAGAATGGTACCGGACTGGAGCGATGTGGATGACAGAATGGCGAAACGTCGTGTTCTCAGATGAGTCACGCTTCTGTTTATTCAGTGACAGTCGCTACATATGTGTGTGGCTTCGACGTGGAGACAGATCTAATCCGGTATTAACTGTGGAACGCCCCACCTCGCGACAACGTGGCATAATGGTTTGGGGCGCTATTGCCTACGATTCCAGGTCACCTCTAGTTCGTATTCAGGGCACTATGACGGCTCAAAGATACTTGGATAATGTACTGTGGCCGGTGGCAATCCCCTACCTTCAGGGGCTGCCTAATGCAAGTTTTCAGCTGTATAACGCCCGACCACAAAGTAGTGCTCGCATCTGCCAACATGCTCTTCAAGGTATACAGATGCTTCCCTGGCCACCGTACTCTCCTGACCTGTCACCAATCGAACATGTGTGGGATGTGATTGGACGCCGTTTGCAGACTCTGCCCCTGCCTTGTTCAGAAGACGAACTGTGGTAAATGGTTGAAAGGGAATGGAGAGCCATCCCTCAGGACACCATCCGCACTCTTATTGACTCTATGCCTAGACGTGCTTCTTCGTGCGTCGCTGTCCGAGGTGGTCCTACCCTTTTCCACAATACATGCACCATTTGGCTTAAGTAATACTGAGTTCTGTTGTTGCGGAGATGTGGGTATTCTAGAACATTACCTCTCAACATGCCCACTCACTGCTGGTTTACATATTCCTCTTCCAGATGCTAATCGTCAAGCATTTTGCAAATTTTTAATTAAACAGCGGCACCTTATCCGTCAAATTGTAAATATAATGGATAAACTATCGACATTAGGCTTGGACTTATGCCTAACTTCATAAGCTCACAACTGAATCCCAACCATATTCTGAAGGTACTACTGCATCCTTTACTCTATACCAGAAATGTTTTAATTACCAATATGCACCAACCTACTCTTGAATGTATACTTCGAATCATGTACTGCCTAAACTTTAATCCTGCATCATTATATACAAAATGTAGTTCAGGCATCAGTCATCAAAATATTCCAATATATCCGTAATGTAAAAGTATAGCAATATTGGCACATATTTATCAGCATTCAAACGTAGTAACTATCTTATACATATTAAGGTCATGCAGAAGTGTTTAAGCACACCTGTGGTGTAATGATGTACTCAATTAATAGCTACTTATATGCATTCTAGAATGTATTGAGTATTATGCATCACACATAGTGTTAACTTTGGCAATGTGATTCTTTGTCTGCTACTCTCTTTGTGCAGCTCTCAAGTTCTACGGCCGAGGACTCTTTCTGTATTTTTATTTTTTAAATTATGCAAAGTGTTAAACACACCTATGATGTAATAGTCTACTCATCCAGTACTTCATTTGTGAATTAAATTTTGTGTCTATCTAATGCTAATTTAGTATGTTTGCATACATCATTTAAGTCAGATATGTATTTTCACACATTAAATTATTTGAATTTGCACCCTGTATTGTGCATAGCAATCATACGTTTCGTTGCAACACTATTTACATCTTAAGTTTTTTTTATATCTTGTCTTATGTACAGCATTAAGAATGTTTTAAATCTTTTCGAGGAGACAATTACCTCGTATACCTTACGTAAGTAAACATACTTACATCGTTTTATGTTAACCTAACCACAGAATTTTGTTGTTTTATATCTATGACATCTTACAGTGTCTAAATATTACACACCTGTATTGTATTAAAGATATCACTGTATATGGCATTATATGCAAGATATGTATATATCATTATGCATCAATTTATCTTTAACATTTACCATATTATGTAAAATACTAATACTCTACTACTGCAACAATATTCATTTATGCTGTTTAGGCAACACCCAGTGTATATATTGTATATAGCACCTTATCTGATCTTTATTCTCATAGGCTTATTGTATTGTCACGAATTTCTTATTGTTGAGTTATACGGGTTCGTAGATTTGAGAGTATCCGATGAAAACACGATGCAGAACAATAAAAAGCACAATTTATTTACAAAAATCACTATTTACAGCACAGTTCCAAAATTACCTTTAAAAGCGTCGAAAATCTACAATAAATACGCTGAAACAATCAGCAACACAGCTTCAGGCTGTAACTGTAAAGGTAGCTTCACGGCAACACTAAACTTATAATAAACACCGTGGAACAATCACCAATACACTGTCAAGCTATACTGTAAAGGTAGCTTCACGGCAAAGCACTATCTCGATCGCTTTCCGTTCACAAAATTCTCGCGTAGCTTAGCACTCACAGTAAGCAGCTATTCTCACAATTCTCACAATTAATCACACTCTTAATCACATTCCTTACAATTAATCGCACTGCTTCACAATGCTCGCAACTAACTGCTCTCAGAAACGCAAGGGTTTATATAGCTTTTCTTTAAGTTCCGCACGTTTCGAGAAATATCTCGACAGGAAGTTGTTCTAGAAGCTTCCCGATTGGACCATGGGATATCGCCAATTTGGTCGCCAAATGGGCGATAAAGTCGCCAATCTGGCAACCCTACCATTCACTATTTTATGGCAACCCTAGTGCTATGCCGGAAAACTTACATACAGGCGCAACCGCCAAATTTTTCGCAACACTGCCCCCTCCCAAGGACTGCACGTCCCGGGCAGTACAATTCCTGGTTGGGAGCCTAATTCGATACATACAAAAGGTAATAAAACAAACAAATAACATAACTAAAGAAACAAATATTTACATTATATACAAATTATATACATAAGTTAAACACATAACAATTTTAAACTATACTATTAAAGTTCAGAATGGATTTTAGTCTTAGTCTTTTCACTAAGTTATACCCGGGTCAAATACTTTTCCACGGCAGCTCTCAGATATATTTCTGTTTTTCATATCACAGTCTGAAGATTCAGTCATTTCAGACTTTTCTTGCACAGGAAGATCTGAAACAGTTCGTTCACCA
>KK119260.1:100122-122484 GCA_000611955.2 Stegodyphus mimosarum | reverse complement strand
AAAGGCGCTCCAACGTTGTATCGCTGCAGTCTTCTGCGACAGCGTTCCTTCGGTCCTTTCTTGGCTGCGCAGGCATCGCAAGACCGGCACTATTTCTCAACGTCGTTTCTTGCGAAACTCCAAAAGAAGCGCTCTCGAACTTTGTTTAATGTCTTCATACAGCCGATATGCCCTCCTGTTGGGCTGCTGTGTATTTCTTTCAGGACATCAGGTATTCGGTTTTGAGGAAGCAGCAGCTGCCATCTTTTATTAGTTCCATCGTCGCTTTCCCACAGTCGATATAAGACTCCATTTCGAAGGTGAAGTGAGTCTCAGAGAGCCCAGTACCTTTTAGTCATGGGACTGAAGATGGAAAAGTCCTACCACTTGGGTTTCGTAGCCGATGATTCCATCAGCTCTATTATTGGCTTAATATTAGGATCCGCCAACCCTACTTAGCTTCTGCTCTTGAACAATACCTGGGTCAAACACTTTTCCACGCCAGTTCTCAGATGTATTTCTGTTTTTCATATCACAGATTGAAATGAAGATTCAGTCATTTCAAACTTTTCTTCCACAACAAGATCTGAAACAGTTTGTTCACAATCCTGGAGTTTATTCGCATCGTGTGTACAGTTCACCTCGATACTTACAGCAGAAGGTACTTGCTTATTTACCTCTATTTCCTGAAAGCGAATTCCGATGTTTACACCAGGACCATGAACAGAATCCGATCCTTTACAAGCAGAAGTATCCAGGTTTAGAATCAAGTCCTTGTCTGCACAATCTGCACTATAAGACACGCACATGGATTGCGAAATGGGTAAACTTTCTTGCAATGCTGGAGCACTCCGCGTAAGTTGTACATCAGCTTCTTCCATCTCAGCATCACATGAACATGTGATGTGAACATGTGAACACATCTCATCAGATCGTTCAATGCTTGCTAACTGCGACTTCGTAACTTCATTATCAGTTTCTGTGATCTTGACAGCCGCATTTTCACTTTCTTCTGTCTCTACTTCAGGCACGTGAGAATCAAAACCTTCGTTCTCGTCTTTTATTTCTTTATGTTTTCGTTCTCTTTCTTTAATCACGTCAGATGTTTCATCCATGATTTCTGGATCTTTCTCAAACACTCCACCAGCTACTTCCTCCGTTTCTTCATCCTCTGACTCTTCAGATGCCACTTTGATTTCCGCATCTTCTTTTATGGCTCCAGTTTCTTCTGCAAGCTCCTCTTTCATCTGTTGGAGTTGCTCTCGTACCTTTTCTCGGCCGACTTTCCTCTTTTCGCGCTCGGCCTTCATCTCGGCTATCATCTCTTCATAGCCAGCTTTTATCTCATTATATCCGGCTCTTATCTCGTCTTGTCCGGCTTTCATTTTTTGTTTTATCTCTTCTTGTCCAGCTTTCATGTCTTGTTTCATCTCTTCTTGTCCGGCTTTCAGAGCTGCTAACATGTCCATCAAAGCTTTCATTTCCTCCGCCATTGCTTTCTCCTGTAGACGGGTGACGGGCATTCACTCTCAGATCCCAATTCTGACACCAGTTGTTGCGTTATACGGGTTCGTAGATTTGAGAGTATTCGATGAAAACACGATGCAGAACAATAAAAAGCACAATTTATTTACAAAAATCACTATTTACAGCACAGTTCCAAAATTACCTATAAAAGCGTCGAAAATCTACAATAAATACGCTGAAACAATCAGCAACACAGCTTCAGGCTGTAACTGTAAAGGTAGCTTGACGGCAACACTAAACTTATAATAAACACCGTGGAACAATCACCAATACACTGTCAAGCTATACTGTAAAGGTAGCTTCACGGCAAAGCACTATCTCGATCGCTTTCCGTTCACAAAATTCTCACGTAGCTTAGCACTCACAGTAAGCAGCTATTCTCACAATTCTCACAATTAATCACACTCTTAATCACACTCCTTACAATTAATCGCACTGCTTCACAATGCTCGCAACTAATTGCTCCCAGAAACGCAAGGGTTTATATAGCTTTTCTTTAAGTTCCACACGTTTCGAGAAATATCTCGACAGGAAGTTGTTCTAGAAGCTTCCCGATTGGACCATGGGATATCGCCTATTTGGTCGCCAAATGGGCGATAAAATCGCCAATCTGGCAACCCTACCATACACTATTTTATGATAAACCTAGTGCTATGCCGGAAAACTTACATACAGGCGCAACCGCCGATTTTTTCGCAACATTATCTTTCTTTCCAAATGTATATTCATTGAAATGACAATAGTAGGTCCTGTAATGATTCTAGCACTGTGTCTACTTATACTGCCTATTGTATTGTAACACCCCTTGCTAGAATAATATTGCATAATTAATCTACCGGTAATCTTGTTACAAGTATGGTCGCTGTTTTATATGTACCGTCTTTTTCCGAAAATAAGACACTGTCTTACTTTCTTTTTTTTTTTTCAAAATACGCGCTAGGGTTTATTTTTGGGGGAGGGCAAAAATAAAAGTATATTTATATATTTTTATTTAATATTTATTTTACACAGAATACAGAAATTTAAATTTATTCAATTACAGTCATGTCATCTTCTTCTGGAACATCGTCATAAATAAAATTCTGAATTATATTCTGATTTTCTTCCAAATCCATTTCCTGTTGAATCATTGGTCCGAATCTCTCATGTCTTGCGATATAGCTATCGTTAAATGAATACTTCTTGTCTAAGTAGCCTGTTCGTAGTGCATTGGAAACATCACTATCAGTTATTTTGTCCCATGAATTTTTTACCCAATTCACAACTTCTTGTAAGCCTGGTTTTACAAAATTACCTCGATGATTTCTCACCATTCTGTTTTCAATATATTCATTGATTTCCATCTGCAAATGATCCTTGAATGGCTTGTTTATTGCAATGTCAAGTGTCTGGAGGTAACCAGTCATTCCTGCCGGAATCATTATTTGATCAATCTTCCTCTCAGCAAGAAAGTTTTTCATGTCTTTAGCGCGGTGAGTACTGGCTGAATCCCAAACTAGTAAACCTCTATTCTGACCCCTCAACAGTGGTGGCAGCATAAAATCAACCCACTTTCTTATAACTGCTTGGGTGCACCAGGCTTTTTCACTTTCAATGACATAAATTCCTGAAACACGTTGAATCTGGTCTTTTTTACCTTTAGTGATTAAAAATGGCGATACTTTCTTGCCATCTAGACGAATCGCCAAAATACAGGTAACACGTGCACTATCGTAACCGGTAGAAGGAACGTAAATTGACGAAGAAGCCTTGTGGTGAACTGTCGTTTGAGCTCCTTGGCCTAGGAATACCGCGGTCTCATCCATAGCAATCATGTTGGAGAGTTGGTATTTCGAAAAATCGATGCCATCAACAAAAAGCTTAAACGCAAGTGCACGCTTAACAACTTCATTGTCTTCCAGCTTAAACAATGTTGTTGATCTCCTTAGAGACAGTTCATATCGTTTAAGGAAGTTGTCCAACCAGTGTGACGATGCTTTAAATTCTTCTGTGGATATATCAAATTCAATTGCTGTTTCAAGGGCAAATTTTTGAATATCAGCCCTGCGCACAACCAAAGCCATTGCTCTCCTGCCTGCAATCCATTCCCAGATGCAATCTTCCAACTCAGAAAATAACGGCTGCCGACCTGATCCAACTCTGCGTTTTTTCTCATTTCCTTGGTCCACCAGTTGACACAGGTAATCGTAGTCTGCACGCCATTTACGAACCATACGGAGATCCAGCATCTTCTCTTTACAGAATGCTACAAGATTTACACCCCTGGAGTCTTCCACGATTTCCTTTTTGTACTCGACGGAATAGCTCTTTCGTTTTGTACTCATTTTAACTGGGGTTAAAAATTATTCACTTTATTTTTAAATAAAATTACGTATGAGAAAATAATCAGACTTACAAGACTGAAATGAATGAACGTTGTATACCTGCACTGTCGCTCAATGTAGACTGCTGCCTTATGTTGTATTTTTAAGATAAATTCTAAGAATTAATTTGAAACGAACTGTAGTGGTAAACAATTAATTTCTCGGAATATTTTGTTTCAAACATTTCTTTCAAATACGAGTATTAGGAAAGCTAAACATATTATTACTTAATAAATCAACAGCATTTTTTAACGAATTCTTTTTGTCACATTATTTTAATAAGGTTTATTTTCGGGGGATGTCTTATTTTATAAAAAGTTCCGAAAATCACGATAGGGCTTATTTTCGGAAGATGTCTTACTTTACAAAAAGTTCCGAAAATCACGATAGGGCTTATTTTCGGAGGATGCCTTATTTTCAGAAAAAGACGGTAGGAGCTCCTATTACATAGTCTGCGTATAGGTATGTTTCGCACTCTTTAGCATTGATTTGTACTCACTGCAGAAGATATTTCGCGGATTTTACTACTGAAATACACTTACGACTGAAATGTGCTGCTTATACTATTGAAATGTAATAATTAATCTTTCAGTAATCTTCTCACTCGTATATCGTATGGTACTTATATTGTGTTGTATAACTTGTATATAGTATTTTGAATGTCATTATGTACACTATATCCTTGAATGTATTTACTCCAGAATATCAGAAACATGTTTATGTAGATATGTATTTATTGTATTTTATGTTGTAGTTCACATAAACAGCGCTGTTATAATCAGTCTGTACGTAATATTGTAACCTGCTCTTTATATGGTAACTGTATTGTATCATTTAGCTCGCACTCTTTATATGTCATATAGGTCATACAAATTGTGTAACATATATCCGTACCTCTGATATAACATCACTATTACGAATGTCGTCTGGTCGCATAACAAAGTGTATATGCGTATATTTGTTTTTATATTTTTCCCCCGAGATGTAATTACTCCTGCTATGTACATCGTTTCATGCCTTAATAGTAACACTTCATAAATATGTACATGCTGTATTAATTTTTCAACTGTAACATTGCAATCTCTTCTCATATAGTAGTCGCACCATGTAGTAATTTATTTGCAAGTTATTTAGCAGTTGACTGTTGACTGTCTTATACGTATGACTGAATATTCCATTACTGCGTTTTGCTCTATGTATTACATCCGCATTTCTGTATTGAACTAGTGTACTATTTTTATTTTATATGTCACATAATACGTGCACGCATTTTTGTATGCGTGTTCATTTCGTACCTCTGGTAAAGCATCACTTCCGAAAGTAGCATGGACGCACAACAGTCTGTAAATATTACATTTGTTATATAGTTTATATCCTGTTCTTCTAGATGTAATTACTCCTGCTATGTACATTGTATAAGGTATATCTCCCACATTCTTAGCGTGCCTTCGTGGTGTAATGGTCAGCACACTGAGCCGGTATTTCAGAGGTCCATGGTTCGATCCCCGGCGAAGGCAATGGATATTTTTCATCTCTCCTGCTTGTAATTAACCTAATGTCTCTACAATTGTACCATGCTTTATTTGTTATACTAGTTACCTATGTTAATGCTGTTCTCTAGACAATGGTGGGCGTGGTACTGTACTGATTTACCGCTATGGTAAAGGGACAGTGCCCACGTCCCCCGTCACTTATCACTTATCCTACTGAGCTGACGCCGTTCTCGCTCTGTATTCTGACTATCATTTTGAAATAAAGATCATTTATTGCTGCTTGCTGTCTCTGTCTTTTTTCCAAATTTCATCACTTTCTGACCAGTCCTTCTTGGTGTTGCATTTTCAATGTCAAGCAGTGTAAATTTAATATTCCGGAATGTTTATTTCGAATATATATTTTGTTGTAAACCTCAGCAACTAATTCACAATAGTAGTCCAATTATGATCATTATTAAAAAATGAGTATAGTAAGCATAATATAAATAATTCTTATTTTAAGTATATCATTTTACACGGGAATGAATTTAAATTACAGTTTCATATATCTACAAAAACAAGTTGAAACAGAATTCATGACGCAATAAATAAGAGCAAAGGCAAACTGATATTCAGCTAAATGTAAAACTATACTATAGACATTACAATGCATATAAATTCCTGATATACAGCTAAAAATGGAAAAAGAGACATTGTTAAGGAATATTATGAAACAAGGAACAGGGTAGATTTAAACGAACATGTGAGCTTAAAAACTTCAAAAAGACAAAAACCTAATTTTAAAAAATAACTTGCTTTCTATGAAGAAAGCGTAAATCAGTTTAGAGGCAAACTGTACTTTTTGTTTATTAATATACTCTGAACTAGATTTTGAACTTCCGTTATTTTTAAAGAGGAATAATAATTAAAGTGGGTTAATAATTCCTGATGACACATATTGCAATGATACCTAAGGCAAAATGTTTGGATATTAATTAAAATAATTACTTGATCTTTTCGGGAAAAAGTGAAAAATAAAATAGGAAGATGTGCTGAGTACTTAACAGCAAAAGAAAAACGAATAATAAAAAAAATAATTGCCAGCCTCAGCCAAGTACAAATTATCTAGGATAATTTGTACTTTGTTTCTTTTCATGGTTTTAAGTATTACAGCCAAGTACAAATTATGTTACTTAAAACTATGAAAAGAAATATGTTACATCTCAGAAGAGGTTTTATGTAATAATTAAAAATGCAAACAGAAAGAGCTTCAAGGATTTTAAGTTTTCAGTAACTTATCGATATTTAATTTTTGAAAGAACAATTATAAACATTGCTACACATATCCTGTCCAATTTTCCATTCAATTAAATTTCTTCATCAGTTTCTGTACCCAGAAAAGAATAAAATTAACAGAGCAATGTATTAATCTTTAAAAAATTCACTGATTTCAAATGAAATCATTATTTTCAAGCATTTTCACTTAAGATTCGTATTGGTCCATATCTGAAATTAGCACAAAAGCTGTACTGATGTGTAAAACATGCGATAGCAATGTCAGTATATTGCGCCATGTTTTAAAAGCACTTGTATGACATTTCTCAAGTTTTGTTTGGCATATCTTTTGTTTAACTTTCTAATTATCATTATTTTAAAATATAAATATAGTTAAGTGTCATTGTTTAGATTTGGAAGCACTGTTTTAAGTTAATGAAAACATTTTTCATAATTTATTCTATAGTAAAGATAGTATAATACGAAATCGATTCGTTTTAAACCACCACTTTAATTTAAATAATACATAAATTATATAATTTTTAAACGTTAAAATAAGTTGTAATAAATTCATTGTTTATAAAATTGAATTATTTCGAGATTTTTTGAAATATTTAACATGATACCCTTTATTTGATAAAAAACCAAATATTATTATAAAAAGCTTCAGTGAAACAGTACGTTTCGTATACGCGAATAATTTCGACTGCAGAGTATTGAATTTATAAGATTACTAAATGCAAATTTGTATACAATCGAGAAAAGTTTTTACCAATTCATTTCTATAATTTTGTAAAATACAGTTCTGAAACTCATCAGTAATTAACAAGAAAAGTTATTAAATCCCAGTGCCTGTGCACGAACGGAGCTTCAATTTCCAACAGTCATATTTAGCTACAATCACATTTATAACGAGATAAACTGATAACTTATTTCAATGAATGATCTGTACTGATCATTCCATGAAGTACAAGTGATTGATCTCGCTTGTTTATTTCAACTTATGATTATTTTTCGTGATTATATTCTGTTATACGATAATTATCTTACTGTCTGAGTCCATCTATTCAAGAGTTCTGACACAAAATTACTGCCTATGCATGTAAATGTACTGCAACTTTCGCATTATTTATGTGTCTTTCGGTCCGAGAGATTAATGAAACAAAGCTTCATGACAATAATTAAATTCATCAGCTAAAAAAATATTACGAATGAACTAAAAATGGTGTAAATACAGGGTGATTCAAAGAAAAGGGAAATTTTGAAAGTTGTGTCAGACTTTCGGCTAGTCTAAAATTTTGAGTGTCCTCATGCCGCACAGACACTCTGCATTTATAAACATCTGTGCTTTCTCCGCGATTCGAACCCGGGCTCTTCGGCTTGGTAGTCCGCGTCAATAATCACTATACGGAATATTATAATCACTATACGCAAGGAAATGTTATAACGGTGTGGGAAGAATTGAAATGTCGCTTCGATGTTTAGCGTGTAACAAGAAAAACATTCTTTGAATATTTGTAGTGTTATGATTAAAATTTGATTTTTTTTAATTTTCTGTAATACTAATTTCTTACTTGTCTTATTCTCTTCGAAATGCAGTGTTTTGAAAAGTGAGAAATAATTTGTAATAGTTTTATACATTATTACATAAATTATGCTATTCAAGATTTCCACATTCAAAAGGCTAGCTTGTTTAACTGAACATGGCAAAGCACTTGAGTGCTATCTATTATATATCTATATATATCTTAAAGGGCTTATTAATGGAAGTTAGCTCCAATTTACATCATTCGAAATAAATGAAAATCAAAAGACTTAATAACGATAATACTGTGCTGCCGAAAATAGTAACTGTTTTATTCAAGTGTCGTTTAGAATTAATGCCTTTTCTTAACTTTCTAGATGAATTTTTTTTACTTATTACGTGCTCTGCCAACGCACTACATGGAGAACGAGGGGTAACCCGGGGAGGTCTTTTTAAGGCAAACTGGCTCCTATCCACGTTACCCATGGGGAAAAATACGAAAACCCCCATGCATCTAGCCCGTTCTCCAGAACTGGAACCTTGGATCTAACTACCAGTGTTCAGCTGCTTTTACCTCTCGGTTGCTGGTGGGCCTTTAGATGAGTTTTGAAAATATTATGTATTAATAAATAACAAGCATTCTTTTAGATATATTCCATTACTTAGCGTTTTTAAGCTAATTAAGTTTCGTAACCTGTTCAGTTTCCTTTTCTTAGCTATTAAAAAATAGTGTAACAGTTTATAATAGTAATAATAGTTTGAAACTGGAAAACATTCAACTTGATATATTGACAACAACTTTAATTAAGTCTTAATGTGATCGAGAATGATTTTTAATATGTATATTACACAGGTTAATACATTTAGGAACATCAATATTGAAGAACTGCTGTATAACAATATTTAGAGCTGCTGTATAACTTCTATTATTTTATGTTCATTCTCATTTTACCAAAAGTTAGAGGCTTAAAATAATGTCCTATCAAAATTAACCATAGGAAGGAAAAAGAAATGCTTAGCCTCAGAGCCAGTTAACTGAATGCCCTCAGATCTAAAGCCATCCGATATGAAATGTTTGAGTACTTCTTTATTTGCAACTAAGAATCTAAAGATATCGTTTTTGGGCACCCTGCTAAGACAAACTGTGATAAAACAAAAAATAAGGCTAGGATATAGATATCAATTTTAAACAACCAGCAATTGCGAACACCCCATGTCCGGGCCTCACTCGGCCTTAACATTAAAACCTTTCTTCTCAGAAACCTAAACTAGAGTGTGGCCTCAATCTTTATTTAATATATAGGTCTCTTTTGCAGTTGGAGAAAGTTCACAGACGAAACTATACTTTTCATTCACCTGATTTTTTTTGTGGTTGTTGCTGTTTTTGTTTTTATTCCTGTTGATTTTTTTCGTTAGAACTTATTAGATAATATCATCCTGAAAATATACTGACGACTCTTAACCGTGAAATGGAAATGTGTCTTTACCAAAGCTCTTTTGGGTCAAGAGACGTCCATGATTCATTTTTAAGTTCACGTGACGAGAAATTTCTGCATCCGCTTCAGCTGTCAATAATGCCAATGATATTGTATACATGACACCAGATGAAGGAATTAATGAACTGTTTTGTTATTATTTTTCAGATATCACTTCAGATCCTTTATCATCATGGTTCATCAAGCTATATTTGTATATTGACATGAATTTACTTTTGATAATAGGCCATTAATCTTTTGTTTTTGCATTGTGTATATACAAACTGACATAGATCGATTTGTTTCTAGTTCTTTTTTTTTCTAAATATATATTAATACATTTATGCCTTCGTGCGTACGTAACAAATTATTAAAAAGGGATAGATCTCAAACTTAAGAGTTGGAACTAGTGTGTGACTTAAAAAGGGGGACTCTTACTTAGAGAGTGGTAACATTTGTTGTTTCCAGAAGAATAAACGATATACATTTAGTAAAAAAAATTACAAAATTTAATTTTAATATTGCTTAAATGATAACAAAGTAAAAAAATCTGATCTTTACACCACATGACTTCCTTGTACGCAATATTAAATTATACGCATTTTTAATTTGTTGTAGACGCTATGCCGAGTTAATATATGAGATAATTTAATAACTTAAATGATAATTCCAGAATGGATTACGCATAATTTAATTCGCAATAATAAAAGATGTTACTTTGTTGTTGCGAAGCTTAGTTTCTCTAGATTGGCAACAAATCCACTATTCTGTTCAATTTCAAATGTAAACAGATATGGCTGCTATGATAAAAAATCAGGCTTAGTCGCACTTAAGCAACTTAAAATTATCCATAATTCTACAACTACAATATGCAGGTTAACTAAACGCACTAAAACCTTAACCGGAAGATAAGAACAACATAATTCAATAATTTTTAAAGTAAAAAGTGCGCAATTTACAAACATATACGAATGAAGAAACTAAGCTCACTGAGTCGAGTAATAGAGTGGCTATATAAATATATGTATATACTTTTGGTGAGGCCGATTGCAACCAAAATAGGAGGTGCCATCTACATATTATTTCAGTCCTATATACAAAATGTCAAAGTTCTGAGGCTATTCGTTTTTGAGTTATGCGAGATACATACATACGTACTTGCAAACGTCACGAAAATATCTCTTCTGAATCCATTTTAAATCAGTTTTATATTCGCTGGGGAAAAAAGAGTCCTTTATTCTGTCCTTACATACAGATGTCATCAAAAACATCGTTAAATTGCATTCGATGGCAGTCAAAATGGATATTTTCGTTGAAATATGATATCCAAAATATTTCGCTATTACTATACTTTCTCTTTACTTCGTACGAGGAAGTAAAAGGACGAAATTTGTTACATTAATTATTTACAAGTGAATAGCATGTTATAATTTTCTGCCTAAGCTCCATCCCAACTTTGACCAAGTGCAACGGAATATTGCCATGTTCTACCTGTCTTCAACTATAGCGAACTATCGAAAAGACTTTAATTACCATTTGTCACAAATGTCTGCCATTACTCCCGATCGCAGCCCGAACCAAAAACTTAAAAATCGTTCAGCTTTCCCTTACTACTGTACTGTCCGTAGTGGCCTTAAGAGGGAGTAAAATTACTTCTTTCTGCACTTTTCTCTCGCCCTTCGCTTCATGAAGTCTTTTTTGGGCGGAATGGGATGTATGACATGTATATTTACTTTAATTTTAAATAAAAGTATTGCATTTTTCTTTTATCCTCATTGAAAGCTTTTAACTTTGATTATTATTTATTGTATTAATATGCATGCATGCATTTGCTTTAATACTGCTCTTTGAGGTTTAATATTTTTTTATCTATAATAACAATTTCCAGCTGCTTTTTTGTTATTCTTCAAATATTGTTAAAATAAATTGTTATACTTAGTTATTATACGACTTGTAAAGAGATGAAAATTAATTATATGTGACCTTTTTATTTAATCCAGATTTGAATTTGAATTTTAGTCGTCTTCATTTCATTTGAAAAATTAATTGTAAAATAATGAGCCACATTACGAAATATAATAAGCCGCATCATAGTTGTAAAATAATGACTTCATCGCCACATCATGTAACGAACTTTAACGTAACAACTAAAACAGCTTGTAGCGAATAGATGTAGTCCTCGTGTTTATATTGGCTGTTGAATTTCAATTCTTCACATTTTAGCATTTTTATCGAAGCAAATATCTCAGGCTTATTATTTTCCTTTCGATAAAATTTATATGCGAGTATTTTACTATTATGTAATGGCATCACTTTTACACTTTTACAATAGAAGTAACAGCCTAACACCTTGTACATCATTTAATGAAGGCGCAGGCATATGACCACGTGACATACTGACATACTAACAAGATAAAAGAAGCCATGAATCGTAGTTTCCATAATTTCTTAAAATCAGGACTGTCGCAATGTCTCTATCATTAAAAAAATATTCTTGTAAGACAATAATAATAATAATAATAATAAAATCTGAAAGCTTTTAAATTTTAAGTTACACTCAAATGGGCGTTTTTTTTAATGCTGTATCACATTTACCCGTATTTATTAAATATCATGTTCTTCGCACTTTACCCACATGAAATCAACAGCAACATCACAAAATATTTAAAAACAGCCTATCTTTAGAATTTCCGATAGACAGTCTCGCGCGCTGAAGATATTGATAAAAATGTTTTTTTTCATACAGAGTTGCCATTGCTTGCTTTAAAATCGTTGAGTTTGTTAATCAAAAATTTGAAGTAGATGTAAAAATATTCGAAATTCAAAATTCGGTCTCTCAGGTGTCCATGTGGAGGATTAATGTATTCAAAATGTGATGGCTCTAGGTGCCGTCGTTTTTTTACAGTGCTAGAAATATATATATACATTCACACAGATTATTCATTATTTAATTTCTTTATATATAATACAGGGCGATAATATTTGGTGGAGAAAATTTAAAGAGTTATACATCGCTTATAGTGAACCGACGCAAAACGCCGTTTCGAGGCTTATAGCCCTTATGTGCTAACAATCCTTCGGGCTAAAAAATTCCAAATGGTTTTCCTTATAAAAGAGACAGTAAAAAACATTGGAGATTTTTAATTCCAGTACAGTGATTGCAAATTCCCTGCATAAAATTATTTCAAAATTTGAAAGGCTGACTGTCTGAACGTCAGATTCGGGTAGAACATGGGAACGAGTCAATAGCCGAGTAGTTGATACAGTGTTACAGCTAGTCAGTAATATTTGAAGGTTTAATAGATGACCACTGACCGATCGCAACATCTGGAGGTCGGTAATGGATGTTCTGACGAATGCATGAAATGTAGCATTACTGATAGCTTTCCGATTTAAAAAATTATGAAGATTATTTGATTAATACAGACTAGAAATCTCATGTTAATGAAATGCAAATTTAAGACTAAAGTATGCATATATGAGAGATGAAGGTATTTGGTGGAACCATTATTTAAGAAAAAATGAAAAAGAAAGAAAGAAAATAGGAAATAAAAAGCCTCAGGTGTCAATTGTTAATAGTAACCATAGAAAAATTAATAAATGTTAAAATACCCAGAAACAACGTGCATGAAACTCTCAGCAAAATATAAGGGGGTGGAGAAGCCCTGAGAAGCAAAATTATATAAAATTTAGGGCTACGGTGTGTACTCATTTGTTCACAACATCATGTTATGTTCAAGAAAAAGCGCTATGAAGAAATTAAATAAAATCCTGGAAGTTGCTTTTTTACAGAAAGAAGCAGCGGCAATAAAATAATAATTACTATTGTGTTGTATTACATTATGTAATCAAAAATAAAAATAATTAAAACACTACAATTTATTAACCGCGACTGAATGTAATACAAAGTTAAACACAGTGTAGTACAAATTATTAAGCTTGCCTTAATACAATATGGGATCTAAATAAGCAGTTAAATTTGATAAAATTGTTTAAATATTTAATTATTACTGAATTTTAAAACATTTTATATAAATTTAACACTTTACTTATCTAATCTTGGTGATTTTTTTCAGAATAGTAGAATGATATCCTAATATATAAAAATAGAACTTAATGGTCACTCTAAGGTGTTCTGAAGTAAAAGATGAACGTCATGGTCGCGTCAAATTGTTCTGACATATAAGAATACCATGTCGAGCAGGAGGTTAATTGCAAACTTGATGTGGGTCATCTTGCTATCAAACTATGACATCGCACGTGTTTCGAGATAAAGAAATGATACAAAGTTTTGATGAATATGTCTAAGAATAAAATGTCTAAATTTCTATAAAATAAATATAATGCGTAAAGAAATGCTTGACATACTTGCATCACAAAGAAATGACTATGCAAATGATGTACAGTTGTAAACTAACGGTGTTTGAGGCAGCCCAATTATGAAACTAATGATGCTTAGAAATATTTCAAGAAACGGAAATATTCATTATCGTTTCAAATAAAACTGGACGTTTTATTAAAGTTATCCTCTAGGTAATAAGCCTGTATATGCACGTTAACATTATTTTCAGCAATTAAATTATAGCTTAAAATGCTTGCATGTGCATCTTATAATAGCTTAATAAATTTGCAATAACTTAAAAAGCTTTACAAATACGTTAAGTGCTCTTTTTCCATACGGTGCCAAAAATTGCAACAAGAATTTATTGCGACAATTCTTTACTTTGTGTATCTTTTTGCAGCTTTTTATATCTTAAAGAGTTTATGACTTTCTAGATTAGCTGGGCCTTTCATTCATTTCGACATAATTTCTTTTTAGTGCGTTGTATGGACAAATAAGTACCTGTTGTGTTTTATGTAATAAATGAAAGTTAAAAGAGACTAACAAGGTTAATTTTCTAGGTGTATGTACATAAAGATCTGAAAGAGCTTAAAATTTGTTATTTTATAAATAGGCTTTATAATAAAAATCTGTATCCCAGTGACAACACCACGAGAAACCAAATCTGAAGCTCTATGGCATGAAATTTCGTAGACATAAAAGTGTTAGAAGTTTCTGAATTTCATAACTCATCACAAATTTCTTAAAATGCGAAACTGATTATATAATTTCAGAAACAGTGCCAATTATTTTTAATTTTTTATGCTCTTTCAGTTCCGAATTTTTATTAAAATCTTTAAGCTTTATATTTATAATTACCGAAATGTGCACTTAAAGTGCATGAATTTATTTTCTGGTGTATTAAAACGAGATAAAGAATAGGAAGGTCAGTATGGATTCTGATATACAGATCGTAAACGGAGACGCGTCACTATTATTACGCTAGTACTAATCGAACAATGTTATATTGAAGAATACTATTGTATTTTACCATAAATAATTAAAGGAATAATTTTCTAAAAAATATGTACTTTTTTAATCGGGAAGTGCGCTCTATTCGTAATATCATAAATACACTTTAGGCAATACTTAATATATCTTACTTAAGGGGATAATTAATTAATTAATGTATAGTACTTGCTTTTTTGGCTAAGAGCGATATAGCACGAATTTCCTGTGATTGATGATTTTTTATTTATGTAGTTAAATTTCATTTTCTCTCCCTATAGTCTGTTACCTATTCAACAATAAATAAATAAGTACATATAAAAATTCATTTTAAATAAATTAAACAGGCCTAGATGTAAATGTATATCTGTACCACTACTAGTATTAAACTTTCTGAGAATGTTGACATATTCAGGCAGCAAATTTAAATACTTAAACTGCAATTTAAAATAATGCAAGTTTGCCTCCCAACCGGGATAGTAGTTAGCGACGCTGACTGCCAAAACGAGGGCCCAAGTTCCAATCCTGGAGAAGACGTGGATGTTTGTAAATGTATAGTGTCTGTGCGGCAGGAGGACACTCTAAATATGCGGCGAATCGAAAGTCCTCTCGAGAGGTTGATAGTAGGGGAAGACGGGTGAAAAACCTTGGATCCGTCCGCCTGGAGAGCTCTCCATCAAAACTGGGGGAGGACGAAACTGAGTAAAAGTTATACCGTCACCTGTATAGTGCTCCAGGTTATTACCAAGTACAGTCGTAAGCTTGCACTCCTTGCCATGAGGAATTTCATGGACTTATTCTGACGTTACTGGTAGACAAGTGAGATAAGTCACAACAACAACATAACGCATGTTTAAGCATTAAGTATTTCTGGTAAATTTCAATAAATATTACTTTCTATTTTTAACAAATTATAAACTAGTAAATGCATCTAATTAAAGAATCAAACTTCTGTTAAAAAAAATAGATTCAAATGCCTGCTGTAAATATACTGAACAGATTTTGAAATAAACTGCTCAGTATGGACACTTTTCACTAACGGTTATGATATAGAAAGATTAACGAAGATATAGTAGTTAGCGTGTGGTGCTGGCTACCGTGCCGAAGGACCCGGGTTCGAATCCCGGAGAAGGCATGGATGTTTGTAAACGTATAGTGTCGGTGCTGCATGGCGGCACTTTAAATATGAGGCGAGCCGAAAGTCCACTCGTGCAGTTTGATGACAGGGGAAGGGGCGGGAGACCCTCGGACCCGTTCCCCCAAAGGGGCTGTCAATCAAAATTGGGGTCGGAACTAAGGAACATCGCATTGTCAACTGTTAGATGCTCAAGGCTGTTGCCAAAATCATAATTGTTGGCGTAATCTAGCGCTCCCTACCCGGCAAACGTCCCGTCAGACAAGTGAACAAAAGCAACACAACAACAAGGTTAACTTAGATTATTGTATATAAAAAGAGTAAAATCAGTTAAAGCAATTATATAATGTTCTTACTACCTTTTGTACATAATATAAATCTTAAATTGGTATAAAACTTGTAACACATGTTTATCCATTCTTATTTCGGTATAAATAAATACCTATTCTTATTTCGGCATGAATAAAAAATGTTACAAAAAACAATATAACGTAATTGTTGTTATTTTTTTGGATTTTTGTTAAGAGTTATTATGTATTAGAGTTGTTTAATATTACCCTATATAAACAATAAAACCTAACATATAGAATAGCAACACTAGCATATAAATTTCAAAGTTAATTTCTCTATAATAAACTACTGATGAAAATTCATGGGTTCTAAAAAAAATAAAATGTTTACCACTGAAGATCACTAAATAAGGAAGTAAATATCTAAGCGAATCACTAAACTAATCTGAAGATCTGAAAGATTTATATATTCCGGTTAAGATTCAAAACACAGATATTTGGAATTCGTGACTTTAGAAATAGCAAGCTATTTCTTTCGAATGCTGTGAAAGAATTATTTATTTTGAAAAACTCTTCACAAATTTCCTACTCCTAAATATTAAGATGCTAGATTTTCCCTGAAACCCATTTTTCTCAATTGTGTGGCTAAATAAGTAGGGATAGCTCTCAGAAGCACTCTTTCGTAGTATTGAATGAACATTTTGAACTACCTGCCTAAAATAAAATCACTTTTCTCATAAGAAAGAATAACAGAACTCGCATAAATTTACTTTTTATACAATATATTTAAGTAACTATAATTAGTTGCACTATAATATTCAATACATTTGGCGACCATGATAGACAACCTTTCATTGTTAATTCCTCTATTTTGAGAGGTTCTTTTTTTCCTTAATACCCGCTAATAAGATATGTATCGTAATTATTACATGGTATTAAATTCTAGCAAACGTTTGACAGTTTTTTAAACATATTTATTTTGTGAGGTTTTACTTATTTAATTCAATGTTTAATCTTAGAACCCCGCAAACACTAAAAACTGAATAATCGCTTAAGTTTGCGAACAAACACGTAAGACTTAAGAAGGGTTAACTACCCTTTATTTCTCAGAATAAATACAATCAGTTCCTAACTCGGAAAGTACACAAAGCCTCCACTTGGGCTTGAACTTAAACGATTATGAAATTAAACTTAACTAAGCTTAACAAAAGCTAACTGAAAGATATAGCCGAAGCTATCAGGATTCTAAGAGTTGGCCCCTAAATATTAATTAAATCGGAGAAGCTAAGCAAGTGACAAAAGTATGGCCGAGCGTAGTATCTAAGAGAAAACGTAGCCAAAAGGCAAAGGCGCGCTAGTCAGGAAAATCAGAATCTCTCTCTCGAAGTCGGTGAAACATCGACTTACTCATTTGCATTCACTACGTTTCTGAAATTACATTCTGGCAGGAAATTGTAAGCTGAAATTAGAACTGACAGGATAGGTGCATAACTTAAAATAGCGTTAATAAAATTAGGATAAAACTTACAATTTAGCCAATAACATCAGGAACTATGTGCCTTGCTGTAAGCGGACTATACAAAAGTTTATACTTTCGAATTCCTACACTAGTGGCACGGCCGCAGTTTTTGCCACCCGGGCTGATCCATTTCTTTCTTTTTTTCTGTTAGTGCATTGGTTTGGTTTGGTTTATTTGATTATGGCAAAGCACTCTAGGGCTATCTGCCTAACTGTAGGGATGCCATCGTGGAGAACTTTCTAAGACAAACTGGCTCGTATATACGTTACATATAGTAAAAACCACAAAATCGCTCATGCAGCCAGACTGTTCACGAGATTCAAACCTTGGATCGAACTACCAGTGTTCAGCTGCTTTACCGCTCGGCCGTTGGTGGGCCTTTAGTGTGCATTTAACCGCCCCTCTCAGTGTATATCAAAATATGTTTGATCTTAGTAAAACGGCATGTAAGTTAAAAATAAAAGCTCAGTGCTTATTTTTGAAACACAATTTTAACTCCAGTAAGGTGGAGATTTTGTTTGTTCTTCTGCCATCAAATCGTAGATAGCATTCTAGAAATTTACTTCATTACTCCAGACTCTATAGACAATACAGTAATATTTCTTAAATGCAAAATACTTATTTTTAGGTCTGAAGTGTTCCTTAACTCATCTTTATTTAGAACAATTTCTCTCGCAATATTTACAACTACTGTGAGGAAAGTTCGTAAAAGTTTTCTAATATTTAGAAGCGATCTGAAGGCTGTGCTTTAGAATAAATTACAAAAACTCAAAGAGACTGTTGTTTCACCTTCCTGTTTCGTCTTCAAAACGTTGCTCAAGAAATAGCAAAAATAAAACTCTGAAGTGTTTTTCTTGCAATGAGAACGCTTCCTTATTTATGTCATCATGATCATTATTTAATTAACATTCCTATTCTCCTTCAGTTTCACGGAGCAAAAAAAGCACAGCAAACGCATGAAGCTGTTATAACTTCTTTCCAGTGTAAACATAATTCTCTCTCTGTTTCAGTTTTCTATGACAGTTCAGTATCTCATAATTCTTTATATCATATCCCCAGTAACCGTGAGGACAAAGATGCTAAATTATGTTACTTTGATCTGGTGTCAAATCCATGGACTAGATGCATGAGCCGTTTTGTAGTTTCCGCCCAAGCGGGCAAATCCCGCTGTAGGCATGGATGTTTGTAAGTGCATAGTGTCTGTGGGGAAGGGGTACACTGTAAATACGCAGCGAGCAGAAAGTCCTCTCGAGAGGTTGTGGTGAAGGATGAGGGGTGAGAGATCCTCGGACCAGTCTTCCGGGGTGCTCTGCAACAAAATTGGAGGCGGAATTGAGCAAAATTCGTACTGTCACCCGCATGGTGCACAAGGCTATTTCAAAGGTCAGTCGTAATCTTGCACTCTTTGCCCGGAATGAATTTCGTGAGCTTGTTCTGAGGTTACTTTCAGACAAGTGAGATAAGTCACAACACAACGCCTTACGTAAAACGCAGGCTATTTAGTGTAGTATTCACGTATGCACGACGTGAATACGAACCAATGCCACATTCGTAACGTGAAAATAAGCCAGTTCTCAGTTTTTAATTCCTTTGTAAAGAGGTTTGTTTAATCCTTCACGAAGGTACCACTTCCCTCACACAGATAACCGTAAAAAAAAATATCTGAAAGATTTCAGATTTTAAATTACGTCCAAAGGCGCGTTTTTTTAACGTTTCGTGTGCTACCTTTTTTTTTATTAAATATCATGTACTACGTACTCAAACCATAAAATTCAGTTCAAAATCAATATCGCAAAATCCTTTTAAAATGAACATATCTTTAGAATTTCCGTAAGTCTCGTGCGCTGGAGATAAAAATGTTTTTTTTTTCCGTACAGTGTTGCCATTGCTCGCTTTGAAATCATTTAGTTTGTTAATCAGAAATTCGTTGAAATGTTACAAAACATAAAATCGATAATAAAGCAAATTTCAAATTCAAAATTAGGGCTTCCAGATGCCCATATTCGCAGTAGGATTACGTCATTCAAAATTCGATGGCTCTAGGTTTTATCACAATGCGAGAAACATGCATACATTTAAGCAGATTTTTCATTTTTTAAAATTTAATGCAGAGCGATAACATTTAGTGGCAACAATTTGAAAAGTGAAACGGGCATTCAGAGTGAATCGACGCAAAATCGCAAAACGAAAGTAATAGTCCTTCGGGACTAAATCCCTTTGGACTAATAAGCTTTATTACAGTCCAATAAATTTCAAATTACCTTTCTGGCCGTAGATCCATATATTTTGCCCTAAAATATATTTCATATCAAAAATGCCCGTCGGAAAAATACCATCTCCTCTGCTCACTCTCTAGCTATGTCACTGTTCTATTTCCGGCTCTGAAGGTCTTATAAAATTTTGTGTCCCTGACAGTGTTAAACATTATAACTGAAAGTGTATGTACGGGATTAGCTATCTTTTCAATAGCTTCATTAAAAGACACCATATAATTAAGCTGCATCAAAATTTGCATAATAAATCAAGTTTCAGAAAATACGTTAGATAACTTACGGGCTTGTTTGCAAAAATGAACTCAATTATACAAGAATACTCACCACCAAGTCGTAAAAGCCCCTGAACACTGGTAGCTTTGTCCGTGGTTCGATTCCCGGCGAAAGGGCTGGCTTCACGGGCGTCTTCGTGGTTTGACTCAATGTGTAACGTGGATACGAGCCAACTGCTCTTAAAAAGACCTCCACGAGGCTTCCCCTTCTTTCGGTGTAGCGCTTATTTGCGGAGCACGTAATAAAAGAAAACAAAATTACCCAAGAATGAGTAATTTGAAAAAACAATAAAATCGATTATCTAAAAATATAAAGATTCTAATCGGCTTACAAATTTAAGTAGAATTAAAAATAATAAGAAGGAGACAGGACAGATGTACGTAAAAATATGTAATAAAAGCAAATAACTCTAATATGAGTAAGTTTAAATATACGCACAAGAAATAAAATTTTTAAAAACACAGAATTCGAGAATAGAATAAAAATTCATATTGTTATGCAATTCTAATGTTCAACACAATGTTTTTATTCTACATTCAAAACGCATTATCAACACGAAAAGAAACTGTTCTCAATCATAAATCCGATGCGATCTCGTGCGATTGCTTGCCGCCAAATGAAGCGAAAACTGGTTAAATGTTGCAACCCGCACCTGAGGATGATCGCCGTGAGATAAGTTCATGATCCAAACAAGTCGAGTCTTCAGGACAAGAAAAGAGTTCATCTTCAATGTGCGTGCTCATTGTATGTATGATCGGCGACATTGTACTTGAACTCAATTTACTCCATTGCTTCTCTAGCCACGGACTGAAGAAGAACATCGCCCATTTTTTAAATACTTTGTTTCTAGTTCATTGCTCTGGCTTTCCAGTTCTTCCCTCTTCACGATAAACGATGTGTGACCGCTTCTTGTTTTATTACGTCATTGAATGGGAAAGTGGATGATAGGCGCTCACACATTGGGTGCACTCAGTTGGATACATAATCTCCCAATTAAATGATGACCGATTAGTTGCGTGTATTTGGCATTATTAATGTAACTGTACTTTGAAATGTCGAGCCTTATTTTTAATAAATGAGGACAATTTGCTGTGCTTCAGAAGCCGTAAACGAACAAATAGCTAAGACTTTAATTGCTGTGATGCATCAGTTTCATTTTAAATACTTGGATATCAGCTTAAGTATCTAAACTTGTGTATTGCTTTAGA
The DNA here is from genome assembly GCA_000611955.2 of Stegodyphus mimosarum. NCBI lineage: Eukaryota > Metazoa > Arthropoda > Arachnida > Araneae > Eresidae > Stegodyphus > Stegodyphus mimosarum. Next base: position 100,841 of record KK119260.1, on the reverse strand, counting down.
ATAGTTCAAAATTTCATGTGAGTAAAAAACTTTAAAAATCTGAACTGATAGTATACGACTAAGGGTTCACCCTCTGAGTGGGGTAGCAAAATTATTTTTTGGGATTGTCTGCATTTTTATGGGGTCACACTGCCATAGAGTTTGGATAGATAATTCAAGTCAACTGAATTAGATAATTAAATTATGGGAAAGTACACGACATTTTTCTGCGTAAGCTTCTAACCAGTTTTGATTGAGTATATTTAAGAATCTAAAGATCTAGTGGCTATTTCCCATATCGCCAACCTATCGAAAATGTTTTAGGATCGACAGATTTTATTTAATAGGCCTAAAGTATAATTCTTAAAGTATAATTTTAAAAGGCCTGATTTTACAAATATCATAGCTTCAACTTCCTTGCCTTATGCGGAATTTTAACCCATAAGTAGTAATTGCCAGCCTTTGCTAACCATCATAGCTACCGGCGTGATAACCTATTTCAATGAATAATTTAACAATTTTTCAAATGTAATGAAATTATTTCGTAACGTACCAGTATTTAATATAGGATAATCCAGATTTAAACAATCTTACCAGAGAATAAATTGAAGAAATTAACTAAAAATAACGCATCTAAGCTAATGATTTCAAAATAAATAAATAAATAAATAATAAAATAAAATAAAATAAAAATGTTAAATTCTTTCTAAATATTTAGTCATGCTATAAATAAAATTTAA
>KK119260.1:12488-82714 GCA_000611955.2 Stegodyphus mimosarum | reverse complement strand
TGCTGGGGAATCTCCCAGTTTTTCATATTTCAAAATTGGCAGCTATAAACACGATTCAAATAATTAACTCTTTCGCTTTAAAGAATTTTAATAAACTGTTTTAGTCCCGTAGTGCAGAAAGCAGTTATCTCTAAGTCCGCTAAGCAGAAAAATTGTTACTTATGGTATCAGTATAAATATATTCACCAGACGGTCTTAGTATTCTTATAGTGTATGGATGTTTTCAGTGTTTAGTTATCTGAATTACTTGAATGGAAATAGTTATCTCTTACGTCTCTATCTATTGTAGATTAAACCAACTGAAAAATTTTGTCATTAAATCCTTTTTTATTGTTATTATCTTCATAAAAATGAATACATTTTACTCAACACTAGCCGCTATGCGGCCAGCCTTCGTCTGACTTTTAAGCGTACCGGAAAAAATGCCTAAAAGACACACCTGGGACCTATGGCCGCGTAAGTTCTTCCAACTTTTTTCTCTTTGTTAAGATTCCAACCCTCCTTCGTATACAGCCCTGATGTATCTCCAGAAAAACATATACATCTTGAATTTTTAGCAAATTAATTGCATGAGATGTGCATTAAACATTTGTTAAAGCATAATTTATATCCCCGTTCTTAAGCACCACCATGACAACATAAAAAATTATATAAAAATTCTACAATAAAATTAAAATTTTTTAAACATTTTCTTACTCGATAGTTTGAATTATCCTTTTTCTGAAATTTTGAAATGTTATGATACTTTAGGTAATCTTCTGAGAAAATGTGCCAGCAGTCACATCGCAGCCATTTAACTTGTATAAAATATTACAATGAAATAAGCAATATCCCTTGATACAAATGTTAATTATCCTAATAAAGTAATTAAACAATTTACCGTTGCAAAAAGAAACAACTTTTTAATTTCTTAAACTTTTCAGTCTCTTAAAAACAGTAACATAAGAAATACGATGAAAAATTGTTGCCAAACCGAAATTTTTAAAAGAATGAAACTATTCAAAATGATGCAATTTCATCAAAAATCTATCAACAACAATAAGAAAGGAAAATTGTTGCCAAAACTACATTTTAAAATATCTGAGATGTGAGAAGTGTATTCGGAAGCTTCATTTAAAAAATTTTAAAAAAATACAAAATATTATTATTTTTCCAAAATTCTTTTTTTAAAAGGAGTCGAAAGGATTAAAGTTCAACGTGTCCAAAAATCAAAGGAAAATAAACAGCACATTTTTTAAAATAAGTTTTTTTTAAAAAAATTCCGCCGAAAAGGTGTTAAGCTCACCTTCCTAAATAAATTCGTATTTAATCGATTTATCGAAATACGAAATTTATTTTAAATTCGTAAAATGGCTAAGTGTCTACGCTTCACGACGATATAAAAATGAAATGTATAGAGTGATTCCTGTAGCCTATTATGTCTCAAAATGACGCAATTTGGTCACAAAACATAAAATAAAAAAAATTCGAATTCGAATTTCGAAAAAATCGCTTCAAGGTGCACTGGCTCTCGTGTAGATACACCTATGTACCAAATTTCGTTGCTCTGTGTCTATTAGCTTACTCGCAACACGAACGAAAAACAGACATACACACACATACACACACAGACTCTTTGTTTTATTATATGTAGAGATAAGTAAGGTTTATAGGAATGGAAATAGAGAGAACATACCGTAAACTAAGATATATACAGTGAACAACAAGATCAGCTCACTAGTTGCTTTCGCACATTTTGGTTTATAAAAAATCAAACCAGCAAAACAGTTTTGCTATCAAATAAGCTTTTAAAAAGTGTTGTTCTTATCTTCCTAAAAATTACCACGTTCTTATTCAATGTTAGTCACCTTGAACGGCATAGAAATAAGGGAAACATACCGCATACTAACATGAATTCAATAAACTACATCCCACCTTACCAGTTGAATTTATTTAATCATAAATGTGATTGATTGACTTATATTGTTAGCATACATTTTAGTGCCCAATACGTATTTCTCGTTTGCTTAAACATTTTGTGAATTTCAAATATCTATTTCATTCATTTTCTTTTTTATTCCAACAACCTTAACCGCACCAACTTTTAAAAGTCTATCACGTTCAGCAAAAGGTTTCGTTAACTCTATTAGCCACAGCTTTTCTGATAATTCTGCTTATTTAGTTAAGTGTCCTTTTTCAGTAGGTAGTAAATTAACTCTGAAGCCAAGAAGAAATCTTTTATTACTCGCAAATAATGAAGAAGTGTTCCTGTAATGCTTTATCTTTAGACTGTTTTATGATAAGTTTCTAAAGAAATTGTGGCCGAGTTGGAGCTCTCGAAAATTATTGCGTTTGATAGGCCATTCAGATAGGCTATAATTTGAATTTGGACGCCATGGAAAAATTTTATAAACGAGTCTTGAAAGATTTCTGATACAGTAATAAACACCCTATGAGACCAAAATTTTTGAGAAACATTATTCATATGTAATATATATATACTGCTCTCTGTTAAAAACAATATTGAAAAGATCCATACTTAAGCCGATAGTTAAACACAGGACGTATCGCTTGAAATGTCCATCAGCACCAAGCATCAAAATCGCTAAACACTGGTGGAATCAAACACCGGCGAACAGGGCGACTGCAAGGGAGTTTTCGTGGTTTTTCCCGTGTGTAGTTTTCCTCAAAATGTCCTCACTCAGTCCCCCTTAGGCAGACAGCTGTCTTGTGTTTTGCCGTAATATAAATAATCCTTATCCTAATCCTTCCGCTGAACGTGGACAGACCTTTTTCTGTTTAGTACAAACTGGCTTGGAAAATTTTCATTTATTAATGTGATAGACAAGCAATTACTGTAAAATTAACAATTTGAATCAATAATGTGCCGAACAGGTTAGGTTTGTTAATTCACCCTAAGGCAATTTAATATCGCTAGTGATGTAAATGTTCAATGATTTTATTAACGTCTTTGCTCTTAAGATTTCCCATTTTTTCAAATACGAACAATATGTTTTGTTTTTAACCAGAAACTGAAAGTCAGTTCAAGATAGTGCAGACTAAGCAGCCCATAGCACATTAGCAACGTGCCTATTATAGGGAAACCCGGGGTTGAAGTGATAAACTACAAAAATCAAACGCTTAACCTAAGACATTATATAAATGTCTATAAATAGTAAACTCTTACAAGATTATTGGGAATGATGCTCTTGAAACAGGTTGTTACTTCAACATTTCGTTAAGCACATTGTTAAGCTAATTACATTCCCAGTCACACATATTCTTTTACCTTACCACACCTGCTTATTAGTAAGCAACATTTCTCCTTCTTGATTCTAACGAATCACACCAGTAATAACCCCTATCTTTGTAGGTGTTAAATACAAAATTTAGATGGCAATAACTCACTGAAATAATTAATAGCTGTCTGAATAAAATATTCATGTGCTCATACCCTATTTATGACATCTGAGAAATTTCAATATGTAATTTTCTCAAGACATTCAGTAATAGTTAAGTGTTTTTTTTTTATCAACAGGCATCTATCCCTTCCATTTGGAGTTCAGTGGGTCACCAGCACTAGCACCTACATAGACACAAGAAGCGCGTGGATAGAATAAACATTTAAATAGAAGCTTCATTTGATATGCGCAAAGAAAAGCCATTCGTACTTAATTCAAGACAAATGCTGATCCAGACGGTCATCATACTCAGGGTAGTAAAGAATTTCAACGAGAGAAACTTCTGGCTAAAAAGCAAAGAAAAAATAAGATGAGGATTTTAATTGCGAGATTGAAAAAGATCTCATTATAGATGTTATATTTTTAATGTAATTTGAATCATCAAAGGGAAAAAAATGGCATAAAATAAAAATGGAATTTCCTGCCCTAGAAATGGAGGCATAGAATGAATAATTTGAGGGAAAGGGTAAAAAGAATTAATTGAATACGACTTTCAATTTAATTTAAGTAGGGAGATGCACTAAAAGTTAATAATATATCAGGATCTGTAGTGAATATCAATAGATTTTCCTTTTGTAATATGCTAAACGACTTCAGATAATAAATCTTTCTAAGGATATAACTTTCACTTAAGTAAGCTATGAGAAAATATTAGCTCTTTCTTTCTAATTTTCCTGCTTTATTTTTTTTGTTTCCTAATTTTATTTTTGACAGTAATAATTTGCACCGAGTATAGTGTTCTTACAAGTTTTAAGAATCCAGTAGTTTAACTATTGTTACATGAAGAACTATCGAAATATATTTCATGGGGATCAGTCCCACATTCTTGAACAAATACTATATAGTGCAGTATAATAAGGGCAAAATTCACATTAATTCAACACAAGAGAATTGCGAAAATATACCCCTAGACATTTATCATGCCTTACAATTTTTCTTGTAACTGCTCTAAATGAAATCGAAGTTACATACTAGAATGAAATTATAACTGTGCAAAATAGAATTATTAGTTGAATATCATTCTGGATAATTTGTATTTTAATGACTGTTATCAGATGTATCCAAAAATAAAAGCCTCACGGCAATTTTATGGCAATCATTTGCGTGGTAGCGCTCGTTCAAAACTTAACTTTGTCAAGTTAGCTGTCAAAATAACTGGAAGATATCGAAGCAAAATTTCGCATCTGAATGTAAAAACAAAATATGTATTATTTCTTCATAGAAAAAGGAACAGAATTTATATAGAGTATTTTTCATATCAGGTTATTTATATAGAGTGTTTTTGGAAGTTTGAACAAGCAAATGAGCCAAAAAGTAAAGAATTTTTCTCTAACAAAGTTAAGAACGCTTTTTCTCTCATTACGTTTCAAAAAATACGTTTGAGTTAAAAATATTTTAATTACTAATTAATGTTAACAAACAATTTAATTTTTTCCAAACATGAGTGAATGCAGAAATAAAAAGAATTTCTTTCAGTATAGTTTTCGTATACCCTCATGGTTGGCCTGCTTTTAAATATTGTCCTATAGACACTAAATCGAATTTTTTTTTGTTCTTTCCTTGACTGTCATTATCAGGTTTTCTCTGCTCTCGAGAAATAATTCATTTATTTGCCTTTTTTCTTGTTAATTAATCAAATTTTTTCTATAAAGTTTCGTCATCTCAGCTGATCATTATCTTCGACAGGATTTGAATCACAGGAAATCCAAGATTCCTTAAATTTATAAATTTTTAACTTCATCAGATTATTTAATATTTTCCTCTTATGGTATTATATGTAAATATGTCCTCTTATGGTTCTTATGGTATTATATGTCCTCTTATGGTTCTTATATGTAAGATACTGCTATAAATATTAGTATAATCAGTGTCGTGACAATATCTTGTGAAATCTTTACAACGGATGTTTCTAACACTTCCAAGCAATATTCCTTTTTTAATATTTAATGTTACGCCGAGCAGCATTTATTCCTACCACCGCTGTTCATTTCCTAGGCATTACTCTAAATATCTGGATTAAAATAAAAAATGAAAAGTAAATTAATTAATTATATAAAATTTGAAAGCTTTCAGATTTTGTATTACGCCCAAAGGGGTGTTTTTTAACTATTTGTGTGTTACCTTTATTTATTAAATATCATGTTCTTAGCATGAAAACAAATAAAATTCAGTTCAACAGCAATATCACAAAATATTTAAACACAGCATATCTTTATAATTTCCAATAGACAGTCCCGCGCGCTGGAGATTAAAATGTTATTTTCCGTACAGCGCTGCCATTGCTCGCTTTGAAACGCTCGCTTTGTTGAGTTTGTTCATCAAAAATTCGTTAAAGTTTTACATAATATGAAATAGATAACGAAATAAATTCGAAATTGAGTAGTCTAGGTGCTCATGTTCGGGTGGAGGATTACGTTATTCAGAATCTGACGGCTCTATGTACCGTCGATTTTTCACAATGTGAGAAATAAACCTACATTCATACACATTATCTTTTATTTAATTTCTTTTAAAATAATACAGAGCAATAATATTTGGTGGCAACAATTTGAAACGTGATTCACACTTTTTTGGTGATTCAACTCAAAATCCTGCTTTGAGACTAATAGACCTTCTGGGCTAACGCTCCTTTAGGCTAATTAAGGCAACATTATTACGTATGAGACTATCATTAGTTGTCACTTGCGACACATGAGCTTTAAAGCTCTGTGACAGAATTATCAAAATACCCTTATAATCGGCAATATTAAAATGGTGCCACTTTTGAAGGTCTATATTTAAATCTGAAATCTAAACCTATTAGGTAAAAAGTATGTAATGCGCTAACTATCATAAGACTCACAAGCGTGAAAAAATGTGTGCTATGTTTCTGCTTCCGAATGTTATAGGTTATGTAAAGGCAACGATTTATCGCGAATATAATGTTGAACTGCTGAACTAATTCTCATTGAAAGAACGCCGTGCTTACTTTCGCTCTTGTCCGGAAAGATGTGAATAACTTTACTTTAAATTGTTGTTGGTGTAAATTGTGGCTTATGATCATGCTCAGATATGAGTAATCAAAAGACGATGATTTTAAAAGTAAAAAAGTAAGTGATTTTAGAAGAATCCACTTGCGTATCCAATCTCTTGGATTTAGTTACATGTTCGGAGAAGATTATTGCTAGTGAAGATAAGGTAGAGGCTGGAAGATGCAGATAATTCCATTCTCGTCACACTCTCTCAAGATGACAGTCAGATATGTACTGGGAAAATGGAAAGGTGGATGATGCAGATGAAGGTGACACGCAGAATAAGAGAGTTGCGTGGAAGAAAGCTCACAGTAATATTCATCTATGTCAGTGCGTGACGTTATGAAACTTTACTGTACACCCAGCGAGTTTTCGAAACTCCAAAACTCCTTTTTAAAGAGCGACTTAGAATTGGGGGACCCAGCCGCCAAATCATGGTGGTGAAGAATCATTATCCACATCTTTTTTTGTTCGGGCGCCAATGTAGAGATATTTTAGAATTTTCCGAAACAAGTAAATCGAAGAAATGCCCTCGCTGGGACTCGAACCACGGACCTCTCGAATACATGTCGAAGTTGCTGACCACTACACCACGAAGGCATGCGAAGAAGGCGGGAGAAATACTTTATAAACTGATAATTTAAATTAACCGATAGGAATAAAGTCCGATCAAAACTCGTTTACTCTTAACCTAACCTTTGGATTATGATCCCCATATCTTCTCTGTTCTCTTGCTTGATATCCGCTTCTGCCCTTTTTTTTTCTTTAAATACATTACAAAAATATAAAATATGCAAATATCATAATTCTAAAACGCAGACTATGTTAATTTAACATGCTTAAGAAGAATGTTTTATCAAGAATAAAAGAAGAGTTTAACCGACCCGATTACAGCTATCTATTTATGAATCGGTTTTGAAAGTTAACATCTAATTCGCCATCAAAACATTATTTCATTACACTCGCATACCTCTCATATATATTGTTGTGTGGGTACGGGCTCGTAATGGATTGAATGCCTAAGTCTTTCAAAAGTTGATAAAATTTATTCTTTTCACAAGAAATAAAACAAAATACTGAAATATTTCCTCAGGGATATTCGTACGATATCACAATGTCTCAAAAACGTTCAACAGAACTCAATTCAAAACAGCGAAAGCTAATCCAGTCTCACAGCGAATTCGCTGCAATCAATAACAGCATTAAGTAAACAAATGTTCGCTTAAAACATCAAAATCTGAGTTGACGTGTTTTAATTCGGCTTTTATAAGCCTTTTAATTATTCACTAGAACATTCTGGTAAAAGATACTTTCTCAATTTTCCTGGATGGCAAAAACAATTACGAGATATTTATTTATTAAATATTAAATGCACGCACTCTTTTGTTTTAACTTTTTCGACGTGGCTTTGTCTTCAAAAATCGTCTGTGTTGCACGGGAAAATAAAACAATTTTAATTACAATTCTAAATAAACAGCTAAATAAATACGAAATCCATAACACTGCCTCCTTCCCAAGGACTGCACGATCCGGTACAATCACTGGACAGGAAGCCAAACTTACAACTTAGCCATCAATGCAATAATAAACATTAAAGTGCAATAACAAACTAAACAATAGTTGCAATAAGTAACTTTCAGCAAATCAAATACCATCAAACACGAAACACAAATAAAATACTATCAAATATTAAATACAAATAAAATACTATCAGATACTAAATACAAATCAAATACTATCAAATATTAAATACAAAAAGGACCATGTGGTGTTATACTATTTACATTACTATTTACAATCATATACACTACGTACTATGGCCATAGTAAGGAGCTAACCTGTCGTAATGAACTACTTTAGGTTTAGAGTTCGATGACTTACGGATCCGAACCACGACGTCGCTTAGCTTGTTTAGGACTGTGCACGGACCATCCCAAGGTAACTGTACTTTTGGAGAAAATCTTGCTCGTGGAGTCGGATTCCACAACCACACCTTGACTCCTTCGTTGAATCGATGTTCAGTAGCTCTCGTGTGGTATCGGGTCTTCATCTTCCTTGTCGCTATGTTGACTCGCTCTCGCGCAAAATTATACATCACTTTAAACCGGGCCTGGAGAACTCGGACGTATTCCTCGGGCAATGAAGGCGCATCCGGAGGGCGATCAAACAAGGGATAACTAGGCGGACGAAGATCACGACCGATGAGCACCTGGGATGGAGAATTGCCGATAGTCTGGTGCTTCTCTTCCACCCTAGTACCATTTTAGCAGCTTTCTGACCCAGGTCTTTCAGTCTGAAAGCAGTATGTTGCTTTTGAAGTGGAAGGAAAAATTGTATTTCCTTAAAAAGTCCAATCCAAGTATGCAAGGATGTGAAATATCCGCCACATATGCCCTGTGATGGTAGGCGGCACTTCCAAGCGGAATGTTTAACTTCCCTTCTATGTCAATTTTCTCGCTGGACGCAGTTTGGAAGTTAACACAAGATGGCGTCCAAAGGAGTTTATCTTTAAATTGTTGAGCTAAATCTTTCCGAATGATGGTAACATAAGCTCCTATGTCAATGATCATATTGCAAGGAACTCCATCGATATCTATTGATGGATAGTCCATTACTGTTGCCATTCACTACAGAAATCTTGAGTTCTTTAAAGCAGGGTTTCTTCGCAATCTGGCAACCTCCGCTCATCGATATGGTCATTAATTTGCTCTGGGATATTCTGCAGTTCCTTCGTACGTGGCCTTCAGCTCCGCAGCTCCAGCACTTTGGTTTCTTGTCACTCCTTTTTCATCTCATACCATTTAATTGTCTGTTTATATCGCCCGTCTTATTTTCTGGGCTCTGGGGTGTTTGGCAGTTCCTTCGCATGTGCCCTAAAGCACCGCAGTTGCAGCACTTTACGGTCGGCTTCTTATCGCTAATATACCGTCTCAAGGCACTGAGTGGTCTGGATAAATCATCTAAACGAGCCATCAACTGAACGACTGGCTCGTGGACTGGTGGCTCGTGGCTCGTGGACCTCTGACTGGGTGGCGATCTGCACAAGTTGCTTGCTGGGCTGCGTAGAATTTAATGACATACACTAGAGAGTTTTTATATCCACTAGAACACTAGAATAGTCTGGTAAAACCTATTTTCTCGATTTTTCTGGATGGTAACAGCAATTACGAGATATTTACTATTTATTAAATATTGAATACACGCGCTCTTTCATTTTTACTTTTCCGATGTAGCTTTCTCTTCAAAAATCGTCTGCGTTGCACGGGAAAGTAAAACAATTTTAATTGCAATTCTAAATAAATAGCTATACGAAATAAATACGAAATCCGTAACAATATATTTGTGTGCGTGTGTGTGTATCTAATGAAAAAGAACTTTGCAATATTGATGGTGCAGAACGTACAAGGTTGAATCCGTAATAAAGAGCAAGAATTTTGAAAACGTAGAATGTTAATCCGTAATGAATAGGAAACTGGCAGCAGAGGCAGATTAAATCTTCATTTTATTTTCAGTAAATATGTTGCGGCCAGAAACAACTTGGTGCATTATTTGTGCCTATTTAAAAATGTTTGTATTTTAGTAAGTAGTAAAGTTTAAAAAGTAACTTGTCTGCCAAAGAAATGATTTGATATGTGAAATATAAAGATGTTGATTCTTAAAATTCAGTTTTATTAGCCTCGTCATTATGCCTTCACCCTCAGTCATGACGACTGCGGAGTTAAAACGCGCAGTTTTCAAGCAGTTTGAATCCATCTATGTCAGCGTCATCTTTATGCGTCTAATCTCAGCCGTAACGACTGCCAGAAATTAAAAGTGTCGTATTTCTTCTACGCATTAAAATATCACTTTGAATCGATCAAATTGTTTTAAAAATTCAAAAAGCTCATGAAAATATTCTAAAATTTCTTCTAAAAATTTATGCTTAAAGTGTACAAAAAAATCACAAAAACTTACTTACTGCGAAATTACATATAACAGTTAACAGCAAATTATTTTCTAAGTATGGAAAAAAAATAATTGCAGTATGCTGAAAGTCTGAATAAGGAAAGGTTTTGCCGAACACTCTATACAGTGATCCTCAGCCTATTTTGTCCCATGCACCCCTTTCACTACTGCTAGTTTCACTACTCCCCTCCTTTCTTTCTAAAACTCGAAAAATACATATACATTTATTTAAATTTAGATTATTTTTAATATGTTTTATGAATTCAACTAGGAAAATTATTGAAAATGTTGATAAATACCAAAACGTAAACAAAAATAGTTTTTATATTCATAAACTAAAAAAACTAAATATTTAATAGAAAACTAAAAGGCTGACCTTATTCCCCCTCCCTCTTAGACTGAGACTCCCTGCTCTATAAACTAACGGTACTAACTAAGATGTTATTAAACCAAATTGTTGAGAAATAGGATAATCTACTCCAAAACGAAGGAAAATTAATTGAATTGCTGTAATTTTAATTGTCATACTATGGAAATTTTCAGAATACTCCCTGATGCCAGAAGAAGTACTGAAAGTATATTAATTACTGATATGAGTTGGAATAAAATATGTCAAGAACTATGACAGGTGTTTTTTGACATGCAAAATAAGAAAAAACACGATTATTAGCAATGAGTAAAGAAAATGTTAAACGTATTGAGAGAAAGAACAGTTTTCACTATAACCAGTAAAACAGGAAGTGCAAATCCTTTCAGAACCTTCACTGAATGTATTTGTTTATAAAATTTATAATCGTAATATATTACGATTATAAAGACCAAATAAATATTCTTTCAAACTATAAATTTCATTTAATGGCATGCAAGGAAAAGATACAACGCTTCTGTTTTTCTTAAATAAATTATCCTAATTTCCAAATGACTTATATATTGAAGTTTTGTCAAATTTGTCAGAAATATATTTACGCGCACACATACGTGAGAGAATTTTCAAATTATTTTGACACAAAGGTGTATTAAGTAAAAAAAAAAATTAAAGTATTTTCAGTCAGAATAGAATATTATATGCCTGAATCTATATCAATTGCTATTTATCTTGCACATAGCCATAGATTTATTATATTTACATTCCATTTTTCAGTCGTGTTACATATATATTTTTTGTCTAAAGGCCACCACTTGCCTGTAAAGGTGTTGGCCATTCCTAGGTCCAGAGGTGGTGGCCATTTTATTGTGGAGGCACCTAACAGACGGCCACCGTTACCTCCTGTGAAGAGACAGATAATTTTGCATCCATGCTTCATCCGGGGTTTGAACCCGGACCCTTCGATATCGCAGTCATGCTCTCCTAACCACTATACCGTCTGGGCGGCCATTCAAATTTTCTAGCACTTATTTATATTTTAAATACATATATGTGCATGTTCTATAATTTCAGAATTCCCATTACTCATATGCACTTTAGATTTCATGCACGCTAATAGAACCTTATGTCCATTTATATATTATTGCATTTATAACATGAACTACAGCTCTTCTGCAAGTATTCTCATTTAAGCATTCACTTATGGTGCAGCTTAAGACATAACGCTACTTGAATACGATGAAACATGTCCCAGTGTCCACGTCGAATATCATCCATCACTGATAATTTATCTTGTGTTTTTCATTAATTCTAAACAGATAAATTTTTCTTCTATGTCTGTTACGAATTTGAGTAGTAAATTCACTCTTATTTGTACGCCTTATTCAGGATCTAATATCTTTCTAAAAAAATTAATAATATATCGGATACTAGCTGTTATATTTGTGTAAAAATTTCTAAAGAAATATTAAAAATGAATACTTGTGATTTATATATTGTGTTGTTTATCAGTTTATTCTAATAGTAGTAGTTAAAAATCCAAAATTGTGTTTATTTTTAGAATCTTGGTTACATGCATAGTATGTCCCAATAGTATGTATGGGGAGAGAGGAGAGAGAGTTCAAGTTTAAGAAAATAAAATTGATTTTCAGTTTAAGACGCTATTATGCACCAAACATTTACATGCTCAATATGTATAATACAACAATCGCTGTTCTCTGCAGTTTCACGTATCTGGGGTAATTCTTATTACCCTTGGATGCGGTTGAACTATTACTTCAAATCAAAATTATACAGCTCATCACCAATCATTCTTCTAACCAGTCAGTGTTTTTAACGCTTTAGTTGTTCAGTACCATTTGAAATTAAATTTCCAAACGAGTAAGAATTATTAGCATATCAATGAAATCTTGTAACCTGTTTAGAATTTTTCATGGACATCTATCACGACCCCAGACGCAATTAAAGAATACATCTCCTCTTCTAGAAAACGAATTTCCAGACAGTTAAGCAATTAGCGTTTGCTTTAATTGACCAATTAAACAAAGCAGTATCATTCCAGGGTGACTGACCATTTTAGATGGTTATGATTAAGTGTCATATCCCACATGTAGCGTTATCCACTAATTTCAGTATGGACAACTGGAGATTGGGCACATACATATTCGACCATATGCCTAATGAGACTCGTTAACTTTTCATTTATCAAACAACACTCGCCTAATATGCAGACGAACCAAATTATGAACCTCACTGAACATCACTTCAAGAATCTGTAAGCTCTGTTAGTCATCCGTCGATTCTTCGCCTACTCCATTAACCATAAGGTGGATCTCTCGAAAATGAAGTCTCAGAAAATGAATAAATTCCCTTTTTTATTCCAAAATTAAAAAGGTTTTATGTTTTGCCTGAAGAGTTCGTCGATTAGTTTTACGAAATTAAACTCATGAAATACTGGCAATTAACTTTCAGTTCTTTTCCTATTATTTAAACACCGTGCTACAAGGTTTCATGTATAAAGTAAATATAGGCTGATTACTTTAGATTACTTTAGAACAGTGGTTCTCAACCTTTGTATGCTAGACTACCATTCCCTCTCTTTCTTAATGCTAGACGATCATTCCCCACCTTTCTTTCCAAAATTCGAAAAATACGTACACATTTACTTAAATTTAGATTAGATTATTTTTAATGTGCTTCATAAATTCAACGAGAAAAAATGTATAAAATGTTGATAACTGCCAAGCCTTGAATAAAAGTAGTTTTTCATATTCATAAACTAAACCTATTCATAAACTAAACCTAGTTCCTTTAAATTAATTAACCAGTTATGTTATTATTTAGACTTTTACTGTCACTTCTTCCTTCTGTTTTCACGCCAGAAAGAAAATAGGCTCACGTGTATTTAAGATGGGGTTTTTAAATTGTTAGAAAGATCGTGTTCTGCCTCTCTACGCCACATTACTGTGTTGCTAGCTTAGATATGATCTGCAGTCTTCGAACTATACTCGAGGATATTGGCTACTAGCTTATTTAAATTTAATTTTACATTTGAACTTGGCGTTATTTTAAGTCATCTCACGATAAGTATTGCCTGAGCTTGTAAGCACCAAGTGTGCCTTCAGTTCTCCCTTAGTTTAAGATAAAAGGTCTTTTACATCCTTCTCAAGGCTCAGTTGTTATTTTAGACTTAGCCATTATTCGCTGCCAGTCTGTCTAAAATTTGGTTACAATTTATGCTACTTATTAAGGTTATTAAACTTTATAACTTAGAAGATAAATAAAAGACTGACCGCATTCCCCTGAAACTATGAACTTTCATCCGGTAATACAATTATTGTAATCAGATGAGAAAGTCATATGGCAATAAAAGCTAACTTTGATAAGCTTTCAAAATGCTAATGAATTGCTTAATTGTTGTCTTGTTTAGTTTTATTACAAATGCAGAGAATTTCAATTAAAAAAAATTTAATGATCACACCGTTCTTGTTTTGGTTTTGCTTAAAAATTGCTCCGAAGAGGATCGCACTTAAATTAACTCAATAATACCCATCTGATGTGAAGCTGGACATAACCGAAGCGAATTATATGTATATTATTAAAAAAACAGTCGTGATGACTTGTTTGTGCGCTAACATTGCCCAGTCATAATGCAATGCATCTATTTTAAAAACTTTTTTTTGTTAAAATATACTTCTTTGTATATTCTTAAAACCATTTCACCGCTTGCTTAGTGAGGTTTAGTCAGGTACATCACTTAAAAATGATGACCATACAGCTAAAATCCATTCTGAAATACTTTCTTCTCTTTCACTTAAATCTTATATCTTGTTGCAGCATTTTTATCTAATCTTATTAAAAAATGGATACAAAAAAAATTATTAAAAGAAAGACGCGAGTTGCACAACAACAATAAATATGGCAACAACATTTAATGCTTTACGTATTAAACTGTATTTTCAATACATATTTTAAAATTTTGATTGCTTGACAATGTCAGTTTGTCTGGTTATTATTATTTAAATTAACCTGTTATTTATAATTTCAGCTTTTATTATAACTTCTTCTTTCCTAGATAGCAATTAAGCTGAAATTTTTTAATTGTAAGAGAAAGCGTGTACCTGCCTTTCGCGGGCACGCTACGTTAGTTCTTGCCAGCTCTGATAAGTTGTAATTATTCGGCTTTGCGTTATCGCTGCCGACGATTCAATTTGATACGCCAGTTAGAATTTCTGAACCACTTTAGATAAAAATTTAATTGTGAAGTCTTTTATTGCTATTCTATATACTAAATAAAATTTATTGTTGCCTTAGTTGCATCAACAGGAGCAACAAAATTGTTATCAAAATATCTGCCGCCTAAATTGTGTATTCTATGCAGAATTTCGTTATTCTGAATAAATACAGTATTTCAGTTATTTATATTCCTCAAATGAGTTTGAGTGTAGATAAAAGAAGGAAACCAAATAAGAGCTCGGAGCAAAGAAAAAGCCTCTGTAGACAACCAATCGTTGGAATCCCCTCCCTTTCACTTAACAAAATGCGTTCAGCCCAGTAAAATTCGATAAAATTCATTTCAAATTCAATAAGTTATAAAGAGATAATTAAAAATTTACTAAATGTTAAATTAATGCTAAATCGTTAATAAATAAAATGAAATACCTGATCTCTCTTACACTGCTCGACATTGAAAATGCGCCACCAAGAAGGAGTGATCAGAAAGTGATGAAATTTGGAAAAAAGACAGAGACAGCAAGCAGCAATAAGTGATCTTTATTTCAAAATTATAGTCAGAATACAGAGCGGGAACGGCGTTGGCTCAGTAGGATGTTGGACCACCGCGGACAGCGATGCACGAAGAAATACGTCTAGCCATAGAGTCAAAAAGAGTGCGGATGGTGTCCTGAGGGATGGCTCTCCATTCTTTTTTAACCATTTGCCACAGTTCGTCTTCTGAACGAGGCAAGGGCAGAGTCTGCAAACGGCGTCCAGAAGCGTGACTAATCTAAGAACACGACGTTTCGCCATTCTGTCATTCACATCGTTCCAGTCCGGCACCATTCTAAACGTTGGCGCCTATGCTGTGGGGTCAATGGCAGTCTTCTTAATGGACACCATGAGTGCAGGCCACGTTCAACCAATCGACGGGAAATGGTTCTCGTCGACACGGGAACATCCAGGGTATCTTGCACATGCTGCAGAATCTCGGTACAAGTGACTTGCGGGACCGCCACAGCTTGTCGGCGGATACGTCGATACACGCGTGCTGACGTCACTCTGGCTGCCCCTGCACCCCTCCTTCTTCCCACATTCCCTTGTTCCAACCATGTTCGCCATAGCCGATGCACCGTGCTCGCATCCATGTGGGTATCATCTGCGATTTGACGTAAGGACCAACCAGCCCTTCTTAGTCCAATCACCATACCCCTCGTAAAATCGTCTATCTGCTGGAAATGCCTTCGTTGACGGCGGCCTGGCATTCTCTCCTATTACACGTATCCTCCGGGACAAAAACCAACTTTCTTCGATAATTCGTCTGGCAGAAATAACGACACGAATATTGCCAGATTCCTTCCCTTATATCCTACTTCACGTGCGTCGGAGAGCTGCGCATTTCACATCATTCGCATAACTCAGTGACTCTAAAATTTGCATAAATTTCTGACCACTCCTTCTTGGTGTTGCATTTTCAATGTCGAGCAGTGTATATTCCTTGTCCAACAATAAATAAAGCAAACAGCTGTTGCAAATGAAATATGAAAATCTTCAACCAGCTTCCAGTCCACATTCTAACACTTTGCTTGCAATTTCGAGCAGTGTATTTAGTGTTTCAGTTAGAATTACAATTTTATTCAAAAATTAAAAAATATCTCTGTCTGAATTTAAGCCTTGAATAGACATTATAATGTACGTTCTTAACGGATAATAGAAACAAAGACCATTCTTTTTTCTAGCACGCCAATGAGAGAAGGTAAAACAATCAAAGCGTCCCCAATGGTGGTAATAGAGAGGGTACTAGAAACAATATGAGAATATGGAAAAGAATTTTAAAGGAGCTGAATGGTTATGAAAAGTAAGAGAGGTGAATCGAAGACTTTTTGATCACGATCCCCTGCCTATATATTCTAGATATAACGTAAAATGTGACAAGGGAAAAATTCCCCCTCCGCTGCATCAGAGGATTGATCTACAAATTGATACCGTGACTGGGCATATTCTGCACAAGTGAGAGTTTTCGTTTCCTTGCTTGGTTACATCATTCTAAAATTGGATATTGAAAATGACATCAAAAATTTCAAATTTTGAAACTAAACTTCCCGGCCAGTTCTTATCGTATTAGAATCAAACTTCTTGTATTTCTATTTTTTCGTAGCGATTATAAAACATTTTCAAATATAAGTACAGGAACCGAGAGATTACATTAAAAGTGAGATTTCGTTATTTGTCTCCAAAATTGTTTTTTAAAATTTAAAATTGCCGAAACATGAGTATTTCGACATTTAAAACACTTCAGTGATTGGAAGTATATGTCTATGACCAACGATTACAAAAAAAAAAAAAGACCGGGTAAGGACTTTTAAGTCTGAAAAAAGATGCATGTACATATATATATATATACACTTTTGGTACTGCGCTTGTAATCAAAAAGGAAGGTGCACAGTTAGATGTTATAGCAGTCTCATGTACAAAATTTCTACTGACAATCGTTTTTGACTTATGAGTACATATTTACATACGTACATACACTAATGTCACGAGAAAATCCATTTTACAATCCGTTTTGGAATAAACATTCCTTAAATACTCCATACTGAATCTATTTTGCCATTCGCATCCATATCATCCATTTTACAATCCGCAACCTGTATCATGCTGAATCCATTTTACTTCCATATTGAATCAATTTTACAATTCGTTTTGGAATAAAACGTCCGTACGAACAGACGTCACTCAAAAAAAAATAGTCGAAATGGATTCGGGAAAGATTAAAATGGATATTTCAGTTGAAATCTGAAACTCAAAATTTTTCGAGGTTACAATATTTTATTTACTTCATACAAAGAAGTAAAAAGACCTTAAAATGAAGGCTTTAATATTATAATGTTGTCCACAAACATAGCACGTTGCAAAAAAACTAAAGCATTTTAAGTAGAAAACTATTGCACAGTTATGTGGAATTGTAAAATTAAAATTACTCTCTCAGACGATATATAAAAAGGGCCACAAAGTAAACAGAGTTAAGGTTTTCCTGAACGGCAACTTCAGAAAATGTTCTATGTATCTGATAGAAACTGTACAAGAAGTTTTGATTAAGATAGAATAGTTATAAGTTTTTACTTTAAAAAAGTTTAAATGAAATGGATTAATACTGTTAAAGAGGGATTTTAAGAAGATTCCAATTCTTACTTTATTTCAGTTACGTGCCGGAAGATGAATTTCATCTCAGAATGGAATGAAAACGAACAAGAAACATTACATCTGCGATTTGCATAGATTCTTGCATAGAAATTTAGAAGTATGTATAATGAATTAAGCAAGCCAAGAATAAAGCCAAGCAAATTTTCAAACTTCATCAAAATGCAAAAATGAAAAGAAAATGGCAGACGATAGTTTTATTTATGAACTTTTATGAAAATGTTTCAAAGTGCGATCAGTTTTGTGGAACGGTTTATCAATGCCTCCTTAAATTTTTCAGTTTTAGAAAAGAAAATATGTCAGTATTAAAAACAGTTTAGCTTTATTTAAAATCGCATGGAGATGATAGGAAAAAATATTGGGCTTCATATTCAAATTTATTTCTGGGCTATAGTGCTTTTTCTGCAAATTCTGAAAGTGTGCGAACACTTTTGGGAGACACTGTAGATAACAAGCCGAAGAACAAATGTTGGAGACACTAAAGCGACAAAAATCAGTTCAAGTTTCAGTTTTGCAGGACAAATTTCGAAGATTTGAACATCTTTACAAAAATATTCATTCTGAGAGTTCGATTTATAATTTATATAAATCACTTTCCCCATGTGAGGCAGCATTTCTAAGTTATTATTAAAAAGACACAAACGTACTGAGTTAGCCTATGGGCAAAGACGCTTATTTCACCGAATTCTGAACTTCTCATTATATATATATATATATAAATAATCTTAGCTTTTTATTGCAGTATAATATATAATGCAATAAAAAGCTAAGAGGGTAAAAAATAAATCTTAACAATTAACACACTTTTTCATCTTTTGTTACTGTATCATTATTTTCATTCCCATTTTAAATATTATTTAATTAGCTGATTCACAAAGCTATATTTCTATTGATTAAATTTTGATAGTTAACAAAATTTATTATTTACTAATGAAAACACTAAATTTAAGTATTTCTAATAGTTAGCTACTAAAAACCTCAACAAAAGTTATATTTTTCATTCTATCTTAATTTCACAAATGATGTTTCCGAAATAAACGTATCCATTATAAACCATTTTACTCTTTTCCTTAAACTTTCCATACACCATTTGCACCAATATCACCTTCCAAGGGAAAAATAATTTCCTGAATTCGTAGAAAATACTTTACATCAAATTTCATGGCAATTAGAAATGTAAAGGGGATATTTGGGGCACAATTTTAGTTTATTTTTTACATACAACCAACGAAAACAGACATCAAGTCAAAAAACCTAAAGGATCACTACATTTTTAGAAATAAAAAAAAAACGCTTTTGACAGAAAATCCGAAGATCCGGGTTTCTTACTGAAACATGAAAACAGTTTAGAAACTCCAGTTATATGTCAGAAACAGACTTCCCTGATATTCAGATTCCAAGTAGATGTGAAAAGGAACATAAGGAAATAGGTTTACCTATCAATGGTGTGAAGGATCACTGAAGTGTTTTACTTGAGAACTGTTGTTCTAAAGAAATGCATAAGTAATGGAGTAAAACTCTGTGGGTGGACGTTTGTTTGTTAAAAAATCGAGATAAATTTGTATACGAAGACATGGGTGAACGCCCGTGCAAGAAAAACAAGGCATGCAATTGTTCTTTTCATGTACCCATGATTTTATATCTACATATTTCAGAAGATATCAAACACACAGGTATTGTTTATCCTGCAGTTTTGATCAAGCATTATGTAATGATACTACGATATTCATGTGCACTAATATGCATTTATCTTTAAAACAATTCATGTGGTGCATGTTTAAGGAAAAACTTAAAGTGCATTAATACTGCAAAACTGCAAACTTAAGTGACAAATCAATGACATTACCGACCTATGTCAAGAATTCTGAATATGTATTCCAGTCTGTTATTTTCACGATTTTTGTATTGAATAGAAAAGAAAACAGTTATGAATTTATAAAATTTAATATTTTTGACACAGCGGAATTTCATTTATCTGAATCATAGTTATCAGTATATCTAATTATTCGAATCACTTTGCTCTTCTCTTATTTAAGCTTGTTTGTATTTTTATTTTTTCGTTGATTTAAGTAATTTCAAAATATAACACAATATAGTACATATTGAAGCAGTTTAAAGTAACTTAATTTGGATAAATACGTATAACATGCAGAAATATTTAGCATGTTCATATTATAAAATTACAAAATGTAAGTAAGAAAATTTACTGCTGTCCGTTAGTTTGTTAATTTTACATTAAAATGTTTGTTATCATTGTTGTTTTCTATTAATCAAAATAATAACAATAATAATGCTTGAATTTAATTTTTGTTGAATACAAATAAGTTATGTGTTGCACTTTAGGCAAATAAATATAATTTCCTTTGCTTTATTTCAGACTGTAAAAATAAAAACAAGAATATTAGCTTAATTTTAATGCTTGTGTAACTGAATATTTAAATTTATTTTTTATTTTATTCGAACTGCAGAAGGTTTGTGTATTCTGAATCAAAAAATAATTTAATTTGATTTATCAGAAAAGGGGTGTTGTATTCTGTTATAGAGAAAGAAAAATGTTTAATTTTTAACAACTTGGTCTTTGGGAAATCAAATGCCACAAATGTAAAAAATAAAATTTCTTCACTTGCGTTGTAATAAGCACTTTTTTAGTGTAGAGATAAAAACCATTCAAACTGCAGATTTTTCAATACTCAACAAATTATAAAGTTCCAGTCAATCCAGGTTTTATTTAAAGCTGAATAATGTTCTATATTTATTCATTGCATGTTCTTATGAATTTATGAATTTAAATAAAGAGAGCAAACGATATTTCAAAGAAGATCATTTTACTACTGAACTTTAATCACTTATTAATTAATATAATAGAATTCAAATTTATTGCATTCTATTATATTAATTTAATACATTTTGTATTTAATTTATTTTATTTTATACAAGGAATATGCAAAATAATGCAATAGTAAAAGTAATTCCTTTTATGAGAATTTTAAAAGGCATGTGTATAATTACAATAAGACAGACTAATTTTGGAAGTTTAACGTAAATTAGCGCACATTACAAATAGAAAAGGAAGAGGAAAAAAATGAATATCGCTTCGAAATACCCCGTTCGTATCATTTATAGCTATATATTTTAATGACCTCAAAAATTAATAACTACCAGAGAATATTATTTAATTTAGGAAAATTTACTTTTAAATAGCAATCTTGTAAATATCACTACTTAATTTTATTCTTAAAATTATAAATTATTAGATATATTGTTGATTGTTGAATTATTAATACCTTGTTAATATTTATTATTAGTCCAAAGGGATTTAGTCCCGATGGACTATTACTTTCATTTATCGATTTTGCGTCGATTCACTCTGAATGCCCGATTCACTTTTCAAATTGTTGCCACTAAATGTTATCGCTCTGCATTAAAGTTTAAAAAATGAAAAATCTGCATAAATGTATGCATGTTATTATTATTTTTTTTTGTAGCTTTCTCTTTAAAAATATCATCTTTCTCTTTAAAAATCGTCTGCGTACGTTGCACGGGAAAATAAAAAGGAATTTTAATTACAGTTCTAAATAAATAGCCAAATAAATGTGAAATTCGTAACAATATTCTCTAAAACTTTAACGAATTTTTCATTAACAAACTCAAAGATTTCAAAGACAGCAATACCAACGTTGTACAGAAAAACATTTTTATCTCCAGCGCGTGAGAGCGTGTACCGAAATTTCTAAAGATATGCTCAATTTAAAATTATTTTGCGATATTGCTGTTGAACTGAATTTTATGGTTTAAGTGCGAAGAACATGGTATTTAACAAATAAAGGTAACACACAGAATGTTAAATAAACGTCCCTTTGGACGTAATTTAAAATCTGAAACATTTCAGATTTTTTTTTCATTAATAATTTATTAGTCATATTATTTAATCATTGTCAATTTTATAAAGTATAGTAATTATTTAGCAGATTACTGTTATGGTTTCAGACGACACGACTGTGTGTCACATTTTCTTAAATACCAAACAAAATTTCTTTCGAATTAATGAAAATAAGGTTTCAGTTTTACCAAAATTTTCAATTTTAGGCAAATAAGCTTCTCTTGCATACAAAATTACGATCATTCGTGACCAGAAATATGCAGACTTTTATTCCATCCAATGAGAAATTCTCGAAATCAGAAAGGCACAGGTCCATAATAATTCCTTCTGTGCGAGAATATGTCAATTGAAGAAAAAGAGTTACAAGAAAACAATTCTTCATTGCCTCACAGAATTTGAATATGAAAGAAAGAAAGTGATTTGCGTTTGTATCTACGAAACGCATCCAGAAATCATGTCTTATTCTTTGCCAGAGGATTTCATGTCACACACTGTCATTACAGAAGAATAAGGATTATTTTATATAGAACAAGTTATGTATCTCAACCAAAACAAAAGAGAAGCATGCTAAAATACAATAACAAATGGTAATTGTAGACAAATCCCTTATTTTACGGTATATTTTTGCGATCTAATTCACATTCGGAAGTGAAAGTAAGAGTACTTTTTAACGGATCGACAGTATTTGAACTCGTGTCTTCCACCAATGTATTTATTTAGTGTGGGAACTGAAATACTCGAACGAAATTTCTGCAGAACAATAGCAGCGTAAACTAAATTATTGAACTATTTTACAGATCTTGAATCGACAGGAGCATACTTATCTGAATGAATATGTTTCAGTAAGAAGAAACTATTCATATTGTTACAGATTTCGTATTTATTTAGCTATTTATTTAGAATTGCAATTAAAATTGTTTTATTTTCTAGTGCAACGCAGACGATTTTTGAAGAGGAAGCTACGTCGGAAAAATAAAAATAAAAGAGTGCGTGCATTTAATATTTAATAAATAAATATCCCGTAATTGCTGTTGCCATCCAGAAAAATCGAGAAAATAGGTAATACCAGAATGTTTTAGTGAATAATTAAAAAGCTTATGAAAGCCGAATTAAACACCTCAGCTCAGTTGTAGCTGTTTTTTACCTAATGCTGTTATTGATTGTAGCGAATTCGCTGTGAGATTGGATTAACTTTCTCTGTTTTGAATTGAGTTCTGTTTAACGTTTGTGATATTGTAATATTGTACGAATATCTATGAGGAAATATTTCAGTATTTTGTTTTATTTCTTCCGAAAAGAATAAATTTTATTAACTTTTTAACTACTTGTGGATTCAATCCATTAGGAACCCGTACGCACGCAACAATAGTAATAACAAAACCTCAGCAATAAGAAATCAAAAGCGACTGAAAATCATAATTCACTAAACACTAAACTCTCAAGTCAGCAACAGAATATTCGTTTCAAGTATGATAAGCCAGCACTGCTCTTTATTGACAAAGTCACAAAACCTCGATGTTTGAAAGGAGTCAAGAATTTATCTCTAACTTGCAGCAAGAACTCATAAACAGTATTTTATCGCTTTTCTTTTGAAATGAAACAGCGAATTAAAAAATGAAAAAATAGCTTTAGATAACTGTGCAGTACACACATGTCTGATCTCTTTCTGAAAAACATTACTGTTTCCTCCTGAAAATACGACTCCTAGCATTCAACTCGAGACCAGGGCATTATTAATGTTTTTAAATGCTATTACAGAAATCGTAGAAAAGAACAAAACTAAGTCTTGTGAAAGCTTTTCGAAAGAGGTATCTAAGTCGATATTTCGGTGGAATTCCAAGTAAGCATAGTCATAAGTTCGTGTTGATTACGTCCCTGCCTTTTGTACACACCGCCCGTCGCTACTACCGATTGAATGATTTAGTAAGGTCTTCCGACTGGCTCTCGAAGCGGCATTCTGGTCGCGTCGGCGTGCCGGAAAGATGACCAAACTTGATCATTTAGAGGAAATAAAGTCGTAGCAAGGTTTCCGTAGGTGAACCTGCGAAGGATCATAACCGGTGACCAGATCGTCTGGCAAAAAACATTGGTGAAACTCGGGGAGGGAGGTTCGCCTTCCTTTCCTGTGCTGCGCGCCACTTAATGGCGTGGAAGCACAGAAACAAATTTTGAACTGAAACTTTTTAAAATTCCAAGTGGTCTCGTGCCTACATCGAGGTGCCTAGTATATGCATTTCCCGGTGGCATTATGACGGCAAGAGGGAGGTGTCGGACTTTCTGGTCCGATGCTAGTTTAAAGAGTACCGCCGTAGATGGTGGATCGCCTCGCTGGTGCGACATCCCGGTGGGACCCTCTGAAGGAAGAGCTACGGGGAGCTGGCGACTTCGGTGTAATTCTGTGGATCTTTCCGTAAATCGAACGCACCCCGAGCTTCCCCGAAAAGGAAGGCAATCTTTCACATATTTTGAATGTAAATGGAACCTCTCTGGGATCCATATAAACAAAAGGAAAGCGTGCATATTATAATCAATACAGGGGCTGAATCTTCCGATAAAATGGCCAGTTAAAAAATTATTTTCAAACAGTTAAATACAGTTTCGAAACTGTTAACAGTTAAAAAGCTTGGTTTCGAAAATGGGGCTTATATGTAGAAGAAACTTTACAGGAATTGCAAGCTACAGTTAACGTTTCAAACATTACTGGGTGAAGTCATGATACTTCATTGCTAAAGTATGTGTTAACTGACGACTAAAGCGACAACATGTATAAAAACTGACTATGATATTACAGAAGGTATTAAAAGAATAGCAGAAACTGATATTGAAGATGATACGGAAGAAAGTGATGACATGCCAGCATCAGTCGAATATAGAGAAGCACAGCAAATTCTATATAAACTCTTGAATTGAAAGGAGCGGATCAAAAAAAGCTACCAGTAGTTTTACGAAATTTAGAATACATTTGAAAAACTGTTGATGGACAACATGAAGCAAGCACAGATAAAAAATAATTGCCTTCTTTCTCGAGGCGGTGCAAACACCGGAGTTCCTGGTCTGCGGTGACCTTTTCGATTACTTTTCGATGGAGAATCAGAGTCACAGTCCTAAAACTATTAGGCATCGAAAAGTAATTTGCTTGCGAACATAGCAACGAAATACTGCAGATGTTACGGAATATTGAATCAAAGTCACAGTCCTAAAACTATTAGAAAGTAAAATGTATAAAATCTGTAGGCAAAGCCGTCGAGCTGGTGAATTACATGGAAGATCAAATTCAGAAATATATAACAGCATATAGAGTAGGATAAAATAGTGTAGGTACAAAAATAAGTGTGAGTTAAATAGGGCATCATACCAGTTGTAACGAAATACACAAATTTCATGAGAATAGACCAAAGATTTACTGAATACAAATTTAAAATAAACCAAACTGGATAAGCAATAAAGACCAAATATTACAAGAAATACACCAACAATAAAGTAAACTACCGAAGAATATCGAAAAGAAGTCAAGTGCTTCGACGTGGGAAGCGTCTGCTGACTAAATCTTCGAACATTTTAAAATAACAAACAATTTATCTACGTATGTGGAGGTAATTTTAAATCATCTAATTTACCATTAATTGTTTGTAGGACTTCCAAAATAGAAAAATCAATAAATATTTTCTTGATCTCCGAGATCACACGGTAAAAGTAAGTAAAGATTGTAGAAATATTGTCACTACTGTTTCGCAATTCCTTCATTGAGGAATTAGATCTCTCAGACAATTTCATTTTTTGTAACCTATCGATAGTACGTTTTGCGCTTTCAGATACCTTTTTGTTTTGCGTTCTGAAATCAGTTGATTCAGCACGTGATCTTGAAACAGTTGTCTTACTACTTTGAAAGCCTAGAATTTGGGGGATTTTTCTGACATTTTCTATAATTAGTTGCATGTTCCCCACCGCAGTTACACAGGTTGACTTGAAAATCCATTTAGCTTCACAATCTGAGCTCTTGTGAGGCAAGGCACCCCTAACACACCTTGGAGAGAGTTTACGCTCGTCCGAGAAGTGGTAGAAATATTGACAATTATGACACTGACGTGTCACAGCACTATTTAGCTTGTACGGTTCAACAGATATGTCAAAACACCATAAGATTCTCAAGACTGTAAATTTTCTCCACCCCAGGCTCATTAACTGAGTCCGAAATAAGGGCATGGGTACGCGCATTCCAAATCTAATCATGAGAGCTACTTTAAGCACATCAAAACTAAGCTAGATAATACTCTATAGTACTCTGGAGTGTCGAGAAAGATATTTAGGAAATCGCCAGAAATTCTGGCCTTAAATGTTACTTTAATATCGTGTAGGTTCTTAGTAAAGTCCAGAAACTTCAGCGACGGAATAACTAGAATGGGTTTAACTTTTGTGACAGTGACAGTGAGACTCGCCCAGTTGTGACAGT
The DNA here is from genome assembly GCA_000611955.2 of Stegodyphus mimosarum. Lineage (NCBI taxonomy): Eukaryota > Metazoa > Arthropoda > Arachnida > Araneae > Eresidae > Stegodyphus > Stegodyphus mimosarum. The sequence continues at coordinate 56,208 of KK119260.1, read as the reverse complement.
GACACAACTTTTCTGACAGTGAGGCTTTACCCAACTGGGCAAGCCTCACTGTCGACCTTTTTACTTACATCATTTGAAACATTACTATCATCAACAGTATTTATTTTGCCTAGCATATCAAACGTGTTATTAACGTCAATGTGAGTGAAATTCTTATCAATATTCCTGTGCCAGGCTGTTTTTTTCTTATGAGGAGTGGAATCACTCAAGTTTTGAGAGATCTTAGTAGGTTTCTTTGACAACTTATTACCTTCAGTGGCCTTCGAATTATCACGAAGGATACAAGAATTGCCCACATTAGAATTAGATTTTACAGTATTCGAAGATCACATTGTCCTATAGCTCGACGCTACAAAGCTGCCATTAACCGCACTATTACCATGCTTAACAACATTATTACTACAACAACTATTTCCAAATTATCAAGAAATTTAACTGCATCATCAACATCTTTATCCGTAGTAACTGGTAATTAGCCCTAAAGAACTCATCTTTGATGGCTGCAGGTTGTGACTTCATTTTACAAGGTATATTCTCCCTCTTTTCTGCATGCCTTCGTCGTGTAACGTTAGCACTCTCGGCGCGTTTTCGAGAGATCCAGGTTCGAGTTCCGGCTAGAACACTGTACATTTTTCAAGTCTCCTGCGTCAAAAAAAAACTAATGTCTCTACAGTCTCATTAATCCTAGCTATCTCATTAAACATTGTCTCATTAAACATCGTTTCGGTAAAGGTTTGCATCCACATCCGGGCGATTCTGGAAGAACTTATCCACGGCCGATAGAAGCTGGTCTTCAAATCCGATCGAATATTTTAAGAAATGTACTTCCATTTGAAAAGTCCACTTCGTCATAAACATTAGTAGAAAGTAAGAGTCCAAATATCGTCACGCCGCGATCTAATCGACATCCACTCAGTGTTATAATCTAAAATATTGCCCGCAGAATCCAGTTCATCGTGCGAAATTGAATCCACATTCACTGCAATCCATTCAGCACATAATCTAAAAAATCACTCTGCAAACATGTGCTTGAGCAAATTGGAACACACGCCGGCGAGGGGACAAAACCAATAACTGCTTTTTAAAGTTAAAAATTTCATCAAATACATAATTCTAAAAATGTTTTTATAAAAAAAATTTTTAAATAATAATAAATTTCAAAAGCGCATGAATAGTTTAATTTTAGCCTTAATTTTTAATTATTATTTTAGGATTAATTATTGGATTAACTATTAGTTATGATTTTTCAAGATAAGTTTAAAACTGATTTCACTATTTGCAGTACACAAATCACCGTCTAATAAACTCAGCCGATAATACACGCAAACATGCTTTTAATAAGCGGTGGGTACTGTACTTCCCCACATACGAATATCAAAGTATCTGATATTGCTGTTTATTATAAAATACAGTTCGGGTGGAGTACTTTGTTACCTAAACTTTTTTTTATATATATAAAATGAAATAAGCCATTTTTTCTAAATTTTCATAACAATTTCATAACTGGTTGGAATGAATACACATTCATTGTCACAACACAGGTATACGCAGATAATTTTTTTGCATAATACATTCTGATTATAATAATCATTTAATTATGCTATTAATCAATTAAAAATTATAATTATTCTTATTAAAAAGTCCCGTGATAGCAAGGAATGTGATACAGTGGCTAGTACCACGTACATGTTGCCTGGCTTTCAAGAGCATTTCTGGTAGAGAGAGGTGGGGGCAAAATTTCGACGAGGTATGGAATCTCAAAAGATGTTAGCAAAGATGTACGCAATACAACCGATGGAACTTAAAGCATCATCATGTATTGTATATTTCCAACTATCCAAGTTAATGGCTTATCTATCGTTTAAAAATGTATGAAATAATTATGCGCTTTAGCTCTGGATTTTAGAAGGTGAGAAAAACAGTTATTAGATATATTTGCTACAAGATGTTATAGTTACAGCTTCCTTTTTGCTGAATAATATAATTTAACGTCGGTGCAAATTACCTAGTGCTTGCCACCAGTTGGCCGTGTGTATAAAAATGGTGAACGCTTGATATGAGTGCGTGTTTTATTGGAATATCAGATAGAACTCTGGAAAGCGACGTTCCAACTATTTCATAAGTATAGTAAAACACTGTGTAATTCACTCACAGGTGTAGTATGGATTAATCTGCACTAATCTCCTGCATATTTTTATGAAAGCAGTACTAAAGTTATTTAATTCTAACTATTACTTATAATGAAGCATTTATGAAAATTAACCTAACAATTATAATAAAATAAAAAAATAATAGAAAATTCTGAAATTAGTAGATTTATATTTTTATGCAGGAAAAATCTTAAAAATTACTTTAAATCCGCACCGCGGTAAATTCTAGTCATTAGCCTTGTAATGCTGCTTTCCCGTATTTTAAAAGTCGTGGCGCCATCTGTTGTGCTTATCACGAATCGGAAGTATGGAATTTGTCGGACTATCCTGGAAATAAATGAATGCTTTAATTATCATTAGGTTGTCATTTTATTTACTAGATTATAATTTTATTTGCAATTTAAAGAAAATTTCAAATAGAAAGTGTTACAAAGAAATATAAATAATAAATTAGTCACGCTATATTCTTGTAGAAAATTTCGAAACAATATGAAATTAATCTTTTATTTTTGCATCAAAATTTACTATGTAATTACATATCTATATATATATAAGCGAAATACTCATCACGAGATCTCCGAAACTATACACCCTATTCACTTTAAATTTTGCATAGTTACTCATTCCACGATGTAGACGCGGACTAAGAACGGATTTTACGTAAATCCTGTCCAAATGGATTATTGTTATACCATCACATACGGCACTAAATCAAAACTCTTTTTTTTTTTGTGTGTGTGAGTTTTGACTTTGATTCACTGACTGGCACTATATTTTCCGACTTTAAATTTAAAAAATTTACATACATTATCAATTCGAAATTAGACATTTCGTCCATATAAGAAGTCTAGGTTCAGATTTAAATAGATAGTGTGCCCAGCAAAGAGAGCGGGTGTTAGCTAGTTTTACTATACGAAAGAGAAGCATGCCAGTCGGAAATTTGACATAAGCCACAATCGTCCGTTAATTAATGGTGGTTGTGTATAAAAAAAATCATTTTTGTGACGCTTTTTATAAAATAAACCTCACTTAAACTCCGACTTTCACTAAAATTTAATAATAGCGACATCTAGTATCCAAAAACAAAATTAAAACTCGCAAATTGCTTAATTTGTTTTGTTTTTTTAATTATATTGCTTAAAATTAAAATATTTCATCCCTGGGAATTAAATGAGAATCTCTGGAAAAAGTTATTGAGCTAATTTGCAGTTTTAAATCGTCTGTCAAGAATTTCTTCAATAGAGGATGTTTAACTACAATCAGCAATTTAAAAAAAAAAAAAAAAGAGTCTGAAGGTTTCAGATTTTAAATTATGTCCAAAGGGGCGTTTTTTAACCTTTTGTGTGTTACCTTTATTTATTAAATATCATGTTCTTCGCACTTAAACCATAAAATTCTGTTCAATAGCAATATCGCAAAATAATTTTAAAATGAGTACACTATTAGGATTTCTGATACACAATTCCGCACGCTTTAGATTAAAAATGTGTTTTTTTTTTTTGTTTTGTTTTGTTTTTTTTTTCTTCTCGTAGAGTGTTGCCATTGCTCCCTTTTAAATCGCTTGAGTTTGTTCATCGAAAATTCGTTAAAGTTTTACAAAATATGAAAGAAAATAAAACAAATTCCGAATTCGACCTTCTAGATGCGTATATCAAGTGGAAATGTACGTTATTTAAAAATTGGATGGCTCTAGGTACCGTTGTTTTATCACCTTTGGAGAAATATACGTTTATTTACGCAGATTCTTCATTATTTAATTTCTTTAAATATAATACATCGCTGCAATGTTTTGTTCCAACAATTTGAAATGTATTTCAGACTTTTAATGTTTCCAACGTAAAAGCGCAAAACGAAAACAATAATCCTTCAGGGACAAAGCCCGTTTGGACTAAAAAAGCTTCTTATTAAATTCATTTTTCCAATGAGACTACAGCAGATACTTTTTACTTCCCTGTACGAAGTAAAAATAAAATACTGTAATTGCGAAAAATTTCGGGTATCATATTTCAACGAAAATATCCATTTTGACCTCTATCGAATGGAATTTAACAATGGAATGGAATTTAACAAAATTTTTCATGGCGTCTGCGCGTACGTACGTACAGACATATGTATGTATGTATCTCGCATAACTCAAAAACAAGTCGACTCAGAACGTTGAAATTTTATAGTATATAGGACTACTATAACATGCAGATGTGCACATCCTATTTGGTTGCAATCGGCCGCACCAAAACTACACAAATGTATATATATCCACTCTGTTACTCGGCTTAGTGAACTCAGTTTCTTTATTCTTATATGTTTGTAAACTGTGCATTTTTTAAAAATGATCGAATTATGTTTTTCTTACCTTCCGGTTAAGGTTTTTATGCGTTTACTAAATCTGCATGCAATATTTGTAGAATTATCAACAATTTAAAAGTTATTTAAGTGCGGCTAAGCATAATTATTTTTAGCATAGCAGCCGTATTTGTTTACATTAGAAACTTAGCAGAATAGTGTATTTGTTGCCAATCTAGAGAAACTAAGCTTCGCAACAACAAAGATAAAGCCTTCTTTTATTATTGAGAATTAAATCATGCTTAATTCATTCCGGAATTTATTCGAGGAAATTAGTGTTTAAGATTTACTTCGTAATTTTTAATATAGCTATTTCGAGTTTTTATGTATTTTTGCCTTGTCGCGAAGTGAGAAATGAATTAATTGAATGAGAAATACTGAATCGTTTGTAAAAAACTGCATCCTTTTCTTTTGTTTGTTTAATTTGTTATGCATCGTTTTAGATTTTTTATAGCATTTGAATAGAACATGTGGCAATAATTAGATAATTCTTCAAATGATATAATTTTTGTGCATTCTGAGTTATAAAATGAATGAGACGTAACACTGGTAAGGGAACTTAGCGCCAGAATGTCGCTATGGTAAATAAATATAGTGAATTTTAAAGATTGCATTTATTCTATTGTGGTTTAAGAGTTATCGACGAATTAGATTTAATTCAATTCAATAAGTTTAAATGAAATTCAGGAAAAAATGCGTATCCTTTAATATTCCGTACAAGGAAGTCGTGCTGCACACATCAGATTTTTTATATTTAAATATCCCAATTACCATCGTATTTTATAATTTTTGTTTTTAATTTTAAAAAAAAAATTCGACATAAAATTTCAATTTAAAGAAAAGAAAATATTTATTTTATACTTAAAATGTATTAGTGGTATCTTTCGTCTTACAGAACTTAAGAGTTCTACATTTTGAGGCCTCTTGCTTCGTAGAATCGTAATCACGAAACAAGCTCACAGGATGACCTGAGACAATGAGTCCAAGGCACAGAAACTGTAAGACACATTTTAATTAAAAGACTTTCAGATAGTATTTCAATAATCGCCTAAATTGGTGCATAAATGCGGAAGAATGCTTTGAGTTGGGACAATGCAATTTTGTACTAATGAAGACAGAAATGTATAGACTTTGTGTATTTATGCTTTCAATTTTGCAGTATACTATTTTAAACCGCCCCCCCCCATTCTCTCTACTTTCTTACGTTCTCTGCGGAAACAAACAGAACTTTTAAAATTGAAATTCGTTATCAGTTAGCTGACTTTTGATTTTATTCAACATAAAAATTTAGTTTCATTCGTTGGTAAAATAATCTGCGCTGCTGCGAAATTGATCAAAACCGAAATTTTCATCTTCTTTTAATTAAAACTTAAATAATTATATATACATATATAAATAAAGTAGGCTATAATGCTTATACCTAACCAAGCTTACAAGGCGGGAACTTAATAGATCCATTGAATATTTCTAGCATTCAATTATACTGGCTACCTCAGTTCGAATTCTAAATCGAAGAAGATTGAATCTTCAATTTTTGCATAAAAGTCAGTCAATTTTTACAAAATAGTCACGTGTGCAAAAAGGGAGAAGCTAAGTAAATCAAATACACAGACTTGTTGTGCTCTCTTTTGGCAATATCAACAAATATTTCTCACTTTAAAGTATCAGATTGCAGTCTGAAATTTATAAAAATTTTGTCGCTTAAAACGCCATTCCTTAAAGAAAACCCCGTCTTAAGTTTGTTGTGGCTTGAACTTATACAGAATCTTTAAATACTGATTAATATTGTTTTATTTATTTTTTGTAGTTTTGAGAATGGCAACAAAAAGATTAATCAATTTTGTTGTTCTTGGAATGGCAACAGTAGATTGTTGTTGTTATCGTTCTAAAGAATTGTTCTGCATTTTCTAAAAACGAAATAAAGATTATTTTCGATTTAAAAAGTGGATTAACGTTTTTTGATGAAACGGAATTATAATTATAAGGATTGTTATATTATAATTTGGAGTCAGACCCAATAACTGGTGACCCGGACGTGAACGCCTCCATAGATCTCTCAAGACCGCACTTATGGCACACAATAGCCTGGCCTGGAGTGAAACACTTCCAACTGTTCTTCTTGGCTTACGCACAGCTATGCAGGAAGAGTCTGCATATACCATTGCTCAAATGGTGTATGGCCAAAATATACGATTACCTGGAGAATTTTTTCACGATAGCACAACTCCTACACCACCTGATATTTTTGCCAAGCAGCTAAAAGAAATTATGGAAAAAATTGGACCAAGAACAGTATCCGATAAATATGTCCAAAAAATATTCGTCCCTAAAGACTTGAAAACAACATCACATGTGTTTATTCGCAAAGATAGAGTTAAAAAGCAATTAGAACCCCCTTACGATGGTCCTTTTCAAGTGGTTGACAGAAAAGAAAAATATTTTACAGTAAAAATCAATCACAAAGATGTTATAGTGTCTATTGATAGATTAATGCCTGCGTATTTCTTGCAAACACCAGACATTCCCACGAAGCAAACAACAACGTCAATAAGACAACCTGTCAAACCTCAAACAGACTTACCTCCCAAAATTAACAAGTGTCCTGCAAAACAGTCGCGTACAGGACGGACAATAAAACCCCCTGTGCGATTTCGGGATTAGCATTAACATGCATCAATAATTTTTTTTTTTTTTTTTTTTTTTGTAAAAAGTGTGTTTTAAAGGTAATAATATACTGTACTGTAACTTAGCTACTGGGAAGGGAGTATTGTTGTGGCTTGAACTTATACAGAATCTTTAAATACTGATTAATATTGTTTTATTTATTTTTTGTTGTTTTGAGAATGGCAACAAAAAGATTATTCAATTTTGTTGTTCTTGGAATGGCAACAGTAGATTGTTGTTGTTATCGTTCTAAAGAGTTGTTCTGCATTTTCTAAAAACGAAATAAAGATTATTTTCGATTTAAAAAGTGGATTAACGTTTTTTGATGAAACGGAATTATAATTATAAGGATTGTTATATTATAATTTGGAGTCAGACCCAATAAGTTCATCATATCAGGTTTTCCTAATTAATAATACACTGAATGACATACAGTGCAAGAGAAGAAAAAGAAGCATGATCTTGTTTGTTTACATTACGTATTGTTACGGTTTTTATATTTAGTTTAGTTTGCTATTTTTATTAGAATTGTAATTAAAATTGTTTCATTTCCCCGTGCAATGAAGCGATTGACGAGTTTTGAGAGAAAGCTACGCCGAAAAAAGAAAAATACAGGAACACGCGCATTTAATACATAGATATCTCGTAATTTATGTTTAAATTGAATAATTGCAATTGTGTGTTAGCTGTAACTGCAATTCTACTCTTTTGCTTTCCAAAAACCTCGAGAAAATTTAAAATTGCCAGAATGTTCTTGTGCGTGATTATAAAGCTTTAAAATACCGGACAGAAATATCTAAGTTCAGTTGTTTTAAGTGAACTGCTGTTGCTTACTTCCCTACTGTAATTTTGAAATCGTATTAGCTTTCTCTGAGCTTTGAATTGTGTTCTATTTAACGTTTAATGGTTTAAAATATAACTATTGTGTGATATTGTACGAATATCTGGGAGAAAAATATCCGCATTTTGTTTTTATTTCTTGTGATAAGAATAAATTTTATTAACTTTTCATCAGTCTTATGCATTCAATTTATTACGAACCCGTTCGCACGCATCACTGTATACAAGTATCGTGATCTCTGAGGTCATCTACTTTGTTTACATTAGCTACACATAAATCACGTGATCTCTAAGGTCATCGGAATGTTTCTCATTGTGTTGTTCATGGCTACAAATAACCATGCAACAAAAAAATCATGTTGGTGAGTTGACTTTCAGAAACGGTGCTACGAGCGTTTGCACAGTAGCATGGGCAATGGTAGCCTTCGCGCGCTAAGATAAAGAATGATGCCTTGGAAAAGGTTTCAAAATTAAATTATTTAAATTCTAATCAATTTTACAGCAGAAGCACCATTAATTTTAATTTATTCAAAATTCGTTAATTAGCATGACTTATATGGCAGGAAGCGGTGAAGTTTTGTAAGTACAAGTTTAAATTTTTTATTTATGATTTCGTGATGAAATTTTTATTTTAAAACACATTTTTAATATGAAAAGAATGAAAAACTTAGCAAATTTCATTATACTCTTAGTGTTACATATTAAAAACAACGAAAATTACTCCAAAGTATTTCTATAACAGTTTTAATATTTTTAAGGATGGAAATTAACTCATTCAACACGAATTTGACTATATATTAATATATGATTTCTAATAAAGTCAGACGCATTTTGTCTAATTAAAAATGATATTAGTGATTCGATATGAAGTCGAACAGACTTCGGATAGCATTTTGGGATATTTCAGTTCATGCGACTTTACTTCTATGCAGAGTTCATTTGTAGGCTATTTATATCCATTGACCAGACGATTTCTATCCATAAGAGATTGGAATACGTACCGGCCAAGGCAGGAAAAAACACTTTGTGTGCTGAAGGAAACAGAGGAAGATGTGAATAGCATGCATTTTCGCATTTTCTGGTGAATACAAGGTAATACGACGGCTCCGAAGTTACGGCGCAGCTAGTGGTATTAAAATTATCAATAATGTCAAGATAGGTGATCAACATATTGAGTATGCGGACTAGAAATGGACATGATGTGTACCCATCAACACCCCAAACCATTGATCAAGGTGCTAGGCCACTATAGTGGTAGGCGAAGAGAAAAACGCTATGCGTTGAGAAAGTGTAGATCATCATGGACAATATGCAGTAGGTACTGATTCATGCGCTGTAACCTCAAGGGAGTAACATCGTTGAAAATATGCAGCGTTGCGCACATCGTTGCACCGGAAGTGTGGATACTTGGTGTTTTGCTACACACACAGGTTTCTGAACCAGTGTATGAGTTACGGAAGCACAGATGGAGACAAGATGTCTGTCGTCTAGTGGATTAATGAATGGTAGCCATCGACAGATCTCGCGCGTCGTTCTTTTTGGTCCTTCTAGTCTTATCAATGGCAAATTCTCATAAAAGTCATTGGATTTCAACCAACGCAACATAAATTGCGCTGTACAGTAATCCGCAGTATCGTAGGCTAGGATTATCCCACAACCGAATTCTGAGACTTGTTGATACAAGTTTTATTTTCTTATACGAGGCATTACATGACTACTAAAAAACACCAACTAAACGCTGTTTCTGTATAAAAAATCGGCGTTTATATTCCCTATAAATCACTCTTCCTCCTTGTAATGTGCGCATGTCGTGAAATATTTTTCCTTCCTTTCTTTTTGCTAATAACAGAACAGCTGGTCCACTGAAGATGCTCATCAGCCTTATGGGCTCCGTCGATGGAGGGGGTGGGGGAACTACAGCTTATATTGTCTGGGACATGGTAACGTAAAGTAAGGAACATTGGAAAAGAACCGGAACAAGGAGGGAAAGTACATAGTAGGGACATTGCTGTTCAGATTAAGTGAAATGCTTATGACTTATCGTGAGTAATGGAAAGTTGCTGTTATCTGCAAGAGAGCATCACGGCATTGTCTGGTACAACATGCACAAAATTATAATGCGTACCAACAGTGGTACATTTAAATGGAAAAAGATGTTGTAGTTGCTAAATTACCAAAAGCTTCGCAAATTTGCAATGCATTACATAGTTCTCTAATGCAATACTTAGTTTAGGTACTTTAACGCTATTACAATATATCTTGCGCATACAAATACAACAAGGACACGGAATACATACAGATAGACTTGTAAAGATGAAATCAGTACAAATATTCATGAAGCAAGAATATTTACTTAACCCGGCCATACAAGAATTGCTTTTTAGTAAAAAACACTAATAATAGCAGCAAGTGTTCTTTAATATTAATAGCAGAGGAAGAAATAAAAATATTCATGTGCTTGAGATGCATGTTTATTATGTCAGGAAATTAAGCAAATAGTAATTTAAAAAAATTCTGAAGTACATCTAGGCTCCGTTTTCTCGGAACGTTCTTAATTTAATTCTAGAAATAGATAGCAGTTTCAGGAAATATGATATTTTTTTTTTTTTCTTGAAAGGTTTAATCCTCAGTACTTTCAACACAATGCTGAAATAACCTTGAAATATTCCATACATCCTCATTTATGATTTTATACATTTCTTTCAAATAGATCTTGCGATCTAAGCCAAAAACTTACAATGTAAGTGTTAGGAAATTAGCATAACTGTCACAATCTTATTTCTAATTCTGCTTCAGACAGTTCCTAACCCCAAATACACGCCATGTATCTTTGCCTAAACAGGTATCCTGCATCTAATAGTGGATCGCGATATGGTTTGACCTTGTTTTTTGCAGTCTTGCCAACAAGACCGTAGTGTTAAATAAAATATTTCAGAAGGATAAAGGTGTGTCTAATTTTTAAATTCTTTCACTTAAATTTCGTGTTTCATTGCTCATATTCGTTTAAATGAGTGTAATTTGTATTAAGTCACAATGCTAATTTGTATGTTTATTTATCTTTGAAATTAGCAGTTATTTACTAATTCAAAATTTTTCTATTTTTTATTTATTTCAACAAATTAAAAATTTCAGCTATTCTTCTATAATTCCAACAAATTCCCATATTTATACCTTTAAAAGATTTATACATATGTCATAATTAATAATTCAGTCATCTTCAATGTAGTTAAAAAGAAGAAACAAAATATCTGAAAGATCACTGAATATCCTTACTAGAGCCTAGGTTTCCGAAACATTGTTCTTTGCACATAAGGTGAAGTAGATTTTTGAAGAAATTAGATAAACGTCTTTCAGAAACAGAACAACACTTTCAGCAGCATTTAAACATCGAAAACTCCACATTTGCGATAGTTAAAACTGCAATATGTGCTATGTAAATTTTCTATTAAAGTATGCTAAGTATATAGAATTTTCTTCCTCATATAAGTGTACCTGTGTAGCAGAAATTATAAAGAATATTTCCTATAAGACAGCATAATGCATATTACAATAGTTCCCAAAACGAGTACATCTTAAGGCACAAGAATTAGTCATAATCCCATTAAACATTTCAAAAATTCACAACAAATAAGCTACGCAAATAAGAAACACAGATCAAACTTTAGTACTGGCTCAATTTGGCGGTGTTTTGCACAAGAATAAGGTGACTCGGTGAATTTTCGGACTGCAACTTACAATGGATATAGTTACCTAAAGAACTGATGGTTACCTAAAGAACTATGGTTACCTAAAGCACGTGATTTTCAGAGTGTGGCGACTTCTGAAAATTTGATTTCTACCAAGATGGTATGTACCTTTACCTTTTTCTACCGAGGTGGTACTAAGTATCTTTGATATAGAGACATATAATTTCATAGGCATATCGATATAGAGACAAATTCTCCAAGAATTTCCAAATCCATCTTTCCTGATACGGCAGACACTTATTCATTTCGCTTCTGGATTTTCCAGTCCATTTCTCCAGTATATCACAATTGCCCAACGCCACTGCATCAGTGATGCGGTTATCCATCAGTGATTATCCTAGAAATTAATGGATTATTTGATTATAGTAAAGCACTGGAGGGCTATTTGCCTGGTAATTAAAGAGAAATGAATGAATAAAGGCAGTATTCTTAATAAGCTCCAAAGAAAATGTGGCATGGGAATACATCTGACGAATGATATAGCCATAACATTAACGTATTACTTCCTCAGAGGCAAATTTTTATTGAGGTGTTCTTACAAATGATCTCTGTGACAGCTGCTGGACAACTGCCTTGCGTAAAGAGACAATCATTATTGTTTACGTTCAACTATGACAAGAATTATTTTCCCAATATATCCAACTAATTCTCTCATTCATGTAGAAATGTTTGCTATACCAGTAAAGCTGGGCAACTAAATGCTTGAGAAATGTATAAGTTTGCATCTATTTCAGTAAAATAAAATTTGATAATGGTTGCGCAATTTATTTTTTATGAATTATTAAAATGTTTCATGGGCTTATGAATACTCTATATTCATTTTTTGCTACTTTAAAACCAGCTTCGAAACAAGCCTCCTTTTTAATGCTTACGAATCAGAACTTTTACGTGTAGACAGCATTAATTATATGCCATACCTGAAATCGAATTTTATTTATAAGATCTTTCATTCTGGTTTACCATTATATACATAAATATTTCATATTATTATTATTAATCAATCCAATGTTATATATTATTTGTAAAAACTATTCTAAACTACATACGCTTAGCATTCAACAGGAGAATTCCTACCACCATTCAGTGTATTCTCAAAATTCAAGTGACGATTGATAGCCAGTTAATCAATTCATTACTGAATTTTAAAATGATTTCATAAAAACCAGCTTCATATAGCAACAAAAAAAGGACGCAGTTTTCTGCCACTCTCTCTCTTTGGGGCTGCACTTAAATTTTTTATGTTTTTCTTTGAATTTAATTACCAGATGTCGAGAATTTAAAGACCAGTTTAAAAAATGAAATAATTCTTACTGCTGTCATTCACACTAGTTGTCAATATATACAACGAAGGATGACTGAGAATCTCCTCTCAAATGCAGAGGATTAAATCGAGAAATATATAATTTCCTTAAAATATTCATATCATACCAATACTTAATTTGAAAGACTAAAATTACAGGATCAAATTAAGAGTTCTGCTTCATAGGAGAACTTCTGGAAAATTCGATATAAGTGTGATACATCCAACTACTCCCCATTACAGCTCCCAGAGCCAGCTTAAAAAGGCACTTGTAGATGCAAAGACTGTCATAGTCATAAAAGATCCTAAACTAGGCAATAAGACTGCGTCCTGGCTCCAGTTTGGAAGACGTCTTCAGGACATGTGCGTTTACACTGCCATGGGATCCGTAATTTGTTCATCGGGAATACATGAAAGCATTTCAAGATTTGGCAAACCTCTGGCCATGGGATGTGTATTGATGAATATTGGATACTATTATTTTTGGAATTCGCATCCATTACAGAATTACAAGTAAGGAGAAAAGGATTTATTGATTTATATTAGAAATAAAATCAAAATGGAGTTCTGTTAAATTAGGCAAAAAACTATTAACAAATTAGGTAAAATTATTAGTGATTTTTGCAAATACAGAGGGAGTTTACACACTTTTGGAACAATTTCGGAGCCGCTTAATTAATGTTTAAAATGCAAAAAATAACTTTTCTTAATTTTCGACCTGATAGACATTTTTCTGGACTATAAGTCTGCATTTGGTTTCCGTAATAGCAGTACTTTTTGTAAAATTTCCAGGAGTTAATGATTTCTCTTCCTCTTCCACTACTTTCCAGAGTCCGGCCCACCAGCGGCCGAGTGGTAAAGTCGCTGAACACTGGTAGTCCGGTGCGAGGTTCGAATTCCGCGAACGGACTGGCCGCATGGGCATTTTCGTGGTTATCTCCATGTATAACGGGTATACGATCCAGTTTCCCTTAGGAAGTCTCCACAAAGGCATATCTCCCCTTAGGCAAATAGCCCTCGAGGCATTGCCATAATCACATAAAACAAAACCAAATTTTCCAGATTCAATCAATCCTGGCGGATTTGCCCTTAGAAACAGCTCTTTTCAAGACCATAAAGGCACAAGAGTCCACAGGTGAAATGCCAGGAGCCTCCGCAGGAATAAATTGATATGTAATACCTGTATCACACTCTTCATTTTGTCAAGGAATGTAGTGGTGGTTTTCGAAGTATGACTTGTTGCTTTGGCTTGATGAAGTTTCACTCTTAGAAAGTCCTTAGGATTAAGAAATAGAATTTCTTCTGTAAATATCGGAGGTAAAACTTTCTCTTGATAGTACGTTGAGTTAATATTAACTTTTTATCTCCAGTCTTTTTATATTTCATTTCCCACTGCAAGAGGATACTACGACAATCATAAAACCTTTAATGAAGCTTTCTTTGCATAGACGGAACCAGGTTTGTACCCTTTTTTTCTCTTCATTTTTCATAATAAATAGATCTTTCTTTTTCTTTTGTTGCAATTATTCTGATAAATCCATACTATACCATTTTTTATAATAAATAGATCTTTCTTTTTCTTTTGTTGCAATTATTCTGATAAATCCATACTTATCAAGTATTTCATCATATATTTCCATTTATCGCCCGCTAAACAGTTTTCATACGTACACATTTTCTGCGTTAAGCCACATGCCTTGGCGAAAACTTTTGAACATTGTTTTTTAGCTTTTTTAAACTGTGAATCCCATATTGTTATTGTTGCTAACGTTCACTTGTCTGACATATAGTCAGTCCAAGCCCCCAATCACGAAATTCCTCGTGGCAAGGAGCGCAAGTTTACGCCTGTCGTTGGCAACAGCCTTGAGCACCTTACAGGTGACAATACGATTTAGCTCAATTCCGCCTTCTCCCAATTTTGAGAGAGGGGGAACCGGTCCGAGAATCTCCTATCCCTCTTCATCTACCACCAACCTCTCGAGAGGACTTTCGGCACTCTGCATATTTAGAGTGCCCCCATGCCGCACGGACACTATGCACGGACCCATGCCGCATTTACAAACATCTTTGTTTTCTCCGAAATTCGAACCCGGGCCCTTCGGCACGGCAGTCAGCAACGCTAACCACTATACCGGCTGGGCGGCATCTTGGTTTATTGTTTTATTTATTGTTGCTACAGACATATTTAAAAACTCTGCAACTGATCTCTGCGTCGGTGGATTTTCTCTTGTTACCAGTGATTTAACTTTCAGAAACAGTACTTTTCGAATACTCATTTGGAGTCTTCTTTCCATGTAGATGTAATGACTGGTGGTTTTTCCTTTTCTGTTAATAAAGTTGCTTGTTTTTCACCTAAAAATTTTAATACCATGCATTTCACCACGGTTTTGAAAGAATAAATTTAAAATAGGAGACGATATTTCTCACTTCTAATAATAAGATATTGCCAGAAATTTTTATCACGAAACATTTTTTAAATTCTTAATGAAAATTGTTCTAATAATGTGTAAAAGCCCTCTATATAATGCATCAAGAGCTAAATAGTTTGAGAAACATCAGTACTCAGTGGTTCATTTCTGAATTTAAAAATTTGCAGGAAGCGAATAAAATTCAAGTGAAATAAAATTATTGAAAACACTATTTATTACTTTCAAAGCTGAAAAAATTTTATGCTGTAAGTAAATATAAAATTTTAAGTGCCAAAATAAATTACGTAATTTTACAGCCAAAAAATTCAATGACCTGAAGCACCTACATAAATTCTTGTGTCGCATAAAAAAGAACTGCTTTAGCTACAAAATTCATGAAATATACAAGCCTAAAAAACTAGCGATATCTCAAAATTTTACTATGGCAACAGCATATTTTATGTTTCCTGGAAAGTTCTTAATACAAATTTTAATACCGTCTAAACTTTTCATATTTATACCAGAGCAGTTTCTATTATATTTAAATAGAATTTTTCAAATGTTCTCACCTTTAATCTTACAATGAGTAAAATTTCTAAAGTGGAGCTATTTGAAATGCCATAATTTTTAAATGATCCAATGAGATTTCTGAAGAAAAAAATCGAGAACAGTTGTATAAAATAAGAAATGGTTTCTTTCATTAAGCACATATAACATAATATACTTCAATATGTATTTGTATATTCTTATTGTAAATGAATGTACTGCATGAAAAGGGTCATATAAAATTTAAAGCTGGCACTATTTGCTAATTGCTACTAAAAATATCGATATATAAAAACCTAAATTCTTTATCTACATTACAGTAGCAAAGTCTGCATTATTAAAAGAAATCACTTTTGCATTTAACTTACATATGTCTGGGTCTAAAAAAAATAATTTTTTGTACATTTCAGCAATGCAAGTAATACAATATGCAATAATTAGATATAAAATAAAATACCGTTAGCCAGTGGCACACATTAGCCATGCAAATATAACTAGAAATATAACTAGAAAATTTCATATAACTATTGTTAATAAAGTTAAAATACAAAATGTTTAACTTGTCAGAAAAATTATTTAAAAAATGTTGCTAAATAAATACTACTAAGATGCTTTGTTTCATATTTTTCTTTATGTTTTAGTAAAATAGCCTTATGTAGATGTAGATATAGAAATGTAAGATAAAAATTTCAATTTTATGCATACAAGATAATTTAATTTAGAACCTTTATGCACTTTTTTAACAAGGAACTTCTCCTTATCTATTTTTAAAATGCTCTCTCATACTTCAGTATATTTTTGAAAGCATTATCTTTAATGAGTGATTTCTTTTAATAGTAATTTAATTAAGTAACCTGTTAATTATATTCAAATAAAAAATTGATTTTAATTCCTTCGACTGCCATTTAACATAGAATTTATCGAACACTAAATATCTCCTATCATACATAGCCACAATCAAATGATTTTTATACCGAACTGCATAACATTTATTTCTTATATTTACAGCCTTACCAACATAAATATATATTAAAGCGATGCATCGTGTTTATAATGAAAAATAAATAAGATACAGGCAAAAAATAAAAATTTAAAAAAAAAAAACCTAGTGTGCGAATTTATCTTTTAACATACAATCATGAAATTGTTGAAAAGGATGTTTTTTGAGATCAGTACAAGAAAAACCAACTCTGTATAAAGTGGTGCATATGCATAGCAGAACAGTGACATCAGAGGGTACACCAAGGCACACAAAAAGCGAGGAGACAGCAGGCACAAGGCAATTTAAAAGAAGAAAGGAAAGTCCATTTCTAAGCAAGTGAAAGTCAGACTGTACGTGCAGTATGGCTACAAGAAGGCATCAGGACACCTTTACACATAATAGAATGATTGGCAAGCTTCAGTACGGGTGTAGTTTGATGTCCGTCACCCACGTTTTTGTAACAGATAGAAGTTTCACGAGCTTGGAAATCATTCCAAATGACAGGTACAGCCGTAAGAAAGGTTGACGGTGATCGGCTAAGGAAAACAACAGTGACTGATGACCAGTATATGGCCCTGCACAAGAAAAAAAATCAAAACCAAACAGTGGTCAACATTGCTCAACAGTTGTGTACGCGTTCCAGTTTACTGTAGCCACACGACTTCATAAAGGTGGCCTCTTCGCCCGCCTTCCTGAATGATGCATGCCATTAATAGCAGCCCATCGGTGGCAATGTTTACAGTAGTGTAGAGAACAGGAAGACATTAAGTTATTTCGAAGCAGAAGACGTGAAAAATAAGCAATGCCCTCGCCGGGACTCGAACCACGGACCTCTGGAATACGCGCTCAGCGTGCTGATAATTACACCACGAAAGCATGCGAAGAAAGCGGGAGAAATACCTTATAACCTTATTAATGGAGTCATGTCCACTTTAACAACGAAAGTTGTTTCAGTCTGATAAATAATTCTTGGTGCCAGCTGATATGGAGAGAGGTAGGTATACGTTTTTATCCCATTAACATCAAGGAAAGATCACTAGGGTGTTTCTAGCATACTTGTATGAGGAGGTATTATAATGAACAGATGGATGGAGCCCCACATTTTCAACCCAAAGGCTTATTTACCGAAGATCATTATAGAAATGAAGTTATCTTCCTCCATGTGTGTCTTTCGAGATTGCCATTGATCTTGACTTTATTTTTATGGACGATTATGCATTGACACACGGAACTCGTGCTATTTAGATTTTGAAAAGTGAAGATATCCACAGAATAGATTAGCTAGCATGCTATCTTATAGATAGCCAGTATAAATTTCCTGCTACCCATTTGACATTTTGCAGAATTATGACCAAAATCAGAAACGTTGTTCAAATTTCACACACTACTGTAGAATATGTTTAAGGTATAAGAAATGTTACACTAAACATCTAAAAAAATATATGTTTAAATGGCAAACTTCAAATCTGCGAATAGATTAGCTAGCATGCTATCTTATAGATAGCCAGTATAAATTTCCTGCTACCCATTTGACATTTTGCAGAATTATGACCAAAATCAGAAACGTTGTTCAAATTTCACACACTACTGTAGAATATGTTTAAGGTATAAGAAATGTTACACTAAACATCTAAAAAAATATATGTTTAAATGGCAAACTTCAAATCTGCAATTTCTGAATTTTAAATTCTCGTTTTTTTTTTTTTTTTTTATTTTATTTATTTATTTATTTTCAGAATTGCACAAGGTCCAAGTGTAATTTCTGCGGTTAGAAATACCAATACTAATTCTACCATATTAGTGAGAAAAGTGGAACCTAGTTCAACTAAACTTTCTACTTTACTAACAATTGGTGCACTTATAACAGCTTTCTGGAAGGATCTCATATCTTATGACTTTAAAGAAAGTTTTAGAAACTCTGTCTTTAGAGATGAACAATAGAAATGAAAATTTATTTTTAAATTTCAATTTGTACTGTATAATAAAAAAATGTTTTTAGACCATGATTTACAGAATTAATTTCACCTTATTTTTCACACACAGACATACATACATACAGATATGTATGTAACAGATTGGACAGGTTTATCACGTAGATGGGATGATATGATAAAACCTGCAAACAAATGCAGCCCTACGTAAATAATTTATCCCTGCACAAGAAATTCCTGACACACGCATCATCAGAAGGCAACAATGCACCCCACAATTTTGAAAGCTTAACTCATCCTATGTATGGATGTACAAAGAAGCGGCTAATGATGTGTTGGTTTGAAGCAAGGAAGCAGAAAAATGTATGACGCATTCAAAATTAGCGCGGGAGAGATAAAACAGTTTTGGTTTCAACAGAAATCCTATTCAGTGATTGGATCAGCTAATGGTAATCTCTACATATAATAAAACAAAGAGCGTGCGTGCATGTGTGTGTGTTTCGTTCGTGTTGCGAGTAAGCTAATAGACCCAGGGCCGCGAAATTTGGTACATAGGTGTACCTACACAAGAGGCAGTACACAAATCGCTTCGAGGTTTACACACCTCGAAGCGATTTTTTCGAAATTCGAATTAGAATTTTTTTTATTTT
The DNA here is from genome assembly GCA_000611955.2 of Stegodyphus mimosarum. Lineage (NCBI taxonomy): Eukaryota > Metazoa > Arthropoda > Arachnida > Araneae > Eresidae > Stegodyphus > Stegodyphus mimosarum. The sequence continues at coordinate 36,648 of KK119260.1, read as the reverse complement.
ATGTTTTAGGACCAAATCGTGTCATTTTGAGACATAATGGGCTACAGGAAAGCGAGATTTCACTCTATACATTTCATTTTTACATCGTCGTGCTTACCTATTTTACGAACTTAAAATAAATTTCGTATTTCCATAAATCGATTAAATACGAATTTATTTAGGAAGGTGAGCTTAACGCCTTTTCAGCGGAATTTTTTAAAAAAAAACTTATTTTAAAAAATGTGCTGTTTATTTTCCTTTGATTTTTGGACACGTTGAACCTTAATCATTTCAAATCCCTTTAAAAAAAGAATTTTGGAAAAATAATAATATTTTGTATTTTTTTAAAATTTTTTAAATGAAGCTTCCGAATACACTTCTCACATCTCAGATATTTTAAAATGTACTTTTGGCAACAATTTTCCTTTCTTATTGTTGTTGATAGATTTTTGATGAAATTACATCATTTTGAATAGTTTCATTCTTTTAAAAATTTCGGTTTGGCAACAATTTTTCATCGTATTTCTTATGTTACTGTTTTTAAGAGACTGAAAAGTTTAAGAAATTAAAAAGTTGTTTCTTTTTGCAACGGTAAATTGTTTAATTACTTTATTAGGATAATTAACATTTGTATCAAGGGATATTGCTTATTTCATTGTAATATTATGTTTTAATTATATATAATTTTAATTATAAAAAAGTTTTGCATGATATTTTTTAATCCATTTAAGTTCTTAATCTGTTTATACCATTTGAGTTCTTAAGATTTTGCAAAGGGAAGTTGGTTAATTTATTTATTAGGATAATTAATATTTGTATTAAGGGATATTGCTTATTTCGTTGTATGCTTTTTATATGTAATGCATTTTTAACTGAATTTTTTTTTCCGTTGTTGTTTGTTTCTTTTTCAATAAAATTGTTCTGCAGAGTAAAATTCTGTGCAGTTTTCAAATTTAATGTTTGGTGTTCTCTTTAAGCATTTTTCTGGTACACTTAAAAGCCAGACGAAGGCTGGCTGTGCAGCGGCTAGTAATAAATATTATGCAGCACAAAACCTGGACAGATTATTAGCGTCAGACACATGATAGTTAAAAAAAGTTACAGTCAAATCCACACATTAATTCTATGCAATCACAAGTTAAAAACAAGAGCAGACTTATTAAATAAAAAGCGATAATAAAAATAATGAAAGTTAACATGAAGTAACTCATAAATTGAGTACTGATATAAGATGTGATGCATGTGTGAAATCATAAAATATGAGATAAAATAAAATTTATAACACTAAAATCCACAGCCACATAAAAAGAAAATCAAATTAAATAATAAAAACCACTCTTCTTGAGGTACTAAAATAAATTAACATTGGCCTCTTTCCCGACTATACGATCAAGAGGCAAATCGAGTTATTAAAATACCTCAATCTAAGCAAGTTAAAATATGAGCATTCAATTAAAATATGACGTAGTGTAAGAATACTATCACAGTGGGAACACACAGGTTCACTCTCGGCCTTCAAAAGGTAACACGAGAGTGACCAATATGAAGACGGGTTAGAATTACACCCTCCCTTTGGTTTCCTAACGAACCCTAGTATTCAACTACAGGTTACACGCTTTTAAGCTTATTGTGGACCTGAACATCCCATACCAACTGCCACTTCCCTAGGACTTTTCCCTTGATAACCCTCTTAATATCCATCAGAGGAACATGCTGGCTGCGCAGATCAACAGCAGATTTAGCTCTGATAACTGCGAGCTCACTTCCTTTGATCTCAACAAGACCAGTAACCCAGCAATACAGAAAACTTGATATCCACGCAATTTTAAGCTTAGATTTAATTTTAGAACTTCAACAACTACAGGATTGCGAGTGCTAGAAAACGTTTCTAAAGCTTTTAATGCACTGTATGAGTCTGTATAAGTTATGAACTTTTCTGGCGTACCTTTTATATGTGAGAAAGCGCATAATATATGGCAGTCAGCTCAGATGTCAAGACTGAGCAAGCGCAGTGCAAGCGTCTTCCCTCCGTATGGTCACCCATTAAGAATGCTGCTTCAATATGGTAAGGTTTTTTTGACCCAATATACAGCAACATGACCACAATATTCATGTATGTGCTCAAAGAAAAATTATTTATATACAACCTTGCAAGTGTTCTGCTTATTGCAGTGGTGCAAAACATCAAGAAGCTTGATTCTCGCATCTTCCCAAGGTGGGATTTCAAGATGCTGTACTGCTTGGGTGGTCATATCAGATATGAAATGCTCTTCGGTCAAAGAGCGAGCTCTTAAGGAGAAGGCAGGAACACAAGAAGGTCACACATGTCATCAAGTAAACATGTCTTAAACGGACACACAGGCTTAGACAATAGATTAAAATACTGTAGAAGAGACAACTGCTAGCGCCGCAAATAGCAAGCGGCTCATAACAATAAACATACAGGCTCTGGACTGGAGATGCTCCAGAACAGATCAGCAGTGCCTAATGATGAAATGGGTCTAGTTTCAGCAAAACTGATGGCCGTGCAGATCCATAAACAACTGAGCCATAATCTAGTTTAGAGCGGACAAGTGCTCTGGAAACGCGAAGAACAGCACTCTGCGCCCCAGGAGATGTTCGCCAAGACTTTTAAAAGATTTTATATTTTGGTACACTTCTTCCTCAAATGTAACACATGAGAGAGGCTTTCAGTAAGTTTTCGGTCGAACATCACTCCCAAAAACTTTACTTCACGTTCTACTGAAATCACTGATCCACGAAGATGTAACACAGGCTCAGTCTCAGAAGCTGTAACATATCTCATATCTGCCCCATGACAGCTAATCTGCAGATCATCAACATATAACGATCCTAAAACAATGGGAGGAAATTGCTTTCCGACAGACTTGATTTTTAAAGTGAACAAAGCAACGCTGAGCACAGAGCCTTGAAGAACACCCCATTCTTGTAAAAGGACGTCTGATAAGATAGCACCAAACCTAACTTGAAAAGTCCTTGCTGTCAAAAATTTTTTAATGAAAATGGGCAGGTTGCCACGCAAGCCACAGTCTGAAGATCACGAAGTATACCATATTTCCATACCTTATCATAAGCTTTCTCAATGTCAAAAAAAGACAGAGACCAGATGGTTTCTTCTCACAAAAGCTTTACGAATGGATGTTTCCAAAAGGAGGTTATCCATGGTCGTTCTTCCTTTTCCAAAACCGCTCTGATGAGGCGATATGATATTTTTCCAAAAAATAGACTAGGTGGCTGTTTGCCATTTTTCAAACCTCTTACACATACAACTCGTAAGTGCAATGGCCCGATAGTTTGAAGGATCCTTCGTGCCTTTTCCTGGCTTAGGTATGGAAATAATAACAGCTCTCTTCCATGCATTGGGGAAAATATGCTCCTTCCACACTCGGTTATAAAGATCGAGAAGGGTAATCAATGACTTAAAGGACAGATGCTTTAGCATTTCGTAACTAATAGCATCTAGACCACGACTGAACCTAGGTGCCTGCGATAACTCTCTTTTCAGCTAATACATCGTAAAAACGCTATTACAAGAATCGGAGTTAGAAGGGTTAAATGCAATGGGAATTTTCTCAGAGTGCAGCTTAACAGAAAGAAATGCTCTTGTATAATTATTGCTGGAAGAAACCACAACAAATGTTTCATCGATAGTGTTCACAATTTCTTCGGTGGAGCTTACCACTCGGCCATCTTTTTCCAAAAAGGAAAGTGAGTAGTCAATATATATTCCACATGCTTTTCTAACTTTTTCCCAGACTCGTTTAGATGGTGTAGACGATGTTATCCCAGAGACATAGGATATCCATAAATCTCTCTGGCTCTCACATCTTACTTTCCTTGCATTTGCTTTGGCTCTTTTGAAGGCTATGAAATTTGAGTTGCATCAATCCATTCAGATGGTTTATATTGAGAACTCCAGCCCAACAATAGAGAATCTAAAACATCATTAACCTGCTAATTTCATCAGGACTGGATACCTGTGGCAACGAACTAAGTAAGATCTCTGTCACCAGTGACAGTTGAAGAATTGCAGTAGTAGTAAAATAAGCAATTGATTACGTATTCAAGCAATAGCATATATAAGTAGTCAAGCTTATATCAATTTATGTATTCAATGTAAACTATGATACTTTATGTATACTGTGTATTATGTAATAGGTACTTTATGTATCCAAGAGTTATTATATATACAAGTGTCAACAATCATACTCAAGTACTCATATAATTAATGTACGGGGTGACAATTATTGAACTATATGAAATAAAACCTAAATTATTTAAAAACTACGAGTGCACAAACTTTAATCAACAAGTAAATGTCACTACAGATATTCGGATTTAGGTTAAGACATGTTCGATATGCCTGCCGTTTTTGGCTATGATGTGGTGTGGACGAATTTCAAAATTCTGAAAGACTCGCTGAAGTGTCGGAACATCGATGCTGTTAATGACCTGAATGGCAGTTTTCAGCTCAGCAATGGATTTGAGGTTATTTCTGTACACATTGTCTTTAATATAACCCCACAAAAATGAGTCACGTGTGTTCAGATCCGGAGAATATGGCGGCCAAGTGAGTCCCATTCCAGTGGCCTTTGAGTAGCCCAAAGTGGACAACAAGATATCAAAAATTCTCTTGCTCCGATGTGGTCGAGCTCCGTCTTCCATGAACATCTTGTAAAAATCAGGGGCACAGTACATAATGGGGACGAAATCATTTTCCAAAAACTTCACGTATTGTTCAGCAGTCACAGTGCCATTAACAAATATCGCACCGATTATTCCGTGACTGGGCATTGTCATCACAGTCACCCGTTGAGGGTGCAGACTTCTCGATCGCAAAATGCAGATTCTCATTTCCCCAAATGCACCAGTTTTACTTATTGGTGAACCCATCCAAATGAAAGTGGGCTTCCTCGCTAAACCAAACCATATTCACATCAGATTCCTGTTCGACAATTCTCTCGACAGTAGTGCTGGTAAAACACAACCGCTATTCCATGGCCATGAGCCTTAATGGCTGATGGTCTTGAATTTTGTATGGGAAGAGATGCAGGTCTCCGATAACAATTTATCGCAGGGTCTCCTGGTTGATTCCACCTGTTGTGCATCTCGTCCGGTTCCTTACACCAAGTTTCAGCTATTTAATTATTTAACTGCCAAGACACTGCGGGCAAATGAATAACTGAATAATTTAAAAGTGCCAGCTAGCTTATGTTTCTTCTACCTTTTGTTCTATTTTTGAACATATGGGAGCCAAGATCATAAATTTCATGCATGAAGTACATGTGCATATTTTAACTGAAAATGCTTGAATTAGCTACACAAATTATTGGTAGGGTTGGAAATTGGAGTGTTTCTTTAGAAAGCATATTTTTACGTGCACATGAATCTAAATTATTACATCTAACTTCCAAAGGTTGAGTGGTTTTTATACTCTACAAAATGAAGCATGGGGGGAAGCAGACTTGGATATCCGGGAAATTTGTATGGAATCTTGATGCGTAGAGGTCTACCAGATGTGTAAACATGAAAGAAATCTTGGGATTTTTTATTAATGATTTTTATAGAGAAATTCAAAATCTCTGAAAAGAACAGACTGGTTGTTACATTGGTGAAATTACTTTTGTTTTTTCATCTCAGAATTGTAACAGGACAATTAAAAAAGTAAAATTTAGCAGAAGGGTGAATTAGGATTTGTGATAAGATAGTAGTCAACGAACAGGATGGACAGCAACCCATAATGATATCTTCTCTTCTCTAACACCAAAACACACAGACTTGCTTCACTATTTGAATTGCTTTTGTGTGTCATAAAACCATGCCTAAAATGCTTTATGTGTAGGTCTCTCTTTCAGTATAAAGAGATAATATTTGCAACACATCTATTATGAGTAAGACTCAACATTAATTAGTATTACACAGATACAGAAAAATAGATAAAACTAACAATGATGTTAATTACTTTTCAAAAAGAAGATTTCAATGAAAATGAAAAGCTTCAAGCATATTTAATCAAACAATTAAATAAGTTTTGATAATTATGGTTAAAAAGAATTAAATATATAGATACAGTTTATTTTATTTAATACATCATTTTTATGGCAATTTGTCTGCAGTATTTCTTTTTCTTCCATCCATAATCATCAGCATGCAAATCAAGTCAAGTTTAATGTTACATACTTTGCTCAAATAAACCTAAGATGTCATTAAAAACTTCACAGTAATGGATAACAGCAGCAGATTCATAAATACCTCAGATATCTTTGAATGCAAGAATTTATGGGAGTATTAAAATACAGAAAAATTTCACATAAGATAATCTGATAAATCTCCAATGATGCAAATATATTTTCAAGATGCTTCATTTTCTAAATGATAAACATAGGTATCAAAATTAGTGTACATCAAGTAAAATGTTATGGCTCATTTGAATCATTTTAAAAGCAAAATATGCCCATATTTCTGTGGCAAAATGATTAAAAGAGCCAGTGAACAAGTTATGCAGTTTTCTCCAATTTAAATCATTACTGCTGACACATAAAGACGGTGCAATTAAAGTTTGAATAGTTGTGAGAATATGTAATTCATTGAAACAGTTTTATATACATAACTTTAAATGTAATTTTTCAAATATTAAGATTATTAAAAACAATGCACATAATATCAGTTGCTTTTATCTACTGTAGCACTAAAAGATAAATTAGCAGTACAGATTTGTAACCAGAAATGTTGATTACTGTTTGAATACAATTATAAAAACACTTGATCTTGATAAATTTACCAAAAGTGTATTAGAATCCAGGTCACATGATCCCATAAATTGTAAACATTACTATTAGTGAAATTCAGAAAACAGTGGTACAGCAATAACTATCAGTGATTTCTCAGAAGTTAATATTGGAATAGTCACCATTGGTATAAAAATACCATTACCTATGCATCTGTACATACATATAAGTATATATTACACATATTCATACAAGTAAATAATTATTTTGACCAAAAAACTGTTTCCTGAAATGAATTGTTTTCCTACAAAAGGGTTTCAGTGATTATTATACATTCTTTGCATAAGGCTACCTTTCTTAACCTCAATCATAAATGATCTTGTTTGTAACTTTAATTTATAATAAAGCTATGATACTGAAGTGAAGATTTACAAGTACGGAATCTTTTACAAAAAAGCACAGAAATATGTATTTTCATCACAAAGCATAAATAAATAAAAAAAATTAAATTAAAAAATTACTTTCTATGAAAAAGAATAACAAAAGTGATTATCCACAGAACCACTTGTTTTTATTTTACACAAGAACTTCTTGAAAATAGTAAGCTTTGGCTTTACAATACAATAATTACTAACAGAATGCCTAAAAATCTGTTCCTTGAACTATAACTTAGACGCAAATTTACAAAAGTTTAAAACTATGGACAAACAAATATTTACGTGAAAAAATTCTGATCTAAAGAGAAACATTAACTCTTCGGATTAAAAATGTAATTTCCAACTCCTTAGAACATTTTCAGAAAACATATTTGTCACCTCTTCACATGAAAGTATATTTAACAAAAAATTATCAAGGTGCTGCAGAGGAAAGTGGAGGATATTCATTTAAAAAAAAAAAAAATTCTCATAATTAAGGTCATAATAACTTAATGGTCTTCAGATTAGGAAAAATCATTTTATGATTTTAAAGTTGAAGGTATAATGCAGAATTTGATGCATAGAAATCTTTTAAACATGCAGACATTAACTTTTCAAATAGAAAAGTTGAATATTTTAGATCTAATTAGTGAATTCTGTAAAATTATAATGCATTTGGATATAAGATATAAGCTTAAGATTCAAGTTCCATATTGCAATCGTCATTCCCTTCCCAAAATTTAGTGGGAAGGAATGATAAGTATGATGAACGTCTTCACCAAGATAAATCCACAATCAAATTACATTACAAGAATATGGAAACCTAAAATGTTATTCAACTACTGTGGGACTCTCAATGTAATAAAATAATTTAATCTTGTAATTCTTTGTTTATTTTTTATTTCTTTTTTGAAACAAATAACTAAAACTGACAAAAATTTGAGTTACATGAGTTCATTAAAATTTTAATACCTTATTTTTAAATATGGATATGTATACAATTAAATTTTTTGAATGGAAAGAAAATTTTACTTCGTAATATGAAACACTGATTAGAATTATAGCTTTGACAATTTAGCAGGCCAAAACAAATATAATTTTATTTATTTTACATTTAGTTACTTATGTAAATAAATATAATTTCAGTCATAAAACATTGTGGTGCTATATTAAAGAAAAACTTCAGACTTAATACAATTGTTACTTAGTAAAAAAATATTCAATTTATTTACATTTAATCTGTACAAGGCATAAATATATACAGTTACTTCTTTTTCTTCTTCTTTTTATCTTCCACTGGAAACAGAATAGATTCAGAGACAGGCTCTTCTGCTTCGGGTTCAAACAGCTGCCTTGCTTGCTGTTTATAGTGGAAGTCAATGATCTATGAATAAGCACAAAGATTAAAAAATACTTGATTAATAATTTTCCAAATCAATAAAAGTTAAAGTAAATTTAAATGCATATAATTACTGTTATTAACATTACAAAACAAACACAATATATTTAAAATTATATTAATCAGGCTAAATATTTATTACATTAATTCAACTGAATATAATTTATTGATTGAATATTAAATTTAGTTAAAGTTGTTAGAATATTTTTCAGACTATAAGTAAATTTTTTATGCCAAAAATATTCAGTTATATGTTGAATATAAAAATTAGGTCAAGTCATATAATTGGGCCTGAGTTGTCTCATTATTACATTTTTGACAACTTAATGAGAGGTAACAAGTTATATATTTGGGTAGCCCACAGAAAATTTGAGGAATGATTTGGCAAAGATCATAAAAATAACACACTAAATAGTCCCAAATAAAATATCAAGTGAATGAAAGAAGTTTACTTATGAAAAGGAAGGAAAATCATAAGCCAATTTAATCAGGGAAAAGAATAATATTTATGAAAGTAATATATGTTGTTCAAACATGTGAGAAAACACTAAATTTATTCTACCAAGACCTTTGTTTGCTCATTAATATTAATCTAACCATAAACACAAGCCTAAAAAATCATCATTAAAACTGTTCTTTCATTTCATAATTACATGCTGTTGATAATGCCTCATCATAGGGATTCCATTCAGCATCTAAATCAACTTAATGTCCAGATTGCCATTTTGTAAATAATCAACAGCTTCCTTTTCAATGAACTGGAAATGTTGCACTGTTTAAAACAATATTATTTTTAATTTCTTTCAGTACTTTAATTATAAAGCCAAATAGAATAACAAGTAAGAGTGCTCCAAGTTTTTTTTTTTTTTTTTTTAATCTTATCATTTACTTATTTCAATCTACACACTTTTTCTGTAGATATTTATGCTTACAGTCAGAGAGTGAATTATAAGGGATACTATCAGCCATTTTTCACAAAGGGGTAGAAAAATACCTAAATTGGCTTTACATAAGCATAACTCCTATTTTGTTTGGTCTCTTATACGGAGTTCTAATTTTTAACTTTTTTTTCTGAATGTCATATGGATAATAATTTATGCCATCTGGATTAATTATTATCCATATGACATTCAGATTCAGAATCATCTTCCATTCCATGAATTTTTAATCTCCATAATGTATTACAAATTTCATTCATTTATCCTTTAAGATTAATAAAAATTGCAAACAGAAATTAAGTATTTTGGCAATGTTTTATTTTAAAAATAAACACAGAATATAATTTTGTGCCACCTGCCAAGCACGTTAGCACCATAGAACAAAACCTTCATTTTTCATATCAAGTTGTTTTCATCAGAATAATGTCAGTATCTCTTGCATTTACTGTGCAGTTTCTGGGCATATCAAATGTTACTGGAGATTCATACATGTTTCTGACATAATTCAAATCATAATTACAAATTTATTACTACTATTAAAAGTCATTGAAATCTAATCATTCTGAGGCCTTCAGATAATTTCAGTGAAAATTTAGTTCTCTGGATATAAAACAAATCCTTCCATTTCATAAACCAACTCAGAGTATGTTAACCCTTTCGAAATGGCTTGCCTTTGTTTAAGATGTTTCCTCAGGACAGAGAAGAGTCAAAAGGAATGCTCCCACAAGAAGGGGAATTTTGTGTCCCTAAGCCAAACTTTAGAAAGAAAGATCATTAAAAAAGATTAATCAAAGTTTTAAGTTTTTAGTTCATTAAAAAGTTGTAACGTCATAATTTTTGGTACCATTTCAGATTATTACTTAAGCTATCATATATATCAAATTTAGCATTTAAGTCTTTTTTTTCTTTATTTTGCATGAAAATGTATTAAAAAAACAGCTTACTTTAAAAATAATTTTTGGATGAGCTATTCAAACTATTCTGAAATTTTAACTGACAAAACACATCAATAAACTTAAATTAATTTTTAAAAAATACAAGAAAGACTATTTACAAGAAGAAGTAACAAAATCTTTCATGGGAAGTGGAAGGCTATTATTTATTTATAACTCAAAAGAGCTCAATCTCTCACTAAATATATCACTTTAGAAAATGAATCATCATTCTAATCCATATCATTAATTGACTCGTTTAGTGTGCGAGTACATCTTTCCTTTAATAAATAACACTTTCTTGTGATAATAAACTGGAGTCAATGTTTTCCAAAATAAAAAAGGAAGAACATGAAATATATCCAAAAGCAACGCAAAGCGTACTAGAACTTCACACAGACCCTACAAAAGTAGAGGCCCTACAAAAACTAAAAAGACCCTTTCCTCCTATCCCTATAACTACTTACTTATTTAAAAAAATTAGCTATGTAAATATGTATATGTTACGGTGAAACACCGAAATCTGGAAAATGTCAACATTCACATAGTCGCTTGGTGTATGTCCGAAATATTTTCCAAATACTCTTATTTCTGACCGGTAAATGTCGACATTCACCATGTACTAATGGTGAATGTTCAACATATAATAATATTATATTTTCTTCTCCGTAATTCAGTCGCAAAAAAACGCACTTGAGATTTAAAATAAGATTTTAATAACATAAGAACTTAAAACACATGGTACATTCAAAATGGGAAAGGAAAATAATAGAAGTTAAAAACTTAATTAATTATACAGTACGTTCTAAATGAGAAAATAAAATAATAGTAATAACAAACTTACTAAATTATGTGATTCAAATCTTATTTATTGCAACAGCTTAAACTATTATGACACTTTGAATTACACAAGAGGCCCTTGCTTTTACAGCTGCATTTATGGGAAACAGCCAGTCGCCTCTTTGTCTACTCTTCTCTTTTCGACCTACACCAGAGCATATCTGTGATTGTCGACATACACCGGTGAGGGTCCGAATGTACAAGAATGTAATGCAATATTCCATCTTTCACCGACGTATTTGGTGAATGTTGACATTCTCTGGTGAAAGTCGACATTCTCCAATTTCGGTCTTTCACGGTAACATATATATATAGCAACTATAATGCATGACTAAGATTCATTGATGTAGGAAGTGCATGGAAGTATGTTCAATGATATGAATCAAGTGATGATACATGACTCCACAAAAAGTGACAAAAGGACTTAATACTGTGTATATGCATATCAATTTAATGATGCATGAGAAATAATGTATCACAGCAAAGAAAGTGTCAAATCCTTATGCATAAATACAGGTCAGACAGAAGAGCTATGTTGACAATGTAACGACTAACACACTTGCTTTAGGTAAAACATAATACATATAAGTTAAAATACAGGATAAAGTCACTTAACAACTTTACCCTATTTTACAAGCACCCATAAGAGGTAAAGCTGTAAATTTTTCTGGTATATATCAATGTTTTTTTTCCTAACAATTTATTTTGTTTTAATATACATATAATGTGAGGAATCTGAAAATCCTCATGTCACAAAGGAATTGAGGTGAGGCAGCCCAAAAGTGAATGTTTGGTGTGGGATGCTGCATGACAAGCTTTTAGGACCACTTTTCTTCCCTGAACAAACAACAACAGCCACAGCTTCCCTTGTTACATTGATTAATTGCATTTGCCTACAGATGGAGGACCCTCCAGAGGTCATATTATTGCATGTCAAGTTGTGTAACTTTTGATAAAAACTTTGAACCTTGCTTGTGAAAGTATGATCAGTACTAAAGGCATAAGTTGTTCCATTTCTAAAGAACAAGCTGTTAAAATTATTCTTGGACTTTGTGGGCACCCTTTATAATGAACTAAATACATTTTTTTTTTTTACAAACAAATAAATAATTACGAATGCCATTTTGGATTTGCTTTCTGTACTAAAATTTGTCTGTATAAACCAGGCAGAATGCCATACAGTATGAGCATGATAATGGGAACACTGAAGTTAAACCAGTATCTTTAGATGAACAAAATGGCCAGTATCTTAGATGAACAAATGCCTTATCTAATATGTTTCACTTTCTGTTGTATCATAAAAATAGCTATGTTAATGCACTTTATTTACAAGCAACGATATTCACTTGAGGAACAAATATAAGAAAACAGCACTATAAAGATGAAACTTCTGATATTTCACTAGAAAACCCTCAACCCATTAACTCACAACCTCTGTAATTTAATGCCAAATAGATAAGACTTTGTCAGACAATGGCTATTTATATTTCATGCCGAATTAATTTTACAGTGAAAATGGCCTTTTTGATGAAGACAGAACAACTTGTCATTACTCAACAGCTTATTTAAGAATGGTTTTAAAGATTTAAGATTTTATGAAGTTCCTAAGGCAATTCCTAATGAAAAAGGTGTCCCCATAAGATTTTCAAAAAGAAAGTGATTTCAATTTACATAAAAAATCAAAACATCATTCAAATTTGATGCAGCATTTTCAGTCATGAAGGGGAAAAAAAAAACTGGGATAAATGATTAGCTTTATGGTTCTAAGCACTAATTTGAGCAGAATTGTTCACAGATCACCACATAAAGTTCAATGGGTTGTAAGCCTCATCTAAAAATATGAATTTTATTTGAATAGTTATGAACCACTTTGAATGAAAAAATGAATGAATAATGAAAATGTAATAATGTAATAATGAAAAAAAATCTGAAAGCTTTCAGATTTTACATAACTCCCAAAGGGGTGTTTTTTTAGCATTTTGTGTTGGTGCCTTTATTTATTAAATATCATATTCTTCGCACTTAAACCATAAACTTCAACAGCAATACCGCAAAATAATTTTAAAATGAGCATATCTTTACAACTGTCCGATATACTGTCTCGTGTGGTAGAGATAAAAATATTTTTTTTTTTGTTTTTGTTTGTACAGTACTGCCATTGCTCGCTTTGAAATTGTTGAGTTTGTTAATGAAAAATTCGTTAAAGTGTTACAAAATATGAAATCGATAATAAAACAAATGTCAAATTCCAACTTCGGTCTTACAGATGCCAATATTCAGTGGAAGATTACATTATTCAAAATTTGATGACTCTAGGTACCGTTGTTTTATCACAATGCAAGAAACATATATACATTTATGCAGATTCTTCATTATTTAATTTCTTTAAATATTACACAAGGCTCTAATATTTGGTGGCAACAATTTGAAAATAAAACCAACATTTATAGTGAACCAATGCAAAATGCCAAAACGAAATTAATACCCCTTCTGGGATAATGCCCCTTGGTCTAACAAGTTCAATATGCACTGGTTTTCTCTCACAAAATGTAACAGTTAAAAGTCATGTTCTTATAAGAAATTTAAAATTAAAAATTTAATCTTACAACTGATTTCACAGATGTATTTTATGCTCATGGACACAAGAGTCTGACAAGAACCTTCTTCATAAAGCAAAAATATTCTGTCATTTTATTGCATATATACCACTTTTAACTGAAGACAGACTTTTATCTAATTCTAAAATTCAAACTGGCATTATGAAGTTTTGTGAATCTTATATGTCAATAACTCAGAAAATTTTTAGTAGTACATGGAATAACACTACAGCATGTTTAATAAGAGATAATAATGTTTGAATATAAAAAATTTGATGTGGACACTATGTGACTTTCTTGCATGCCCATTAAATTATACACATTTTTTGCTACATTTCAGTGACATACAATCTTCCAATTCAAAGTGCTCTTTTGATACTGCCAATTGCAATAAAAAAAAGAGAGGTGCATAACTAGATGTTATAACAATCCCATTTACAAAATTTCACTATTTTACATTACAAGCGAACCATTTTTTAGTTATGTGACATACATATGTATAAATATCATAATGGAACTAGTCAAAATGGATATTTCTGCTGAAATCATAAAAACAATATTTTCAAGATTACAATACTTCCTTTACTTCATAAAAGGAAGTAAAACTGACTGACATTAATATGCATTTGAGATTTCAATACACAATCTGATTAAATATGACAATTATTTTATACTATAGTTTACCTTCTGAGCAGCAGATGATTTAGGTTTTAACTGCCTTAACAGTTGCAAAATTTGTACATTTTCTTCAGTCCTGTCCACTAAGAACTTTTCTTTATAATCCTCTACAAAATTAATGTTTTATTAATATAACTTATTAATGAAAATAATAGAATAAAAGTTGTTCTTGAGTTTGATATTCAATAAAGCTCATAAAAAGCTTCCATTCTCCATACAAAAAAAAAAACAAACCCATAAATAGTTATGAACATCTACAACCAAAAAATACTAAGCAAAAGGAGTATCAGTGGACTTAATATTTATTCTTATTGGAAGCAGAGGTACAGAATCTATTACAGAAAAAAATAATTTTCACAGATATTTTTAATTCTTACCTTATTTTTAAAAATGTTAAGTTATTAAAAATAATAACAATTAATCAGCGAATCCTTATAATTTAACATGGAATTCTGAATCAATTTTACTTCACATAAAGAAAAGTGTGATGGAAAAAAGGAAAATAATCTAGTTTATGAACTAAGATTACTTGTATATATTTATGTAAGTGTTTCTACATATATATGTTACTTAAAATACACAAATATTTAGGCTGTTCAATAAGACTAATTTTATTGCTGCGAAACCACTCATCAGAATGTTAATTTCTGTGGCATAAAAAAAGTTTGTTGTCTGTATTAACAAAAGCTACCAATAGATGATATGTACAGGTTCATGTTCCTGAGTATCACATGATTAAACTGAAGCGTGTTTGCGGGCGCCTACAAGATGCAGCCAATTGTCGAAATGGAAACGTTGATGGAACAATGTTATGCAATTAAATTTTATGTTTGTCTGCAAAAATCAGCAGCATAGGAGACCTTTGACATGATACGTGAAATTTCAACGATGAAGCATTAGTGAGGGCAAGTGTTTTCCACTGGTATAAAGCTTTTAAGGAAGGCAGGCAAAATGTGGAAGATATTGAACATGAGGGACGACTTCAACGTCCGTCACAGAGACAATGATCAACACAGCTGCGGTTATCATCAAGGAGGACCGCAGAATTACAGTATGTCAGCTGCATACTCTCTTTAATATTTCCGTAGGAAGTGTTCACTCAATCATGGCAGAACATTTGCAACTGAAGCATGTTTGTACATGATGAATTCCAAAATTATTGACACCTGAGCAAATGCAGAGTGGATGTATGCACAGAATGGAAAGAAAGACTGGAATAAGAAGGTGGCAATTTCTTAAAACGCATCATCACAGCAGACGAAGCTTGGTTGTACCATTATGACCTAACCACGAAACAACAAAGTAGTGAATGGAAGCATCCATCTTCCCCTACTCCCAAGAAAGCAAAAACTGTGAAATCAGCTGGTAAAGTTATGACCATAATTATTATTATTATTTTATTATGAAGGAATTGTGTATCAACATGCTGTCGAACCCGGTAATACCATAAACAGCTCATACTACGTGAATGTCCTCCGAACAATGGTACAGCACATTCAAATGAAACGTCCTTTGCTCCAAAATGGCTTCCTATTGCATCATGACAATGACCGACCACATATTACTCGTTGTGTACAGCATGTTTTACAGCAGAACAATGTAGAGATTTTACCGCATCCTCCATACATTCCTGATCTCGCTTCACACGATTTCTGGCTGTTTCCTGAGCTTAAGAAACCATTACAAGGCAAAAAATTTGCAAGCAACAAAGAATGTGTAAAGGCTGCAGAGGCAGATTTGAAACAGAGAGGTACCTTAAAATACAGGTGACCCATTTTTTTTTTCCCCATTACAGTGTTTTTACTTAATACAACACGCTAAAAATGCACAATTTTTGGTACTTCCTGATTACATGCACCCCTATGAAAAGTTAGCAATTCACTGGTGACAAATTATTCAATTACAAACATTTCTTTGTATAACTTCATAGCTCAAAGGTACTGACTTGTTTATACACAATAATACAAATTATCATAAGAAACAAGAAATGTGATGAGGGAGAAACCATACAATCAATATTTGCATTTTCATTGCCTGTTTAGTAAAATTACCATTAAATATAAAGAGTGTAAATCTGCAAATACTCAAACATACATGTAGTACATGCATATGTGGGTTATTTATTGATCCAATGTACACTCGAAAACATACCAAAAAATGGGGAAAAGTAGCGCCCAATTTTTATTGGTATAGGTTCCTGTTCTACTTTCTTTGATCATTTCGTTTATTTCTAAGCAAACATTTTTGAATAAAATTTAAGTCTATTGGTATTTTAAGCTTTCTCAGGGTTGCCACTCAAACAGGAGAATGAAATTCCCTGACTTTTCCAGGTGTATTTTAAGAAAATTTCAGTCTAACCACTTAGTGCACATTGGCTGTGCTATGAGGTAAATTAATTACAATACCACTTGAAAACATAAAAATTACACATGACTTACACACACACACAAATATATATATATATAATCCCCAAAGTATTACTATTATAACTCATAATAGGACTTGTTGTTTTCCCCAATGAAGACCGAGATTAGAATCTGCCCAACCTGGATTACAAAATATAATTTTTTGCAGACATTTTGCTTCTAAATTAAAGAAAGAAAGCTATTTAATGCTATTTTAAAATAAATTATGGTCTTTTATATTTATTTAGCAGCATACATAAGCAAAAAATATGTGCATTAAATTTTGTGATATGCCATCATACTGCTAGAATTAGTTTCAGGCTTATGCCACAGAAAATTGCCTGAAATTTGAAAGTATCATTAACTAATAATAAATAAATTTAGTGGGAAGAAGCCACATTAAATGGTACAAATAACATTAAAATAAATTACTTAAAAATTGAATCGCAATAATCAACGATATTTTGGTGAATATAGTTATATTAAATGGTAAGCCTAGATGACTGATTACTATTTTTTTATTACTGAAAAACAAATAAGGCATTTATTAAAAAGAAAAAAAAAAAAAAGGCTTAAAGATTTTGCAGTAAAATCCTAGTATACACTACGGCCTTGGCATGATTTTGAAAACTGTTGCCTATATCAAAATGACCCGTTTACTGTTCATCATAATGTCGCCATATACCGTGTGTACCGTATAATAACTAATTTTGTTAATTGATTCGATATGTTAAACCAATTTTGTTTTATACGAGAATGGGAAGGCATTTTCTTTAGTTCAACATGCACTGCACATGCGAGCCTCTCAATTATCAAGGCTACTGGAAATCAAGTTGCTGGAAATTTGCTTTGTGTTTCTAAAAGACTATTTGATTGGAGCTGTGAAACTTGGCTCTATGCCAGTTGCCCGAATAATGCTCATGCGACACATAATTTGCCAAGAAAGTGATCGCTTCCAACGATGGCGCAAAACTCGCTTTTTAGCTTTTGAAATTCCCTAACTTTTTTTGGTCACTTTTTGAATTCCCTGATTTTTTCCAGGTAGCGTGTCAACCCTGCTTTCGGTAGCTTTTCCTGTATTAGTCATTCTAAAAATATTTTCTCAAAACAACTCTGCAGATTTCCAATTGTTAACACTGCGGGCAAAATGATATATCAGGGTTATTACTTTTATTAAAACATTGATGACAATGAGAAACTAGAAAATTTCAAATAAAGAATTTAGGAATTTTTTTTTATTTATAATGGAAATACAGACTTTAAATCTATATGCCAAATCAGAACCTTCAGTAATTTTTTCATGATTATCAGAAGTCAAAAATCCATGAGTCAATACAAACACTTTATATACAACATGAAGTTGTATGCAAGCTTTTATTAGACATTAATATATTGCAATCAAATGTTTTATTAAATTGTGCATGTGGGTTTCTTTGACTTTCAACTTGGAGGAACTATTCAAACCAACAACACATTATTTGTTACCTTAAATGCTGCATTAAATATCTTTGGTGATCAGTAATAGATTATATGCCAAATCCATTGTACATTAGAAAGATTTTAAAAATTGGTACACAAGCTAATATTAACCCATACGATAAAATTAACTGTTCTCAATTTAAAATATTTAATATTATATATTTAATTCTATTTTGATTTCTAGAGTATTAAAAACTATATTATATACAGCATCTAAATACAAACATATCTTATGACACAAAGACCTATTGACAGTCAGAATACAAATAATATTATGGGAAATACAAGATAACCAAAAACATTCTGTTTTTGATTCCTCATTAGATAAAATCTCAGAGAGAGGAGATAAAGTGATTCATATGCAAGAAAAAATATAAAGGTTTAACCACTGACCTTCTTAAGTGAAGTATTAAAGCAAATTGTTAATTGTTGTTTGCTGTACGACTCATGATGGGTCTGTGAACTGTAGCATCAAGTCACTGAATATGGAAAACATTTGAGGAGAATGCCTGATAAAATCTACCACCAGGTTCCAGAAGTTCAGGTCAGAGATCTGAGCATTTGTGATGAACAGCGGTAATCGCTACTGTATGATGATGCCCTGAAAGCAGCCGTAGAGAAAGACAGCAGTCAAATCTGTGACAAACTTGCCAATAACTTCCAGGTTTCCAAAGAAACAGATTTCAGCACTATAAAGGGAAGGTTTACAATATAAACAAGTGGACACTCCATACATTGGCAGCACCATGCAACAGCCTGTTGTTATTGCAACACAGACATATTTGGTTAAGTTCTCACAAGTGATGAGGAATGAATCCACTATGACACTTCCAAGTATATCCAAGATAGATTGTCCAAACATGATCACATGCCTTACACTTCAGAACCATATCTGCACCTACAAAACAGCATGCGATAAACAAATCACAAAGTAGTGCATTATGAGCTAGTAACACCAGACTACACCATCACTGAGAATGAATACTCACAGTAATTACAATGGGTAAAACATCCACTGCTGTAAAATGAGATAGCAATGGCTAAACACAAGGTTACATATATGACAACTGAAAACCACATGACGTAAAAACAATTAGGAATACCATTTAAAGACTTAGCTATGGAAAACTGTTCTTAGTAGAACCCAGCACCCACAGATTACCACCACATGTAATTCTTGTAAAAAAACTACCTCCATAAGAAATCCTTCAACAATAAGGCAGACTTGTAGCACATGCTTTTTCGCATCCAAGATTTCACAATTTTATAACCAGGGTACTGCACAGCATCACGAACACTAAAAGAGTGCCAGATGGTAAGGAAGATTAATTCAAATCCTAATGGTGACAGCCATGAATGGTAAGAACTTTCTTGGTTATCTTGTACTATAAGCTGTGTACAATACTGGCAACTACAGCCCAGATGATTGTTTATTACAATTTATAAAAATATATTAGTCACCATTTAAAGAAACTTGAGAAATATACAATGAAATCAGATATACAAGATTAGTTAAAATTACCAATTGAAGACTTCATTTTCTGCTCTAAAACTGCACGATTTTTTCTCTTCTGTTCAGCAAGCTTCTGAAGTTTTTTTTTCTGCTTTTGGATCCCATACTTATTGGTAGACAAAACAGTTTTATTTTTCACTTTCTTACTTTTCGGCTTTTCTGGAATATATATAAATATGCAATAAATAAAATAAAGTATATTTATATCAAATAAATAATAATATTAATATAGATGAGCCTAAAAATGATCGGCTTTCGTCACATTCTAAGACTGCAGTAAAATATACTTTAATTACACCCTGTACTTCTGCTCAAACTGAGATTATGGCCAAATTTCTAAAATATCAATTGCCGGAGCCATATGGAAGGATGTCAGGAAAAGTGAAACAAAATAAATTAATTACTTAACATAATGTAGAGATATATAAACAAACAATAAATGAAATTCATAATAAACAAATGTATAAATTAAAACATCGAAACATCATCTCTCTCACTGGAAACACAACTTCATTCAAAAACTGAGAAGGTGCACGGTTTTTGTTCTGAATATGATAATATATAATTTTACGTATAAAACATTAGCGATCTCTTTACTCTTAACTGCATGTTCGGCATATATACCTGTTTTCAGGTCCTCCGAAAGCAAATTCAAAGCTTTCACCACTAACTGCTTAGACATGTTTTATTCCCGAAGTTCGAAAATAAGTAACAACTGGTAACAACTAATAAATCTTCATAATAGAAGTTGTAGTAATTGACTGTAGAAATGTGCTGTAACTGATTAACTGTAGAGGACACTCTCTAAATTAGATTTATTGAGATTCAAAATTACATTCACGAATTTTGCAAAGTTATATTACAAAAGGGGAAGAGAAATAAAAAAAATGTGCGCGGAATGGACGACAGACAAAGTAGCCAGATGTTTGTTTTGATCAGCTAAGTCTTTTTGCCACTCAGGGTGAAAAACCAAGCTTAGGTGCTGAGGAAAGACAAATGTAAGAGGGCAATTTTTTTGTTTGAGCGAAAAATAATTTCATAGCATTTGATACGAAATTATTTTAAAGAAAGGTTAAAAAAAGAAGAAAAATCAGGCCCAGACTGAATATATATAAACAAGATTTATGGGTCTAAGTAAGGTAGATAAGATGAAAGAGAAGATTGAAATAACCTACCATAAATGTATCCCAATGTGGCAACAAATAATGTGTTAAATAACGGAGAAGTTAGTGTAACCTATAACCTTACAATGAGGTATCTAATGTGCTGTTGTTATTGTTCTTGCTGTCTTGTCTATGATAAAGCCTATTCAAATAGTGCCATGGGCGAAGATGTGTGGTGATCGCTGTGGATCCCACGGGATGTTGTACATATTTCATTATATGTTCAATTATCACAGTTCCTGTGGGTTTTCCTACCTTCTTTGTCAAATTTCAATTCTCTGTGGTGGCCATTTGTAAGTCTAAATGTACAGCATGCTGATTTAGGTTGAAAATGCTAATCTAATCTAAATGTAAAGGGGTTAAAACGGAGGGCGTGCTTCCTTCCAATTATTAAACAGTCATGAATACTTGTTTCTTATCAGAGAAAAAAAAGAAGCTAAAAAAACCTCTGATCAGGAGTGTGACGCTTTGAAAACTATAATTGGATTGGGTAGTTGAAAGCGCCAACGAAACCAAAGAAATGAAAAACGAAAGCGAAAGGAAGGAAGAAAAGATTGGGGGGGGGGCTTTCGCAACAATTTAAAATCTAGCTGGGAAGCTAGCTTCAAGCTAAGAAGGAAAGTGAAATATAAAATATTAAAAATAAAAAAATCTGATGTGGACATCACATGACTTCATTGTACGGCCTATTAAATTACACGCAATTTTTGCTGCATTTCATTTCAACTTGTTTCTTTGAATTTCATTAGAAATGTTATGTATTACATATTTCAGTTGTGAATTAAAAATGTCTTAATTGTAATGATTTAACTTAGTTCTGCTATCAGAGTTAAAGGTTATTAATTTGTTTTTATTTTATAGTTGAACTTAAGTTTCTTTGCCTTGTTGAAAAGTAATTGTTGTCATTTAATTTTTTTTCTTGACAGTTTTGGTTAACTCTGATTTTTTTAAGTTGCTTGAGTAATTAATTTTTTTTCTTTTACTTTTGGTAGTTGGTTAACTATTTAAATTTTTGCTTAGTTAATATTTTTCTTAACTTGGTTGCTTAATGTTTAATCTCTTGTTAAGTTGACCCTTAAGGTCAATTTTTTAAAGCTCTTTTAAAGTTTTGTTTACACAAGTTAGTGTTTAAAGTTTTAATTAAGTTTTTAATGTGCTCCTTTTCTGCTAAATTTGGGATCCATATTTTCTGACTATGGTGGTCGTTTTGGTGTTGTGGAAAACATAAAATTTTTCCTACATGATTATTATATTTTTAATTGAAGTAATTTTTTTCTGACTATGGTGGTCATGTTTGGTGTTGTAAAAAAAACCTAAGAAATTTTCCTACATGATTATTATATTTTAATTGAAGTAATTTTTATTTTCTGACTATGGTGGTTGTGTTTGGTGTTGTAGAAAACTTAAAAAAATTTTCTATGTGATTATTATATTTTAATTGAGGTACTTTTCTTCAGTCTTGTATTAATTAGTATTTAAAAAAAAGTAATCCTTTATTCTTTCGAAAACATTTTACGTTTCCTTTTGGGAATCAAGATTTATGATTTTGTTTTCAATTTCTTCACCGCCAGACAGTGGTCTGGGAAGCCTCTGTCATCAATGGAAACTTTTTGCCCCCTGCCAGAGAGATTAATTTCAACCTACAGTACCATACGGCAAGCTCGAGGGGACGGGGTGATTTGCTTACTCGCAGGCTTTTTCTATGCTGGATTGAGACCCCGAGAAGAGGCTAGGGGCCGTATTCTCCTAGCGTGCGAAAAGATCTCCATACGAGAGTGACGTAGCAAGCGACATCTTCTCGTTCGACTGCTACGAACGATTGATGGAAAACTGCAATTCTCAAGCGCCTCTACCGTTCGAATCGTTAAGGCTTTCGCCGATCGAAAGAGGTAGAAGCTCCTCCTTCGCACCGCCCATATTTTGACGTAAAACGATAGTAGAACAACCAATGAGACGACTTCTTGAAAAATAATCGTAATTTTAATTTTTCTTTTTGTAAACAGATGGTAACAGCGGATCAGTAAACAACGTATGTTTTTCCTTCTCGGATAATTTCTCGTCAGTTATAGACATTAGTGTCTTTCATTGAAAAGCACCATGAAAGATACTACTATTTTATAAACATCACACTCATGCATATATATGTGTTATCATTTAGATTACTCATATTCATATTTATTTTCATTAATGTAATTTCGTGTAATCTTGTTCATTTGAAGTTCTTTAAGCAGTTTTACGTTTTTTAATCCAAGATATACAAAATTTGTTTTATGAATTAATTTTTTTACAGTTTATCATTTAAGTGAAGAATCTGCCTGATACATACATCAATTTTTATCTGAAAAAAATTTAGTCAGGTTTATATACTTTTAGGTTACTTGAAAATATCTACATAGTTTCAAACAGATCTCAGAATGGAAATTCGATTATTTATAGTTTTCATGAACAGCAATAACTTGCAACACAATCTGAAGATATATTCCAATAATTTATGCATAACTTAAAGGACTATTAGCAGGCTAAAAAAACATATAATTTAATTATGAATTCCTAAATTGAAGGGCAAGTTTTACATGTAAGGCAACCTTAAAAATTCTGTTGTGGTTTGTTTACTTGATTTCTAGAGACCCTGAATTTATTTGTATTCAACAGAATGATTCATGTGTTTGGATAAAACAGAAGCAGAATTTCAAGTAATATGTTATTGGACTCTGCAAATGTGAAAAAGCAGAGGTTAAATGAAAACATATTGAAGAAACAAGAAAATATTAAATACTGAAGAAATAAAAAAATTAGTGCAAGCATTAGAAGATAAAGTTTAAAAGTTAAAGTTTTTTTAAATACTTTAAAAAATAACTCAATAAAAATTTTCAAGGTATATCATTTCAGTTTAGTTCTTTTTCAATTAAAGTAGCTAACATAAGAGACTTATTCATATGTTAAAAATATAGCTCAAGTAAGTTTTATGTGCATACAGAAAGGAGAAAAAAAAGAGCCTCAAAAGAAAACTTGTTTTAAAGCAATAAGTAAATAAATAAAATACACTGGTTCTAGTAACATCTAAAAAAAAAA
>KK119259.1:66320-95146 GCA_000611955.2 Stegodyphus mimosarum | reverse complement strand
TTATTTTAAATAGTTGTCACCCTGGTACCATAGATCTAGAAATTAAGTTGAAAGATTGCGTGTATTCCTTATAATGCTGCAATAAATATCCTTGGCTATATATATATATATTCAGAGTTTATGATGTCTTGTGTAATGTTCTTAACACCAGTACTCCTGCTTGGTCTTAGGGGTTGTTCGGGTTAAGTTGGGGAAAGGTTAAACACAACGCAATTAAGAATTTGGTTTTTGATATTATTGTAGGCAATTTATTTAGTTTCAGGTTTCAATTGTAACAGTTAGTAATTTAACTTAGTATTTAACGTCTGGTACCATAACACCAGAACATTTGGTGCCGCGACCACCAGAACACATGCTGTCAGCAGGCAGGTGAACAAGCGAAAGAGAGAGAGAGACTACGCAGTTAGTAGCTATTTATACCAAGTAGGCTCACAACGTATAACTAAACTGTGATTGGTTAATTTTAAGATTTAGTTACCTAAAGCAGCGATATTTAACATGGAAAGATCTCGAATTTGGGAGAGCAGATGAATTTAGGGGGAAGAGTGCCAAATTTAAAATAGTTAATTTTGAGGTTGCCAATCAGTTCTTAGAGCAGCCATCGTATTCTGTTTTTTATGTCTTACATATGTACATTACATCTTTTTATGTCTTACAAGACGTTTCGGAAGAATTCTCAAAAATGATTTCTTATGATCTCAAAATAGTTATTCGCTTGTCCAGAATCATGAATTATTATGCTTACCTATTATATATCTGCACATAACATGTATTCATAATAGCACACACACAGTGTCCATAAAACTCTAACCGGCCTTTATTTTCGCAGTGTTGGTCGTAGACAATATGCTACAACAATGTTCTAAATGGCACAAAAGTACATGTGGCATTTTTAAATTTAAAAATATCGCTTTTGTAGAAATCACGAATTCTACCTTTTTGCATTATTTTGCAGTATCCATATTTATGTTTACAAAATTACTCATTACGAAACAAAAAACAAGTGACATTCGTATGACAGAATTTGACCGAAATATTTTCTAATACAGGTTGAAGGTCGGACTCAGGCGCTGTACACAAATTAGAGAGCGAAATGTTTGTATTTCAAAATCGCTGAAACAACCTTGTATTTGGTGTACATTTATTAAAACACTCAATCGATTTCGAGGGCAGCTACAGGTCCCTCCTCATCAAATGTTGTTTATTGAAAATAAAGGACATACTGTATGAACTTAAAAATTATCGGAAGCATGACAAGTTCGTCATGTTAGCTTTCCGGTATATCTTCAGGCATATAATCGAATTCTAATTCATATTCACCATCATTGTTACTCTGATTCATAAATAAATAATGAACCTACCAGCGACCGAGCGGTAAAGTCGCCGGTCCGTGTCGAGGTTCGAATCCCTGTGAAGGCCTGGCGGAATCAGCATTTTCGTCGCTTTCCCCATATGTAACGTGTGTACTAGCCTGTTTCAGTTAGAAAGCTCTCCGCGAAGGCATTCCTTCCCTTAAGCAGGCAACCTCTGAACGTTTTGCCATAACCAAATAAACGAAACCAAACTAAACCATAAATAAATAACCATCATTAGTTCTTTATTTCACCAACACCAAACATCCTTGCTGCAGCACAATTTCCATTTTCTTTCACAAACTGACTGATTTGCATTTGAAACCAGCAAAGTGTAGTTTCATTTGGAAGAAGCCATATTTATTACTAAAAGTAACACTAAATGAACTGTATTTCGACGAAAGCAAATGCGATTTACTAAAGCCTTCGATGTTCACTTCAAAATCACATCTTCAAATGAGTACAGATAGAGAAATCGTATGGGTCCTAATTCCACGATTTCGTTCGTGTTGTAAATGTATGCTTATCCCGAATTCTGTCCCACTTTTCTCAAACCCTTAGAATAACATTCTATTAAACAACTGCACTGAATACAACCCATTCGTTTTGCAGAATTATTTACGTCCTCAAGCATTCCCCTTATCATTATGTTTCTCTTATTGTTTATAAATTCGTTGTTCTAACTTGTGGAAAAAATTTCGAATGAATGTCTTCAAAAGATAACAATATCGCACGTGTATATTTTAGATTTCTTTGTTAAGGAAAGGGTACGCGTTATACAGCGATTATACCTAAAAAGTAAAGAATGTAATCTGAAATTATAGGTGCGCGTTATGCACTGGAATATACGTTTACTATAATGCAAATAAGATATGTTTTTTCTTTATTATATTTCATTTTAACAGGCATTCAAAACTTGTTGCCATTTGAAAACGTAGTTGTTTCATAACATGTTACGAAACAACTACGAAACGAATGCGAAATTCGAAAGGCGAATATAACAATAATTGACGATTCTGATACAAATGCTACTTTTGTTTCGAGAGTTTACACATCGGGGATTAATTGATCCTGTTTGGTACACAAAATTGATGACGACATTTTTGGTTTATATTTTAATAAAAAACACCAACAAGATACACTGTAATACAGCAGCATCGCAACGGCGAACGAACAGTTACATAATGTAAACACAATATTCGTTTGGCGCAACAGCGCCCTCTATACTATAAAAGTTGCAACAGCTTGAGAATAGTCAATTTTTTGGACGTATTTTGAAATGCCGAAAAGAATAAGACACGTAGCGATTTGCATTCGTTCAGTAATCTTGCACTTAAATTTATCACATGTCTTCAAAACAGGACTTAATATAGCGTGCAGAAAAGTATTTGCAAGAAATCTAGAAAATATTTGCAAGTTTTTGGTATATAAAAACATATTTTTAATATATTTTATTATATAAAAAATAAGCAGGATATTTTTAATAAAATTTTATGCTTTCATAAACCTTATCTTTTTCATCATGCATCAAGTGTTGCATGATAAACACCCTCTTTTGTGATATGCGTATTACAAATAATAATAACCCTATAAAAAATCTATGATGTGTGCAGCATGAATTGTTTCATAAAAAGATTAAAAAAATTAACGGTGAAAAATATATAGATTTTATAAATATGAGTGTGCCAACTTAAAAAAAAGGAATCAAAAACTGTGGTTGACATCACTTCTTGTTTTGTAAAGACGTAATATTTTCCACTTTGTTAAGGAGTTTTAATTTTGGAAAGGATGCCCATAATCCAGATACCCATATTCGTAAACATTATGAAATAAAAACGTGTTGTTATCATTCTAATTTCAGCTCCTATTTGACAACATTTAATTGCTCTAGATGTTTTGAAAACAACTATTCGTTTCATGTAAACAGAAACATTATTTTCCGACACTTTTGTATTCTGAAATGTTAGACGCGGATGATATTCTGAAATGTTAGGTGTTAAGGCTTTCAGTAAAAGCGATTGGTACCATAAATGCGTCAAAAATAATAAATTCTCTGACGCCCTTTGCATCACAAAATACTTCATTATCTATTCGTTGCCAAATATGTTTCGAATAAATGTAATCCATATCTTAGTGGTTATATTGTCTGTTAAATGCTTTTATGTAACATTTTACACATTACTTGAATATGTTGTAGAACGAATAGCAATGTATACATATATATGTTATATCTGAATGCTAATAAATTTTAAATCTCGCTTTTGAAAACTTGCAGTTATATTGACAAAGTTAGACATTTCAGTTATCAAACACGGCCTGAGGGAATATTTTCCATTAACCAAATAGCAGAATCAAGAAACATCTTTCTTTATTAACGTCATGCCACAAATCGCCGTAAAATATTAAAACAAAAAGTAAATATACAGTTTTTTTTTCCTCACCATGTGATAAATGGTATCTACTCGAACTTTTGATGTATACCTTGAAGAATTCGTGAGCAGAAATTCACCTTTACTTTTATATAATAATATAAAGTAAATAAGCAATCTGTATTTGTTCTATGAAATTTTGCTGTAAGTTAAATAGTATGGCATAAATGCAGGCTTTACGGTGCACAGTAAAGTGGCTGGCAAAGTCTAATCGATTGATGAACCTCTAAACTTGGCTTCGAATATCGGTTAAATAGAAACATTTGTGATCCTATGATGAGTTAGTAACATAGGATTACTTAAAATACGTACAGAAAGACTCATTATGTAAATGGTGGTACGAACAATAGCGATAAGAAATCTTCCGGATGCCATTAGTCAGTATGGTAGCTCGAACATTTGTGTGTTAGGCCTCAATTAAAAAAAAAATCTGCTGTGTATCCGACATGGCTTCTTGTACGGCCTATTAAATATACATTTTTTGCTGCATCTCATTTAACCTTATTATTTCGAATTTAATTGGAGATGTATTTCTCATCAGATGTATTTAATTGGAGTTTTCATGTCGGAGTAAGGCAAAAATACGTAAAACTCAAAATACCTTTATTAAAAATTGAAAAATATAAAATACAAAATACAGTTAAAACAATTAAAAAAATGTTTACATTCAAAATTAGTGTTTAACAAGCAATTCGACCAGCGGGCAAGAATACAGATTTGTCAGTGCACAAAACTTAAAGTTTACTTTTGGTCCCACTCGGCAAAAAGACGCTTAAGGCGCTAAACTGACTTAATTCGCTATTCTGCTCTAGCAAGTGTAAACCAATATGGCTGCTCCATTAGGTTTAGCAGAACTTAAACAGCTTTTAAATTATGAATAATTCTACAACTATTGCATGCAGATTAATTAAAAGCATAAAAACCTTAGATGTAATATAAGAGCATAATAATTCAATCAGCCGAGTAACAGCAGGCTTTTATATATATATATTATATTTATATATTTTTGGTGTAACCGATTGTAGCCAAAAAGGGAGGTCCACATCTGCATGTTATAGCAGTCCTATATATAAAATTTCAACGTTCTGAGGCTACCCGTGTTTGAATTATGTGAGATAAAGACATCTAAACGTACTGTCACGAAAAAAGCTCTTCTAAATCCATTTTACATTCCATTTCGGAAAAAAGAGTCCTTTATTCTGTTCTTACGTGGAGATGTCACTCAAAACCAGCGTTAAATTGCTTTCGATGGCTGTCAAAATAGATATTTCCTTTGAAATACGATACCCTAAATTTTTCGCGATTACAGTAGTTCCTTTATATCGTACAAGGAAGTTAAATTAAATAAATAAAAATTAAACATGCAAAACAGCAAAGATTACATTTTCCGAATTGAAAGTATAATGGAAATAACCATAATGCAATGCTTTCTTTAAGACAGATGAGAAAATAAAAAAATGTCTTAAAGAAATTGCTTAGTAAAATAGGCTTGCTTTATTTTATTGCTTCTTGAGGAAAGAAGAAATTTTATATAGCTTCCGTTTCCTAATGCAATCATTTAATTATATTAATTCTAAAGTTTAGAATTTTAATAATGGCAACACTGCATTAAAGAATGCTGCATAAATGAAGTACTACAATTCTTTGTTTTAAATTTTATTTTAACATACCGAAGTCTGAAGTTAATCTAAATCAATTTAACAACAAATATCGTTTTTTACTAATCCATTTAATTGATAATATATTAATAATTTCTTTGACTTAAAGATCAGGAAAAAAAGGAAAGACTTGTTTTAACAGGTAAACAAGCTTTTACCTGTTGAAAATATTACTTTTTTAAACTATGTAAAGTAACCTATAAAATTATATTGAAGTTTTAAAATTCTATATACAACAAATTGTTTTTGTGATCAATGTACCAGTTAGCTTTAAATGTAAATAGGTGATTTCCGTTGAATGTTTCGATTTATAAATTTTAATTCTCTAATTGTATATATTTTATAAAAACTTGTGAGTCATTGTAAGTCAGATGTAACAGGAATTTTCTATAAATATATTTATAAAAGTTACACGGAAGCATATTTTCTAATTCTTATTTCCTCTTCTCTTCTTATCTTCCAGAGTTCTTCACTTCTAACTCTACAGTGATAGAAACTGACTTTGAAAAGGTATGATATATTCTGTTTTTATTAAATTTCTTTTGCGGGAATGACTTAAAAAACATTCCTTAGACTTTTCACATTTGCAAATGTGGAACGATTACTGACATTCTGAATCTGAATTTTATCTCAGAAAAAGACACAGCTTGAAGCTTATTATAGGTAAAAAAAGCGTCACGGCTCTTCTACTGCCAAGATGGTTTTGAAAGGATTAGGACTTTGATAAAATATTGGTCAAAGTGTTAAGACATATTTCGCATCTCTTTCCTTTTTATCCCACTTTGATTTTTTATACGCTTAAAACTAACGTTTTTTTACGTATTTAAATAGCCAGGACCATTTAAAGTCCGCGAGAGTAGTTTTATAAACGGGACATTTTTGGCGCAGCAGCTGAATAAGATTTGTATGCCTATGTAATTTTCTGAAATATGCCTGTTTTCTAGCAAATAGCTACTCTTCTTTTTATTTCTTCAGGAATTTATGAATCTTCTCACATTTTTCAGCTTAAAATGTTCTTTTCGACTGTACAGCATTGCCTTCATCTAAATGATTATCAGATTTTTTATGCTTTAATTTTGTTTAATTTAGAAATGCTACTGCTATGCGCTCTACCTTTCAAATAAAATTTCGCATTATTTCTGAGCATACAGGGCATATATAAAGAACCATTGAAAGTTTTATTGTTGCAGCTCTAGGTATTAATTCAGGCATTAGAAAAAGTGCTGCATATTGTTTTTTACAAATGGAAAAAGGAGTTGAAATTAACTCAAACAGAATTGAAATTCGCTTTAATCGGGAACTCACACTTAAATAATTAGTATCCAAAATTCAAGATCACTGTCGGGAAAAATTTAGAGCTGAGCCCAGTGTGGATGAGCGTTCGTCCATTAACAGGAACCCAGGACCAACCAAGATTAGTGGCGGTAAAACATTCACAGCTGAGCCCTATGCGGACGAGCGTTTTCGTCCATTAACAGGAATCCAGGACTAAACAAGCTCTCTGGCGGTAAAAAACTCAGAGCTGAACCCAATGTGGATGAGCGTTTTCGTCCATTAACAGGAAACCAGGACCAACCAACTAACAAGCCATTATGTCACCCTGACCGTAATGATTCTTTCCCTGATGAAGGTGGCATGATATCGTATTCCAGGCTCTCTCGAGATAGAGGTACCTGAGAAGCAGTGTCCAGGCTGAATCTTGACTCATACGTAAAACGTATGATGCTTCACTGAAGTCTGGTCCAAGGTACATGTTGTCTGCACCATGCTAAACGCTCTCTCTTGTGAGCTGCAATAAGCAGGACGCAAACAGCGGATCTTCTGGTACTCAGCGCTATCTTAGGAAGAGCACTCAGATTCTAGTGTGAAGCTTATAACTCATGCGAGATCTGTGAATCTGTAGCAGCTTTGTGTCGCCGTGCTGAATGCGCTAAAGAACGACCCCATTCACCATTCTGGATGTCGGTCGGTTCTGCCAAGGTCTTCTTGATATGAATCCAGTGTCCTGAAATTATTTCCACAAATTACAGACGACACTGGGCGGTACTTTATCTGTGTAATCATCTGCGCGTGCTTTTAGCCTACCTGCTATCGATCGACAATTCTCTGTCTCATTTCGTCATCCATAGATTTGTGGTTGCTCCTTTTACCTGATACCTTGTAAAATTCCCTCTCCGGGAGTCGACGTAGAGAATTCTGGGAAGCTACTGGCCAGGATCTGTACTTAGGCAGCCTCGGCCACTAGTGTATACAAATGCTGTGTGGCGCACAGAGTTTCTGGCTACTTTTCTTGAGCAACGGGCATCCCGTGTGAATGGTAGGTAGCAAATAGACGACCAGTGTCGCCTTGGGGCTTATGTTATCCTAAGGGCAATGGTGCCAATGTCCCAAGCTGCGAGGACAGGGATTGAACCCCTGCGTCAATTTCGGAAGGGAATGCAGACTCGTTGTGTCATTACGTTGACGATACGAGGAGCGTATCGTCAACGTAATGACACAACAAAATTTAGATTTGCAAAAATTTAGTACACACTTGCAAGAAGCACGGAATATGTCGCAAATCGCTGAAAGCCCTCGTGCGCTTATAATCCCCAATCCCAGCTCAGCACACAAGCACGTGTACACTTACGCATTCGATTATGAATATTTACATAAGACTTCCGGGGCTTTTGGTTCAATAATTTTTGTAAAAATACATATAATTGTTAAATTTTCTAATTTTGCACAAGAATGTAAACTGGTGGAGTGGGAAGGGGAATGCATCTATGTTCTGAGGTAGAATGTTGTGATTAAGTGATAGAAGAACTGCACTTTAAAGGGATTTAAAATCCTCTTTTATTAAACCACAATTATTTACAACCACTTCCCAACTCGGGAGGGATACAGAAAGTAGAGACCGTACTTGGGTCTAAAATAAACAATCAAATAAATTTAAACTAAAACTAATTAGAAATTAAATAGTCGTTGCTCACAGAGCTATAACTCGAGGTTGGCCTCTAAAGTAAATGGTGCGTAGCAAGATTTAACTAATACTGACGCACTTGGAATTATTTCAATAAGTAATCACTTAAAAGCGCTACGGCTTAGAATTTAAATACTAGCTAGTCAGGAGAACGTTGAATACGGTAACCGTGGTCTGAGACTAAAAGCTCTCTCACACTGAAAGGTTTCTACCTTTCGTTAAATACTACTTGGCTCCACTTCAAATTAGCATAAAGCTGAAACGCGCGCTTATTCTAAAGGGAAGTTGAAATGAGAAGGGATAGAAAGATTTAAATTAAAATGAAACTTTGTTAGTTGAACTAAAACCTTACAAGTTTAACTTTCAAAATAGTAATTTTTAGTAAAAGACTTTTGAAATATTTGGTTTTTCACGAGAAAGGTATAAATATGATAAGAATTAAAAGAAACTCAAAGAAGTCAAAATGAATTCACACAGTACTGCTGCAAAACGTCTTCATGAATTTGGTGGATAACTGCAATAGTTCAGAAATTAGACGCAAATTTTATTACAAATATCTATTGAGATATGAACTGTTACGAATTTTGTGCATATGTAAATGACTATAGTGAAATTATGTATGAAACTGTAGTATTTTTTATACAATGTAAAGTAAAAGGCTTGAGGGAGACGATGCTAGGCCAGAAAAATAAGATTACAACGGCAAGTTTATTTAACATGGAAGCAAATAGCTATCTCGTTAAAATCCAGGTATCGCGTTTTGGCGTCTAATTTTTGTCGCCAAATTTGGAAAGAAATCTCCAAAAGTCGCTAAGTGTCGACCGTCGGGCGACATTTGGGTCCAGTTCCTGTATAATTGTAATTGGTATTGGGATTTAATGAATGTAATTGATTCCTATATGTAATTGTATCCGACCCTCTTATGTCGTCTAATTTTGAGAAATGGAAAGTACTAGGTGCTTTTCGGCGTCCCGGTGAAATCTTTACAACATCAGAGAGAGTATCTGCTCTCAGTTGTTAGTCCAGAGCTGAATTCGGAGTTTTGAGATATCCCTGTTAGCTTCGCTCTTTAGATGTGCTTTGTGTTTAACATTCTTAGTAATTTGAAGGGTAATTATTGACTGTACTTTGTGATACTGTAAAGAGCTGTACAAGTAAAGAGAGAAGAGAGATTTGGTAATTTACACAAAAGATTATTTTTTTTTGAAAATTACCAGAACTGTGAAACGTCCCTTTAGGTAAAAATGAATTTTATCAGCTGTCATCGATTCTGTGTGTGTTCATTCTGTTACAAACACGTATGCACACAACATTATTATAAACAACTACAATCGCCAGTGTATACATGTAGGATTAAAACTTGCATTTTTAAAAATACTCTAAATTGCTTATCTAGGTATTTCAGAAAGCCTTCATAAAGTCATATTTCTAACATTTTCATGTTACTTTATCTGCTTTAATTAGATATTACTTTGAATTCTATCAAATGAATCACCTACATTTCGAAATGTTTCTGATTTTCTGTGGAGATATTCGTCTTTTTGTGGAGTGTCGGCGATTTTCAATACTAATATTTTGTATATGTCAGCGGAAATGCTATCCACCTTTAGAAGTGGTTTCTTTAAAAACCTTTCTCTGAATTTCTTATGCTTTTTCCACATATACCATTTAAAATATATTCTATTTTATTCTAAAAAGGAGAAAAAACCTGAGTACATCAGTTGGGTGACGCAATTCAGAAAACAAATTTTGCCTTTCATGTATCCGGTAAAAAAATCTTACCTATGGGCGCAAAATATCAATCTTTCTGTTAGAAAAGGAACACAAAGAACAAGAAATTCTTTCCATAAAAGAATAACATATAATACAAATGCATTTGCGACATTCTATTGGCGTAATGACGCAGAAGGAATGCTTGCTTTCTTGGAAAACTCATTGAGTGGTCATTCTCCCAGCTGCCCACAGGGCGGCCACTCAAGTGGATATTCGTATATCTCGCAAAAGAATGGCACTATTTAGTATGTTTTCTCATCGTGTATATGAGAAAGAAAGAATAACCACATATTGAAATAAATGCAGAATTAATTGGCCCAATAAATTTCGCTTTTGGCGTAGACCTTTCTTCCCTGCAAAGCTTTTCATGTTAAAAGAGTTTCTGTTCTTTTATTCCGACAAAAACAAGCTTTTGTTTCAAATGATTAATGACAGATAGTATGTTTACCGTCATGGTTACGAGCTTGGATGAACTCTTTAACTGATATTTATGTATATGTTTATAACAGTTGGTAAATGCCATTTTTACGGTCTTCAGAATTTTCCGACTATATTTGGAACACGTTGCTCTCTGTTAACTGTTTGCTGCAATGAACTTTAAATGGGAAGAAATCTTTGTCATATGCAGGAAAAGTAAATTAGAGCGAATATTTCTAGAAGCACAATTTTTGAAGTCTTATTCTGTCATTAAAGTATATTTTAGCGTTTTATCCTATTGATGAAAGAATAATTAGTCAAATAGAAAATTATCAAATAAACTAACGTTTTTAACCATTAACACCAATTATGGATTATTTGATCATGAGATTGGGCGATGGGGGCAGACTATTGACTGAAGTGCCTGCATTTATAAGGTTATTTCTCCCTTCTTCCCTTCGTGGTGTAATTGGATGCATAATCGACGCGTATTCCAGAGAGCTAGTGTTCGAGTTCCGGCGAGGGCATTTTTCACGTCTCTTGCTTCAAAATAACCTAATGACATACTCTGAAGTCATTAGGTTAAACTCAATAACCTGTTGACTTAATATGGAGTCATTAGGTTTCACTGGAAGTGGCGCCCGTGTTGAAATGTGGTGGACGATATTTTGTCACCACCAGGATTCGTCGATGGGTTTCCTAATCTCCAATCGCTCCTTAAAACGGATAGTACATTGGGTATTTTCTCCCTCTTTTCCATTTGTTATAATTGGAAGCATACTCGACGCGTATTCGAGGGGTCCAGGGTTCGAGTCTCGAAAAGAGCATTTCACATTTTTCACGTCTCCTGCTTCAAAATAACCTAATGACTCTACACATTAATGGTATTGACGAATTTGGCTATATATTAGAGCATAAAATTTGGGAGATTAAATAGTTGTTCATGTAGGAGGTTGGAAATTCTGAATTTTCATAAATAAAACTTTAAAGAAAGATACATTTCTTTAGTTATGCTTTAAGTTATGTTTTAAATTGCTTTATGAAAAAGAAACCATCTATATTTATTTATGCCCGCAGGAAAGCTCTGTTAATCTTTATAATAACTGAGAACATTTTTCATTAATTCTCTTAACTAGAGAATCTTAAACTTCTTTAAAATGACTTTTTGTTTCTGCTGTTACTTTCATATTTCGTGCAGGATTTCTTTTAATAGTGCTTTGCAGAATATAACAATTATTGTTTTATTTTTCATACATGTTGGCTTTTTTTACTTTCATTTTTTTCGCTTAAGAAGACATAACTAATTTTGTTGTTACGTTTTAATTTTAAGGTTTTTCATCAACTGCGCGTTGGAAGTCTCAGCAATTATTCATTACTTTTGCATGTACTTAGATTTTCTTTGTTCCTTTCTTTTCTTGCTGAATACGAGTAGCTGTAAGACCAAAAAGGAGGTATTATCAAATTTAATGCTGTGTTTGAAAGTTTTTATTGAGAAGGTATGATAGGTCAATACTAATTTTTTTTAAACCTGCATATTTTGCTGATTTTTTCGTACTTTTGAGACAGAAAATATCTCATTACAAAAATGAAGTTGCTCTTATTTTCTGTCTCTCATAGTTTTTTGTAATATAGAATCACATTTTTTCCTAACATTTACCTTTATCACTGCTTTTCCTCACGTGATAACTCAAATTGTTAAGGTGATAAAAAGATTTTATATGAAGATATGAAATCACTTAGGAAAATGTTTTACACGAATTACTTTACTTTTTCCATTGAATAATGTACATATACAGATGGTGTTCACACATTTTTGCAGCGATTTTGATTTTCTCCATGAATTTAAATACTAATTTTAAAATACTAGAGTGGCTAACATCCAACTGGAAAAGGTTTGGTTGTAGTCTGCAGCATTAAAATTATTCTTTTCTTTAAAATGTAGTTAAAAAATAAACAATGGATCAAGGCTATATTTTTGCGCTGTTCGAAGAAAAATACTCTTATTCAATTATCAAAAAAAGATGTGAAAAACATCTTTTTAATATTTTTATACGTAAAATAAGTAACATAATTAATATGAAAGGAAATAAACGTCAACATATATATCTGACTGGAAAAAAGGCAAAAAATGCGTACCCAACAAAGACATGTATAGCTCTTATTAAATCTAAACTCACATCTCATGCTTTAAAGCAAAATCCAGCTTCCCAAGGAGCTATTGAAAGATCTTCAAATATCTTTGTGAAAACTGTGGGCAAAATTATAAAATCTGATTTAAATCTATTCAAAACAAAAAAAAATATGATGTTCTTCACCTAACACTGAAACATGTTTCTCGGCGGAAGACTATGTACAAATTGCTATATGAAAATTATTTGGCAGGCGGAAAATGGAAATATAGAGTTACAATTGATGAGGATTGGATATACGTATCTGATTGCAATAGAAAAAGGATAGATTTACTACCGAAAAAGATGAGAAAAAGTATTAATATGTTGGTTCAGAGAAAACAATGAAAGTTTTTCTAAAGGTTTAATGGTTATTATTTGATTCTTTTATAACGAAAAATTTAAAATAAGGAAAGTAGAAAAAAGTGTCAAAATTAATTCGAATTACTATCAGAAATATGTTTTAAAACCTGTTTTCAAAGAAGAAATGCTATCTCTTTATCCAAACAATCTTCACTGTGTTACGTTCCATCAGGATAAAGTTCTAAGCCATACCTCTAAATCTACTGCTCTATGTTTTGAAAAAATGAGAAATGAAACCGGATTTGAAGCTATTCCCTTTAAACGCATCCTACCAAAATCCCCTGATATGTCTCCTGTGGATTACTGTGCATCTGGATTTTTAAAACGAGCTCTTTATAAGGGAAATCCCAAATCATTGGATGGATTCTGGAAGATTGTAAAGAAGAAGTGCAGTAAAACCAACCTTGGTGTTTTAAGAAAAGGATTTTTATATTGAAAATTGAGATGTAATATGATAAATCAACAAAAGGGCTATCAGACTGAACATGTTAGAAAAGAAAATTTTTATCTTCGCAAAATCGTTACAAAAATGTGGAACAACACTCTGTGTGTATCGTGTTGGCAAGAAAGTAATTTCTTTTTTTTAAGTGTGCATTAAAACTCAATTTTTCTATAGAAAAAAAATAACTTTAATTAGTCAAATATTTTCCATTCTGTTCAATGACCTTTTGTAGTTTTCTGTTAACTTTATGATTCCGCGCTCAATAAACGTCCGGCCTTTATCAGTAAAACACTCAACCAAATATGATTTGAGGTCATCTTTATTACTGAAATTTTTATCATTTAAGAAATTTTGTAAACTTTGAAATAAAGAATAATCCGACGGCTCAACGTTGGGGCTGTATGGGGGATACGACATCACACCTCAGCAAAGCTCCAATAATTTCGTATATGTTGTTAAAGATGTGTGAGGCCACGTATTATCGCGTTGGAATACGATTCCTTTGCGATTTCAATTGTGGCCTTTTCCATTTGATTGCTTTCTCCAGTTTCATACGTTCTTGAAAATAAAAATCTGAGCTGAACGTTTGGTTGTCTGAAAGCAGTTCAAAATACACTTAACTTTTGTATTTTCACCAGACTGACAGCATGATCTTTTTCTGTTGCACTTTAGCTTTCTATATGTTTTCTGTTCTAACTCAGCATGCTTGGACCATGACATTTTTCGATTAATGTTTTGGTAGACGTCCCGATTTTCATCATTAGTGGTAACTCTTTTAAAAAAAGGGTCGATTGCATTAGGTTTGAAATGTGTAACGCAAATATGTATTCGTTGTGTTAAGTGAATTTCTTTCAGTTCATGAGGAACCCAAATATCGAGCTTTTTAACGAGTCCAAAACTCTTATGTGATTTCCTGTGTATCCGACATTTAACCTTTTTTTTTTAATCTCTTTAAGAGTTATATGACGTTTCGATTCAATTAGGGCTGTAATTTTGTCATCATCAACTTAAGAAGGTCAACAAGGACGTCGATCATCTTCAAGTGAAATATCTCCAGAAGAAAGTTTTTTAAACTCGCAATTCTGACGCATGCGTTCTGTTCAGCAATCAAAATTAATTTAACATATCTCTTTATGAGTTTCAGCCGCTTTCTTACCTTTACGAAAATCAAAAAGTAAAATATGTTGATTTTTCCCAGCCATATTCAAATTGAATGTAAACTAACAGATATAAAAGGACGTACTCGGAATTTGTTTCTATAGCAACACAAAAGTGTCAAGTGTAAAATATCACAAGAAACAAATGCATAAGATTGAGATAATAACAAAATGAGCATAACGCTATCTATTTCTGCAAACCGAAATTACTGTTTTGTGTTCCAATAACAAAATTTGAATTTTATTCAGAAAATTCGTGAAATATACTATTTCGTTGTTAGTCTGATTTGTTTTTACCTTAAAATTAACTAAATAATATTGCAGTGAAAATGGCCTTAGTTCTATACCATCACATTTTATTTTATTTTCATTATCATAGATTAAATAATGATGCTATCCTTTGCAAAATAATCAATTCTATAACTATTCAATATGCTCTATCGGAAACACAGAAACCGCCACCTTTCCTTTTAAATAGCGTTTTCTGTACATTATTTCTATTACATAATTATTATGTCTGGGACTTTCATGAAGATATTTTACCCCATTGGCTCAGAAACATGCTGTAATAAAAGTAACCCTATTGAACTCAGTATTTATAAAATTGGCATGCATCTGACTGAAGTTGTATGTTGTTTGTAATCTGAAGAGAAACATCTCATCAGTATTAAATGACTGCTATCAGATAAACCTGTGCTCTCAAACTCATACTGCATGCCAGCCAAATGCACGATCTAAAAACAGCCGACGAGCCAGAATGTTTTTTGAAAAGATGGAAATTTTTATTAATAATTAAAAACTTATTTTTAAGTAAGTTAAAAACTCGCTTGCAAATTATGTATCAAAACATAAATAGATAAATAAATAAAAAAGATAAATGAAATTTTGAAAAAAGGAAATCTGAAAGCTTTCAGATTTTACACTGCGCCCAAAGGGACGTTTTTTAACGTTTTGTGTGTTACCTTTATCTATCATGTTCTTTACATTTAAACCATGAAATTCAATTCAACAGTGATATCGCAAAATAATTTTAAAATGACTATATCTTTAGAGTTTCCAATACACAGTCTCGTGTGCTGGAGAAAAAACAAAATTTCCCGTAGTGTTGCCATTGCTCGTTTTTAAATAGTTGAGTTTCTTAATCAAGAATTCGTTAAGGTTTCACAACAGATGAAATAGGTAATAAAATCAATTCCTAATTCAAAATTTGAAATTCCAGATGCCCATATTCGGGTGGAAACGAACGTTATTCAAAATTAGATGGCTCTAGCTACCGTTGTTTTTTTACAGTGCTAGAAACATGCATACATTCATGCAGTTTCTTTTTTATTTAATTTCTTTAAATATAATGCAGGTCTCTAATATTTGGTGGGAACAATTTGAAAAGTGAAGCGGCATTTACAGTGAATCAACGCAAAATGCCAAAACGAAATTAATAGTCCTTCTGGCCAAATTGTCCCTTTGGACTAATAAATAAATAATAAGCAACAGAAAATAAAATGAAATTTATATTTATTTTTGCCTGAAATCTAAATTAAGGCGAGGGAAACACATTGCTTGCTAACCGCTTTATCACTAAATACGTTAAATGAGTACTGACTGCGTTAATCCTGAGCAGCAATTGAGTAAAACTCTCGTAGTGCAGAGAAATTGGAAACATGCCGCAGAGTAATGCAACAAGCGTATCCTTGAAGCGGGATGTGTTTAGTTAAAATTAAGAATTAAAAGTTTATTGGCAATTGGTTGCAGTTAAGTTTTATAATTTTGTTTCATATTTTATATTTTACATATACGTATCCAGAACCTTGCCCGGCTTAAACGTCCTTATCCGGCCTTTACTTTCCCAATCGTTGGTCGTATACAGAAGTACTTCAAATGACGAAAACATCCGTATTTTGCAAATGTCGAATTAAAAAAATCCTTTTTTTATTCCAATCGGCAGTTGTAAATCTAGATATGTATACCCACTACGACCAACCAACGATCGTGAAAATAAAAGTAGGGTAAGGAATAAAGGCCGGATAAGCCTGCCTTTATTTTCGCAGAAAATAAAATAATAAGTTTAATTTCCGTACGACAAAAATTAACCGGGATATTTAATTCCAAAATTTGCAATTTTTGATGTCATTTTCAACTTGGCTTTGGGAATCTGTTAATTAAATTACAATTCTAGGAAATAATTTGCAATGAAGCGCAATTCGAGAAAATAATTTACAATGAAGCAAAAAAATGCGTACAGTTTGGTAGGCAATAGAAGGGAGTCATGTGGTCTCCGCATCAAATATTTTATTTAATTATATGCAATAGCCAAATCGATTAAAAAACTTGTTTAATTATAGTAACAATAATGGTTATTCCTAACCTTTATGAATTTTACATGTCGTAACGTAAACTCTGCATATTGTTGCGAAAAATTCGGCGGTTGCGCCTGTATGTAAGCTTTCCGGCATAGCACTAGGGTTGCCATAAAATAATGCATGATAGGGTTGCCAGATTGGCGACTTTATCGCCCATTTCGCGACCAAATTGGCGATATCCCATGGTCCAATCGGGAAGCTTCTAGAATAATTTCCTGTCGAGATATTTCTCGAAACGTGTGGAACCTAAGGAAAAGCTATATAAACCCTTGCGTTTCTGAGAGCCGGCATTGTGAGAATAGCTGCTTACTGTGAGTGCTAAGCTACGCGAGAGTTTTGTGAACGGAAAGCGATCGAGATAGTGCTTTGCCGTGAAGCTACCTTTACAGTATAACTTGACAGTGTATTGGTGATTGTTCCACGGTGTTTATTATAAGTTTAGTGTTGCCGCGAAGCTACCTTTACAGTTACAACCTGAAGCTGTGTTGCTGATTGTTTCAGCGTATTTACTGTAGAGTTTCGACGCTTTTAAAGGTAATTTTTGAACTGTGCTGTAAATAGTGATTCTTGTAAATAAATTGTGCTTTTTATTGTTCTGCATCGTGTTTTCATCGGATACTCTCAAATCCACGAACCCGTAGAACGCAGCAATATGTAATAATGTTTTTTTCTGCATTTATTGATCATAGACTATGCAATTTTAAGTAACGGTGGACGTCATTATCAATTTTCTGTAATTTCATTTTGTAGAGCTAATCACTGCAGCAAGTATACAAATTATGCAGGAAAAGAGGAGAGTTTAATAGTTCCTACCCGAGTTTTTATTCCTTCTTCTTCCGTCCCAGTGTAATAAACATAATCCCAT
Source organism: Stegodyphus mimosarum (assembly GCA_000611955.2). NCBI lineage: Eukaryota > Metazoa > Arthropoda > Arachnida > Araneae > Eresidae > Stegodyphus > Stegodyphus mimosarum. Next base: position 77,203 of record KK119259.1, on the reverse strand, counting down.
ATCGTCTGGGTCTGAGTTAATATATCTATGTTGATACGTGAATTTATTTCGTAATCCATGAATTTATTTCCATTTATTTCGTTTGTTAGACGCCTTTATTAGAAGTAAATTGGATTTCACATGGGAATTATCTTAAATTAACACAAAGAACTCATTTTTCAAAGTGTTAGTTAGTTTAATAAAATTCAGGTTTTAGTTTACCTTAACTAATTAGTTTTATAACTCGGTAACGAGGAAATTTTCTTACTCCCTGTCCAAACAAAACTTTAATTTAAAAGTTGTTTTCAGAGAGAAGCATATGCTTTAAAGAAAAGTAACATTTTCTCTAGAGTATTAAATAGTTAACAAAATAACTCTGCCGACGTTGCTGTTAATATAATTGTTTAAACAACGGAATCTATGCCATTCAGGAACATATTCCTAATTTGGAGGGTTTCTTCAAACAACCAAATTATATTACCTAAAATTCCTCAAATTCTTCAATTCAATTATTTAAATAAAAACGGTAGTAAATTGGGAAACTGTATTTAGTGTCGTTTACAGAAGTCTATAAATGCATGGCACTCATAAAAGCAGCGTACGTCGACAAGTATCTTAACACTCAACAGATTTCGATTTCAAGTGGATCATCAACAGATTGATACGCAGTTTTAAGGTCCGAGGAGTAATTTTGCGTAAAATACATGTTTGATATGCTCTTGAGGGCAGCTTTGAAGAAAATACACAGTGAAGTGTTTATTCTACACGCAAAGGCAAAAGTTTAATGGTTTTGTCAATATTTAATATTCGTCGCTTTTGGATTTCTGGGTTTCTTATTTCAAACTGATAGCGAACAAACAGTATCAAAAGATAATCTGTTTTTACAATTCTTTGTACTCAAGCTTAATTTATTTTCACAAAATATGAATTCCTCGAATATTTCATTATAAATTTATTCCTTAACTCAGTTATTCATTCAGTGTTTATCTGATGTGAGCACCAAATAACTTCCTCGTAGGGCCTCTTAAATTGTGCGCATTTTTTGCTGCATTTCATTTAAAGTAATTTCCTCCAATTTTATTACAGATATATTTCTAATTAAATCAATTCAGTTCTCGCTTAGCGACAAGGCGAAAATTTATAAAATCTCAATCTTCGTTAAAAGCTGTAAATTACAGAAAAATATAAAATAACAAATATAGTTAACTACAGTTAAAAAAAGAAGAAAATTTGAAAGATTTCAGATTTCTTTTCTCGGATTCAGATTTTAAATTATGTCCAAAGCGGCGTTTTTTAACCTTTTTGTGTGTTGCCTTTATTTATTAAATATCCTGTTCTTCGCACTTAAACTATAAAATTCAGTTCAACAGCAATATCGCAAAATAATTTTAAAATGAGTATATCTTTAGAATTTCAGATACACAGTTCCACGCGCTTTATATAAAAAGGTTTTTTTCTCCTCGTAGAGTGTTGCCATGGCTCGCTTTTAAATCGTTTGGGTTTGTTCATCAAAAATTCGTTAAAGTTTTACAAAATATAAAATAGATAATAAAACAAATTCCAAATTCGGGCTTCCAGATGCGCATATTCTGGTGGAAACGTACGTTATTCAAAATTTAATGGTTCTAGGTACCGTTGTTTTATCCCATTTGGAGAAATATACATACATTTATGCAGATTCTTCATTATTTAATTTCTTTAAATATAATACAACGCTGCAATATTTTGTGGCAACAGTTTGAAAAATGATACAGACTTTTAATGTTTCCGACGCAAAATCTCAAAACGAAAACAATAGTCCTTCAGGGACAAATCCCTTTTGAACTAACAACTTTTACAATTAAAATTAAGGTTCCTACGCAAGAACAAGGAATTTGGCCAGCAGGAAGGAAGACAAATTTTCGGTGCACAAAAAGTTATCTTTTGGTCCCACAGGGCAAGAACACACTTCAGTTTGTGCACCAACTAGAGTAATTCAAACCTTTACTAAGAAAATATAAACAAATGGCAATTTACTAAGAAAATATAAAAAAAGGGCAACCTTCAAATATAAACAAATGGCGGCACTTAAACTTTTAAATTGTTGTTAATGCTAAAGCTACTGCATTCAGATTAACTAGGGACACGAAACTCTAAACTGGAACATAAGAACAACATTATTCAATTAAATTTAAATAAAAAAATGCACAATTTACCAACATCTAAGAATAAAAAGACTGGCTCCCCAGGCCGCGTAATAAAGTGGCAATGTATATAAATGTTTGGTTAGGCCAGCTACAACGAAAAAAAGAGATGCACAACTACATGTTCTAGAAATCCCATGTACAAAATTTCAACGTTCTACGTCTATTCGTTTTTGAGTTAATGCGAGATACATACGTACGTACAGAAGTGACGAATAAAATCTCTTCTGAATCCATTTCAAATGCATTTTACAATTGTTTTGGAAAAAAGAGTCCTTTATTCTGTCCGTGCATACAGATGTCACGTAAAAACGTTCTTCAAAAGGATTCGAGAGTAGTCACAATTGTTATTTTCGTTGAACTGTGGTACCTGAAATTTTTCTCGATTACAATACTTCCTTTACTTCGTACAAGGAAGTAAAAAGATTGGAACAAATTTTGAGCAACTGCGTTTTTACTTCCTTGTAAGAAGATTGTAATCGCAAAAAATTTTGTGTATCATATTTCAACGAAAATATCCATTTTGACCGCTATCAAATGCAATTTAACGATGTTTTTGCTTGACATCCGTACATAAGGACTGTTTTTTCTACCAAATATTATAAAACTGATTTTAAATGGATTGTGAAGAGATTTTTTGTGGCGTCTGTGTGTACGTATCTATATATCTCGCATAACTAAAAAAAGAGTAGCCTCAGAACGTTGAAATTTTGTATATAGGACTGCTATGAGATGTAGATGTGCACCTCCTATTTTGGTTGCAATCGACCGCAGCAAATATATATATATATATCTATATATATATAGATATATATATATGTATCCAATCTATGGCTCGGCTCAGTGAGCTCAGTTTTTTTATCCTTATATGTTGGTAAATTGTGCATTTTTTGCTTTAAAATGATTGAATCATATTGCTCTTATCAACCGATTAAGGTTTTTATGCCCTTAGTAAATCGGCATGCCAGATTTTTAGAATTATCAACTATTTAAAAGTTTCTTAAGTGTGGCTAACCCTAATCATTTTTCCCATGGTAGCCAAATTTGTTTGCATTTGAAACTTAGGAGAATAGTGTATTTATTGCCAATCTAGAGAAACTAAGCTTCGCAACAACAAAGATAACGCCTACTTTTATTATTGCGAATTAAATCATGCTTAATCCATTCTGGAATTTATAAGAGGAAATAAGTATTTAAGATTTACTTCGTAATTTTGAATATAGATATTTTCAGTTTTTATGTATTTTTGTCTTGTCGCGAAATGAGAACTGAATTAATGGAATGAGAAATACTGAATCGTCTATGAAAAAAACTGTTTCTTTCTTTTTTTTTTTTTTTTTTTTTTTTTTTTTTTTGTTGTTTGTTTAATTTTTTTTACACATCAAAAATTGTTTTGAGATTTATACAGCAAAAAATGTTTTAGATTTATTATAGTATTTGAATAGAACATGTGGCAATGATTAGGTAATTCTCCAGATAATACTCAATATTTTTGTGCTTTCTAGTTATAAAATGAATGAGTTGCAGCGCTGTTAAATGAAGCTAGCTTCAAAGTGTCGCTATGGTAAACAAATATAGTGAGTTTTAAAGCGTCCATTTATTCTATTGTTGTTTATGCGCTATTGATAAAGTAGATTAAATTCAGTCCAATAAGTTTAAATAAAATACAAAATGCGTATATTTTAATATTCCGTACAAGGAAGTCATTTGGTGTGTGCAGCAGATTTTTTTATTAAATGGCTGAATTAAAAATAATATACACTCACGATTGTGAAAATTGCAACACCAAGAAGGAATCGTCATAATTGAATGCAATTTAATACACAGTTGAGTGGTAGTGGTACAAATAAATGATTAAATGTTCAAAGCAAACAAACAAGAACAAGAGATCAGAATCAGTATTTTGTGTGGCCACCACGCGTCGCAATAAGTGCTGCTACACGACGTGGCATGGAGTCAAACAAAGTTTGAATGTCTGACTGAGGAAGAGCATTCCATATCGTTTGTACGCGTACCCAAAGTTCGTCTGCAGACGCAACAGGACGAGGATCACGAGCAAGACGCCGACCAATGACATCCCACACATGTTCAATTGGCGACATATCCGGGGAACACGCAGGCCAAGGAAGAAGCTGTACCTGCTGCGCTGCAAAGAAGGATTTAACAATCCGAGCAGTATGAGGGCGGGCATTGTCCTGTTGAAATACAGCGCCTGGCAAGCTTTGAAGGAAGGGAACAGCTTCGGGCTGTAGAACTTCACGGATATACCGGTTGCTGTTCAGATTGCCCACAATTCGTAGCAATTGAGATCGTCTATGATATGCTATGGCGCCCCAGACCATAACTCCGGGTGTTCGTCCACTGTGGCGTTCGATAATGCACTCCGGAAGGTGGCGTTCACCGGCATAGCGTCTGACACGAATGCGGCCATCATGGTACCACAAATTAAAGCGGGATTCGTCAGAAAACACGACATGCTGCCAATCAGCACGCCAGTCTCTATGCTGATTGGCCCATTGTAGCCGCAGGCGGCGATGGTCGTGCGTTAGGGGGATCCTGTATAAAGGAGTCCGTGCGCGCAGTCCACACTGCAGCAGACGTCTACGAATTGATGAAGCACACAATGAAACACCTGTAGCTATTGACCACAGTGCTGCCAATTGTCTAGAGGAAGCTGTACGGTCCGTCCGCGCCATGCGGACCAGGTGTCTATCATCGCGAGCTGACGTCACATTTCGGGGTCCACTCCCGGATTTCCGAGTTGTCCGACACTCGTCCGTCCACTGCTTCCAAACGCGCATCACTGTGCTGCTGTTACGCTGCACACGAGAGGCTACTGCACGATACGACAATCCAGCTTCACGAAGGCCGATGATTCTCCCTCGTTCAAACTCTGTAAGTTGTTCAAATCTCGCTCTCTTTCGTCGACGAGGCATAAGTACAGATTGAGTTAACGTTTACCACTAGCAGATAACCACCGATAACCATACACGCCTCGCTACAGCCGTCTATTTATTCGGATCCATCAGCCGTTCAGAGGGCGCTGCTCAGCATACGCATGCGCTACGGATTTGCAATTCTAATCATTTGCATATCATGCGCTACTTTGCATTTCCTGAAAATTTCAGCTCACTCGCGTAAGTCCTTCATGGTGTTGCAATTTTCACAAACGTGAGTGTAATTAGCTCTTACGAGAAAGAATTCTAATGAGATACCAAATTCTTTAAAACTAATAATAAAACTACCTTACAATATACATTTCGCCTGGTTATGAGTTGTATACGAATAATAGCTAGTTCAACAAAAACAGTTTGCTCGAAATACTGTCCTTCATAATCCATTCTCATCTGTCAACAACTGCCTCCGCTTTATTCTTAAAAATGTGAAAGGAGCATTATAACAGTAGCTACTACTGTAGCTATCTCTGTATTTTCCATCATGCAGATTTTGACAGATAAAATGGGTGTCTAGAGACCATCAACTCTTATTTGGCAGATTATGCACAGTATGCGTCTCTACGATTTCCGTTTGTGCGGTTGAAATATATTCCTACTAAAGAGTGTCAGTCGAAAGAGAAACTATAAAGCTAAATGTTACGAAAAGAGCTACAGACTGTAAATTTTGATCTATATGGTGGCATTGAAGCATCAGTGGTTGAAAGAAACAAAGATAAATAATATTTTAAAAAATGAAGGATTAAAGTTAAGGACGAAGATGTATTTGTTTCTTAGTTTTAAAAGTTTTATATTACTAAGTGATACTTTTTTCAATAACTCCCAAGTATTGTCACAACTGATAGATAGCTATTGTTACAATAACTCAAAAGGGATTTAATTTTATTATAGCACAGAAATCTCACAAGTATTTTCAAAATAATTCACAAGTGATATAATTGTCTGTCTCACACGTAATGTCAGAATAACTCGCGATATAATTATTATCGCACAAAAATCTCGCAAGTACTGTCACAATAACTTGCAATGATATGACACGTTTTAACTCATGAGTGATATAACTGTATGTCTCACAAATATTGTCGCAATAACTCTCAGGTGATGTAATTTATTATCGCACAGAAATCAAGTATTATGCCAATAACTCACAGGTGATACAACATTTTATCGCACATAAATCTCACAAGTACTGTTACAATAACTCACAAGTGATGTACATAATTTATTATCACACAAAAATCTTACACGTATTTTCACGATAACTTACAAGTGGACGTACTTTGTTATATGTGATGTAATTGAATGTCTCAGGAGTATTGGCAGAATAACTCATAAATTATGCAGTTTATTCTCGCACAAAAATCTTACAAGTATTTTCCGAATAACTGACAAGAGGTCGTGGTTCGAGTTCCGGCGATGGCAATGCTCATTTTTCATTTCTCCTGCTTTCACAAAATAACCTAATGAGTCAGTCTCACAGTATGTCTCACAAATATTGTGACAATACCTCATAAGTGATATAAATTATTATCGCACAGAAATCTTACAAGTATTTTCACGATAGCTGACAAGAGATGTACTTTGTTGTAACTTACCTATGATACAATTGTATGTCTCCTAAGTATTTGCAGAATAACTCATAAATTCTGCAATTTATCATCGCACAGAAATCTTACAAGTATTGGCAGAATATCTCACAAATTATTCAGCTTATTATGGCGCAGAAATCTTACAAATATTTTCACAAGGCCGACATGAGAATTGGTTACCAATTCGGTGAAGATAAGTTTCCTTATGAACGATGCATATGGCCGACAGTTCTATCATGGGTACTAGTGATACAGGAATATTTTATGTGACTATTTATGCATTTAGTTTAATACTGCAGACTTACACTCGTTAATCCTCCCTTTACTCTTTCGAATTTACCAATAGCCACTATGGAAAGATTGCCATAGACCTCTATTACCTGCCTCATCGGGAAATGTGGCATTGGAAGGATATTAAAAATGCCTGAAATGGGATATCACCGTTGAGTCACTTTGTAGAATTTAAAAAATAGAATATTTTTTGGTTACAAATAAAAAATTACACCTTTTATTTAGAGTTCAGGGAAATAAAAGTTAACTTTTTTTATGACTCATGACATTCGTCTTAGGCGTGTGATTCAGTGTATTTGGCATAGCCAACTATCGATTAAAAAATCCGGGTTTGTATTCCTGACAAGGGCATAGTTCTATTTTTTGCTAATAAAAAGCTTAATAGTCTCTATGATTTAACACTTTTAGATCCGTTTGAGTCTTGAGTTATCTTCACTTGTCTTATCTTCTTTTAAATGTTAGTGTGTCTTCATGCTCCGAAATATATCACCTAGAAATTTCATTTGAATTAACAGCTTTTGGTTGAATTTTAACCCATTAAAAAAATCTTTTTCAATATCTGAAAATAATCTGAAAGGTTTCAGATTTTGACTGTAGTCAAAATGTTTTGTGAAGGATTTCTTCGCTCTCGCAGAAGTCGCAGTCTATTAGTCTACTGTTGCACTCACTCCTACTAACTCTATTTTTTTTTGTTTTTTTACTTTTATTGTTAAGAATGATTTTCTTCACACTTACACCATATACAGTTCAGCAGCAAAATTAAGAAACCTTTAAAAGAGCAAAAAGTACGCGTTTAGAAATCTCGATGCAGGATTGAATATTTTCTGTTTGTTTTCAATCTTTTCTCAGTTCATCGTATCAATGTTCAGTTTTCTTGCTAAGATAGCTTTACAAAAGTTGTTTTTGCCTTTTTTTATTAAATTTTTGTATGTTTACTTTATTTTTTAAATATCAATGTCTTTGCGCTTACGCCGCATAAAATTCGATGCAACAGCAAAATCACAAATTATTTAAAAAGAGCATATCTTCAGTATTTCCGATAAACAGTCTCTCCTGCTGTTGCGTGTTTTCGAATAATGAAAGACTTAAACCAACTGGAATACATCTTTAGATGAAAGTGCAGTATGATGATTTCTAAGCGTCTTGCAGTAAGTGTGAGAATGAAGTAGGAAGTTTAAAATAAGTGTCATTTCATGGAAAAGATAATTCTTACTCTCCTCTAGGAAACAAATGGAGCAATTTTGGAAGATTACAGAGGAAAACAGTTAACATATATCACAACTTCTTTCGAGGATCTGTTTCAAAATCACGTTAGCGTTTTGCAATCAAGAACAAACGATAAACGTCTAGCTTTACATATATTGCTATTCCATGACAATTACTGACCGCATACAGCACGTTTAACAATGGCAGCAATCCAAACAAAGAATCTGAATAGCTCACACACATCCACTTTATACATGAGATAAGGAATTTCCTGTGTTCTGATGGCTAAGAAAGACAACAGGAGCATTTCCGAAGAGGAAAAAAAAGATGAAAATCGCAATGCACAAGTGGCTGAAGTCGCAATCAAAAATATTTTTTCTCATATGGTATTCACACACTTCTAAATGTGTGGAATACGAGCATTGCACAGCCTGTGGGCTACGTCTTCTGTATTACGCTCGTGTTTTAAATTTTTACTAAAATTTAGGCTGTCTTGTTACTTTCCTGTATGAAGTAAAAAGGAAGTATTGTAATCGCGAAAAATTTCGGGTACCATATTTCAACGAAAATATCCATTTTGACTGTTATCGAACGCAATTTAACGCAGTATGCCAAAAGTATATATATAAATCCACCTGTTAGTTGGCTCAGTTTCTTTATTCTTGTATGTTCATAAATTGCACATTTTTTGCTCTAAAATGACTTAATTACATTGTTCTTATCTCCCGGTTAAGGTTTTTATGCCTTTTGTTAACCTTTATGTTACAGTTGTAGAATTATCAATAATTTAAAAGTTATTTAACTTCCGCTAAGCCTAATTTTTTCGTCACAGCAGCCATATTTGTTTATATTTGAAACTTAGTAAAGTAGTTGATTTGTTGCCAATCTAGAGAAACTAAGCTTCGCAAGAATAAAGCAGCGTCTTTTATTATTGCGATTTAAATTATGTTTAATCCGTTCTGGAATTATCATTTAGGTTACTAAATTATCCCATATATTGACACCAATTAGTTTCTGCAACAAATTAAGTCAGTTTCTACGCTTTCAGTGTCTTTTTGCCGAGTGAGACGAAAAGCAAACTTTCAGTTATGTGCACCGAAAAATCTGTCTTTTTGCCCGCTGGCCGAATTGCTTGTTTTTGCGTAGAAACTGTAATTTTAATTGTAATTTTTAAATTGTTTTAACTGTATTTGGTGCTTTATTTTTTTCTATATTTTTCAATTTTTAATATAGATATTTTTAGTTTTTATAAAATTTTGGATTGTCGGGTAATTAATTGAATGAGAAATATATTTCTAATGAAATTCGAGGAAAGAAGTTTAAATGAACGACAGGAAAATGTGCGTATAATTTAATATTCAGCACAAGGAAGTCATGTGACGTATACATCAGATTTTTATTTCTTTAATTAAGTACACATGGATTTTCCCAGAAAAGAGTAGTATGCGAATTAAACCACGCGATATAGTGTGTAGGAGCTAACGAAGATTAACTGAAAATCACACCTTGTTCAACGAATGGCCGTCTGTCTCTTATAAATGTTAGTAGTGATGTATTTGAAAAGAATTTTATATTGTTCAGTAACCACATAGAAACCTGTTGATTTTTTACGCTGGCAAGTGCTTTCTACGACAGGTATTAACTAAGGATGGAAACCGGTGTATTGTTTTAAGGATTTAACCGGTGTATGATTTTGTATTTGAGTCTGCAATTAGCTTGCTGAAGACGATTGTTACCAGTTATTGTCGATAAAAGTCGGTGCTTTAATTTTGTAAATTCTCGCTTTAGCTATAATCATCCAGAAGTGATCAAATAAACCTGATGAATTTTAATCTCTGTGTATGTTAATTTCCTTACAGCTGGCTCATGAATCGCTTTTGGGAAACAATATATAGCAAAATAGCATTAGGTGAGCATGAGATTAGTTTCAAACAAAAAAATCATCTGGTAACATTACAAAATCATCTGGTAACTTGACTGTTATAAAGTACAGTCTCTTTAAAATTTAAAATTTAATTATGGTGTAATTTACCTGAATGTCGAGAAAAGAAAGTGTCATCAGACAAAGTACCGTCACATTCTGCAGATGATCTGAAATTCAAGTCCTCTATTCATATCTCAGTTTATGTAGTTAATCGTATTGCGTCTTGCGATAATCCAAATGATCCCGTCCAGCCTCACCAGCGGCCCAGCGGTGAGACGCTGAACACTTTTAGTTTGACGTGGGTTCAAATTTCAGCAAAATTGTTGACTGCATCGGCGTTTTCGTGGTTTTTCTCTTCATACAAAGTAGATTCGAGCCACCTTCTCTTAGGACGTCCTTCGTGAAAGTTTCCCTCCGCCTAGGCAGATAGATACTGCGTGTTTTGCATTAAGCAAATAAACCAAAGCAAATTAAATCCATCGTTAAAAGGAAGATATGAAGAAAAGGTATACGCATGTTAATTAAAATAAAATACATTATTACTATCTTCAACTTATTATTACCCAAATCCAAGTTAGTTTGCGATATTTTCTATAACAATAATTACGTTTTTTGTTCGCTGGTTGCTGAGAAGCAAGGTTACTATACTATAATGTTTGTTCTTGTGTGACGTCAGTTACTGGTAGTCTGCTCAGAATGCCCTTCCCTTTATGTGTTCACTTCTCCTATTTCTGTGAGTAAGTGACGTAGCCGTCGG
>KK119259.1:37101-66309 GCA_000611955.2 Stegodyphus mimosarum | reverse complement strand
CTTGATCTTGTTTGTCTGCTGAGTTTGCGGCGAAGCATCTGATGAAGGCTACAACGTAAAGGAATAGAGTCGGCGATGGGTTCCTAGGAGAAATTGGGTCATCTCCACGTCACACGTGGGTAAAACTATGAACATACATATGCAGCTCACCAGTATTTGAAACAAAGTCAAATTGTTTCAGTTTTTTCATCCACTTGGTCCGTAGTGGCTAATATTTATTCAGTGTAGTTCACGCTTCTTCTAAAATATCTTCGTAATAAATTAATGGATCAGCTTAGCTGTGAAATACCATGTAGTAATCAGAATTACACAGTTGAAAATAGGAGTGACTAAACTAGTTTTGCGATCTCCAGAAAGACAAAGGATTATGTGTAATCAAATTATCACGACTCGCTATATGCACATTTTGCATAAATTTCTAGCTCCCTAATCTCATGGGATAAATTCTAACCTAAGTTATTCTCATAAAGATTATGAGATTATGTGCTTATTCTAAAGCATGCCTAGTACAGTCTAGACCAGATAAACTTAAGTCATTGAACTATTGACTAAAAATGTCTACCTGAATAACAGCGGCAAACATATCCCAAACCCTTTGCTTTTCAGCTTTCATACTCTTTCACGTTGCGCACTTTTAGAATGAGTGACATGAGTACAGAAAGATAAGAACAAAAAACAATAGATCAATAGTTGCCACGATGCATATAGTGATTAATGGAAGTTGGTTTTACGACAGTGTACTTAAAATTATTACCACGAGTAAGTTAATTAACCCAATTAATTGGGTGTTTGTAATATTTCTTCTTCGCGTTTCTTAGGATAATATTTGTCTACCAATTCTATGAAATCTCTGGAAGTCTGAAAGATGAAATAGTGAAAGATGATATTCAAATAAACGTCTGATCGGCATGTAGATAAAACGAAGTGTAAAACAACTTAAAATTGGCAACAGCTTAAAGATACAACAACCTAACGTTTGAAAGAGAAATTGTGGAACAATGTAAAACTTTAATCTACATAAAACCCACTGGAAAACCTAAATGATTAAATGCTTTAAATCTGAAAATATTGGGAAACATGAGAAAGCGAAAAAAGCAACGTTTTAAGAGTACTTTCAAGTAATACGACAAGTATTCATTAATGGTAGAATAGTTGTTCTACCAAAACGGTTATTAATTAATGCACACATTTCCAGACACTGATTATGCATGCAGCCGTCTGATCAAATTAAAACTCACGTAACGAACGATGATCTTATATATTTCATTAAGATAATTAAATTTCTGACATGGTATATTGAATGATCAAAATAGTGTCAGTCAAATTTGAGTTGGCCTCTAAGTTGCAGACAGAATTCATATTTGAAATGGATACTGACATCTCTTATATGCACGTACGCAACATTAGCTAAATACGATTTAAGTATATGGGTGTCAAATGAAGCGTGACCATATCCCAATGCTTAATAAAGCTGTCCTAATCGATAAAATATCCAGCACTCTGCTGCGATATAATTTTTTGGTTCTTAATTTAATCTTGCAATTATTTTAAAGGAAACAAAGATATATCTTACATGGTGATTTATTCAATTTCCTTCCAAACATCGCTCTGTACAATAAAACATGGTACGAATGATCTTTTAAATTACAATTTACAGGGTGATTGCAGTTACAGTATAGAGCTCTTTGTAGGTACAACCGGTAAACTTTCCGGCACAAAATTTATAATTCATATAAAAATATAATTTTTACAGTATTCGAATTTTGTCACATTAGATGGTATCATAGTTTGCGGAGACAGACTGCTAACCTAAAATCGAGAGGGGGTTCTACTTCCGCGTAAGAAATGGCTGTACATATGTGTTCCTTCTGTGAGTCATTCCTCGACGTCGGGGAGGGACGGCGATGAGGGAGTTAGCTGCCCTACTTAGGCAGCTAATCGAGCCCGAATTCCTAGAGCTGGTGACTCGTTCTGTCCGTATAATGGGAGCAGACAGTCATAGAAATAAGAAAGGAAGGAAGGGCCAACACTACACTACGATTGAAGCACTCTTCCGAGGCTTCGGTGTCCAAATGGGGTGTGTTTTTGTTCACATTCAAAAGCTCCGTTGGCAGCGCATTTTGATATTTCGACACACAACAGTTCCACGGAAATCCAAAAACGGGACACTTCCGCATAAAAGAAACATTGTGTGATGGATAATAGCAAGTTGTATAGTTTAGTGACATTTACGTAAAATGAAAAATTCTAATGTAATTAAAGAAAACTTGTGAAAATATTTCATTCAAATTAAACTGCTCTGAGCACACTGTTCTGTGAAAAGTATAGCATTTAATTTCGTTCAGAACGAAACGTTGTTTAAAAATGTATTCTTTTCACATACTTAGGACTCTGAAATATTGTAGAGAAAGAAAATATATGCTTTTATATGTATATTTACGACGTAATTACAAAATATTTATATCCGATCATGTCAAAATCCATTGATCTTAATGGTAAGTCGCTGAATTTTTTGGTCACCACGAAGGGATCGCCAGTGCTTCAAAGCAGTGTATGTGGAAAACCGGGTAGAGCCTCTCCTCTTACTTCCTACCTCAATGATGCAGATAGTACGGGAAGGATTAACTACTTCACAGAACTAGAGCCAATGTTTCTACATTGGTCCGTTCTGTCTCGGCAGGGACTCATAACGGTACTGTCAAGTCTGACTAGGGCTGTGTGATAGCTTAATGTTCTTTTAGATCTCTTCTTGGGAACTGGATATTATAACAATGTATAGACTGTTCGACTGTCTAGACCTGGATGTGTTTCTCTCTGGTGCACTGTGCACATGCGTCCTACTCCTTGCTGGCGTATGTCAATTACCTGTTGTGGTGATCATCAACCATAATCTAAATACGAAAATAACAGGAAAGCATCGCGCTATTTATTGACTATGCAACAATAAAAATAGATGTGGTATGATAAGTTCTGTTAAGAAAATAAGCTGTACGCTGAGCAACTTAATGGTAATAAGTTGTCTAAATGATCGATGGTTTCGATCATTCTCAATACGGTCTCTGAGCATATTCCAGGTTGTTTAAGGACATGTATCCAATAGCTAAAGAGAGAGATTAAACAAGCAAAAATGGAGTTCAGTATATCCCCTGGCATCGCGTTGGGATGCAAACGAGTGAAATAAATTTAGAAATATATGTAACATTATCTCAAAACGCATTTTAAGCCCTTATCAAAACATTTACAAACATTAAAATGAAAGTGAGGGAGGTTAAGAAGTTATTTACACATTTGGCCAAAATCACCACAAATTCCTCGGAGAAGTGCTTCATGGAAGACTTGCTGTAGCAAACTGAGTCGTATCTATATTGCACACGAGAAAAAACACGGAAACGTCCATGCAGCCAGAGCGTTCTCCTGGAATACAGCCTAGATCTAATTACCAGCATTCAGAGACTTTACCGCTGGTCCACTAGAAGGTACCATTCATCATGGTAGAGGATCTTAAACTGATTAGCGCATAAGTTGTTAAAGATGTTGCGACACTCATTGTAGAGCAATCATTGATCCACTTTGATGGTTCCAATAATGCACGTGCAGTGATTTGTCATTTGACAATATCCCATGCGATAGTTTGAAAAGTGTTGTAAAGATTAAAGCAGCTTTCTATATAAGATCAATCATAATAGAGATTGTATGATGCTACAAATGTCAACGACTGGTATTCATAATGAAGTTTTATTAAGGACAAATCAATACATTTTCCACGAAACGCATCTACAATTGCCTAACGGTCACAATAAAGTACGAATTTACTTCCGATTTATCCTCCGACCATGTATTTTCGACGAAGGTTTTGTTAATGGTCCTGTGACATTTCTACGACAACAGCAAATATCGTAACATACTGCTTATATATTCATTTTACTGTATCTACAGCGTTTACAGTCCTACTTCCGATTACTTTTGTCGAATCGAGCACCATGTTCCACATTTTGCATGTCAGGTACAATATGTTTTATGTAGATATTTCTTGGATAAATGTCTCATTAGTTGTTTGTTTCCTTTGCTTGGTTGCTACATTTCTCGGAACTCAATCCTGGTATTATTATTCAGCCTTCTTAAAATCTTCCATAGGACCTCTGTCGATGTGAAGAATTGATGTTTCTTGCGGAAGTGTTGCATGGGTGGCACAATTCAAGCATAGATGCAGCACAGTTTTAAGTGCAGTCAGAACCTATTCCAGAGATCGCCTTCAGCTTATGCAAAGGCAAGATGATGAACACATTGAACAAGATCTGTAGATAAGTAAGGGCTGCTATTTGGCCGTATGATATGCTGTAATGTATGAGTTTATGCAATTCAAATTGTGATATCCTTGTTTCAGCATTCCAAGTGACATTTTGTTCCTTGATTTTACTCATAATGCTTGGAAAGTCTGAGATATTTCAAATGTTTCTTATTTAATTTATTTGACAAGCTTTTTTTTTATATTATTTACAGCGGATATATTTGAACCCCTTTCCCCACATGCATATTGTAGGTTTCCTTTTCGATGCATTGAATATATGTATAAATTTTAGTAGCTGCCTACGCACCGGTAATAGCTTCAAGCTTATAGAAACTGTACAACTTTAATTGCTATCACCAGGTATCTATATTTTGAAGTTTTTTTTAATTAATGTTGTTACGGTAAATAAGAATTCCTATAGTATGTGTTTAAGGGTAGTAGTTTTCAAAATTCTATATTCAGCTCTCAGCGTAAAATCCTGAGAAATTATTGGCTTGACAAGAAAGTAATTTTGGTTTGCAAAACTTTGGTTTGTTTTATCATTAATTTTGGTAATAAACCATTAATTTTGGTTTGTTTTATCATTCGTCTGCCAGTCCCACGTATATTTTTATTTCTTTTGAGTTTTGGCAGAATATACTTTTTATGACTAGTTAATATGCTGGGTTAATATATATAGTATATATAGTTTTAATAGTATATATAGTTTTAATAATATATATAGTTTTTGCCGAGTTGGACCAAAAGTAAATTTCCAGTTTTGTGCACAGAAAAATCTGCCTTCTTGCACGCAAGCCGAACTGCTTGTTTTTGCGTAAAAACTCTAATTTTATTTGTTGTTTTTTTAACTATGATTTATGCTCTTTTATGTTTCTCAATTTTTAATGAATATGTTTTGAATTTTTATGTATTTTTGCTGTGCCACTATGTGAGAACATAATTAATTGAATGAGAAATATATCTCTAATAAAATTCCAAGAAATAAGTTTAAATGAAAAGCAGCCAAAAATGCGTGAAATTTAATAACTCATACAAAAAGTCATGCAGTGTCCACGTCAGATGTTTTCCTTGGGTAAACCTGTAGTCGCAGTAGAATTAAACTTACTTTAATGACAATATTTTTAATTCTTCCACATTTTTATTATATTTATGTTTTGAAATCTGAATGTACAATTCTGAACATTTTTGTACACCAATTTGAAGATTCGGTGATAAATATTTCGTTAAATTTTATTGATAGAACTTTATTTCAGTTTATGAAATAAACCAAATAAGGTAGACCTTCATGCAATGAAGCATCTTGTAAAAATGTGATTTTGATATGTGTCCTGAATAAACTAGCAAATTTAAGTCAGCAAACTAGTCAACTAGCAAATTCTTCCTTATCTCGCTAAAGATCGTCTAAGAAAAACACCATACAGAACTGACCATGGACTTGATTATTGATCTTCTATGATTTGAACCATTTTCATTTCATAAAAGAAAACTGATCTGTCGATTACTGACTGTACATTAAAATATCAATTCCGTTAGCTTAAGTATTTCTGTTAATGGGAATTTGGAATACATTCTCTTTATTCGGTTTAGTTTTGTTGTAAAAATATTTTTTGGAAATCTACATTCGGAAATTGACTAGCATATGTAATTGCTGATGTCATGAAGAGGCCTTTTTTAACTGATTTGGCTGCAGGAAACATTTTCTCATTGACAGTTTTTTCCACCTAATAGCGTAATTACTTTGGTTTGATATATTTTTATTAAAAATTATCATGTAATCTAATATCTCGTATGCAGAAAATCTGTCTTTATTGATTTTTAAACTAGAATCCTAGTTCGGCGAACAGTTATATACATAGAAGATATTTTAATCGTTTAGTCTTTTTAAAATATCCTGCATGCATGAATGTTTTTATGAAGTAGTACTTGATTTTTAATTTCTTCTCAATATTCTATTTGTAAGAATAATATTCTTTATGAAAAGAAAAATAGCAGAAATTATAATTGCATATGGAACAATTAAGAAGTACGTTTTACTGCTTAGTTGCATATAATGTTATTCCATTCTCATTTAATTATGCCTTCCTCTCGATGGTCAAAACTAAAATGGTCGCAGTTTAGCAATTTATGGGTTATGCCACCTTTTTTAAATGTTCATTTTTAATGCTTGTGAGTGTTATGTAACGTTAATTTAATTAACAATTTCGTGAGAAAATAAAAATGCGTTCGAAAAACGTATTAACTTCTAAATGACAAAAAAAGGATTTCTTCTTATACATAGGAGAGAATTAGATTATCAATCTTTTTATTGACATTTTCTTCCTATTTTATGTGTCTTCTTTAAACGGGGTTTTTTCCGAGCAGTAGTATAAGAAGATTATTTTGATGAATTCATTATTTTATCCACAGAATTTGCCTTTTGGCCAAACTAAGAGTGTGCATATGTAAAAGCAATACTTGTTCACTCCTTTTTTCCTCCACAACATGACTTTGATTAATGATGATTACATTGAATCTCGTGTGGAGGGTAAGTTCACGGACCTGTCCTCCCAAATGATCCTCTTTTTATTCTGGAGAAGGGCACTTGTTTGTTTCAGACCACATTACTGTTAAAAGGTTTTAACATTTCTGCTGTTAACTGGAAATTTCTTAAAAATGTTTGGTCAGTCTTCCGATTTAGAACCAATGTAGACCCTTTTAAAAGAGTTTTAATTCAGTTTGATCTTCTTTGATTTGGGGCAGAAAGTCCAAAAGATCTAATTGCACATGTGTGCTCTCTTTGTACCCAAATTAGTGTTCACTTAAATATTAAAAAAAGTAAAAGATTTAAAAAAATCTGAAAACTTTCACATCTTATATTACGCTCAACGGGACGTCTTTTTAACGTTTCGTCTGTTACCTTTATTTATTAAATGCCACGTTCTTCGCACTTAAACCATACAAAATTCAGTTTAACAACAATATCACAAAACAATTTAAAAAGAGCACATCTTTAGAATTTCAGATACACAGTCTCGCGCGCTGGAGACAAAAACTTTTTTTTTCCTGTTTTGCTGTTACCATTGCTCGCTTTGAAATCGTTCAGGTTGTTAATGAAAAATTCGTTAAAGTTTTACAAAATTTGGAATATGTAATGAAACGAATTCGCAATTCAAAATTCGGGCTTCCAAGTGCCCAAGTTCGGTTGGAGGACCGAAAATTCAAAATTTGATGGTTCTAGGTACCGTTGTTTTTTCCAAAGTGCAAAAAACATTCATGTGTTCATGCAGCTTCTTCTTTATTTAGTTTCGTTAAATGTAATACATGGCGATAATATTTAGTGGCAACAGTTTGAAAAGTGAATCAATGCAGAAAGTGAAACGACGCGAAATGCCTTTTGGGGACTAATAGCCCTCTGGGTCTAACGCCCCTTTGGGCTGAAAAGGGAAGCATATAAGCAGATCTTGTCATTTAAAAATGCGGATTTATTAATTTTCATGGGCAGCATTTAAGGTGAGCATAAATCCTTTCTGATTAATTCTCATTACTTAATACGTAGCAAATAGAAAGAAAATTACCTAATTTTAAAATGTTAGAATTATATTTATATGAAATAATATGATCTCTGAACGAAGCCTTTCTACGGAATTGATTCGATCACAACATCCACCAACGTGGCTTTCCACATTTGACTTCTTAGGTCACTGTATCTTAACGCATTACGACATCTTCCGCAGGGAAGGGACTTTAAACATATTGCGTCCACGCCACCTTTGCCCGAAAGCCTTCATAATCTCTGAGACCAGTTTATCGCTGCGTTAAATGTAGCTGGAACTGTTATGTTGAAGCTCATCTGCCAAGAATGAACATTAAGACCACTAACTGAAAGAAATTACAATGAATTCTGAAAATTTAAGATTGGGCAGTTTTTCTTCCGTTTCATATATTAATAGTATTTTACCTACGTAAATTTGAAATATAGTACCAAATAATTTGAAATAAAATAATCAAAAATCAGGTCAAATAAATATTTTTTAAGAACATTAAAGCATTTAAAAAACTATGATAACTATGATATAGGATATTTATGTGTACATATCTATAAAATCTTTTATACGTACAAATATGTATAATTTAGGAAGATTTAAAGAAAAATTATGAGACACAAGTTGTAAGGTTTTAGTTAAACTAACCAAGTTTATTTTAATTTAAATCTTTTCTATCTCCTCTCTGCTTCAACTTCCTGTCAGAAGAAGCGCGCGTTTTTAGCTTATGCTAATTTTTGAAGTTCAGCCAAGCACTATTTAAGCCAGAGGTAGAACCCTCTCTGTGTGAGAGCTTTGCCTCAGATCACGGTCACGCTGCTCAACGTTCGCCTGACCAGCTAGCAGTTTAAATTTATAAGCCATAGTGCTTACTACGTGATTGCATTGTAAAATAAATTAAAGTGCGGTAGTATTTAGTATACCTTGCTACGCACCCTTTTAGATAGAGGCCAACTTCCGCGAATTGCTCTGCGAAGCAAAGTTTAATTTAAGTTATATTTTTATTTATTTAAATTTATTTGATTGTTAAGTTCGACCAAAGTGTGGTCTGTTACGTTCTGTATCTCTCCCGAATTGGGAGGTTTGTATTTAATAGTAATTGAATAAAAGAGGATTTCAAATCCCTTCACGTGCAGTTATTCTCCAGCCCAGCAGTTACATCAGAACATAGCGTACCTTCCGCTCCCTGTTCCAGTTCAGGACTTAGAACGTAAGGATAAGAACCCCTTTACAGAATTTACCATGTTCTCAAAGAATACACACAGAATGCTAAGTCCTGATAAAGTTATAGTTCACAAGTATGATCCTTAAGCATATAACATATCCTAATGTATGATTGAATACCCTGTGAAAAGAAATTCAGACGGAACGTGAGTTGTTCAGAAGTAACTCGTCAGCTGACTGCGAAATTGGAAACTGAAATTTTTCTAGAAACAATAACAACAAAAAAAGTTTAAAGCGCAAGTTCCCTTCCTTCACCATACAGGAACGTATTGGAATACTGTTGTTAATATAGCAAAACATAATTTGCGTGACTTCTGAACATGCGGACAGAGTAAAGCATCTTTTTTCCAAAGTGTATTGTAAAACGGATTTAAAATGGATTCAGAAGAGATTTTTTCATGAAGTTTGTACGTGCGTACATACGTATGTATCTCGCCCAACTCAAAATCCCGTAACCGTAGAACGTTGAAATTTTGTATATGGGACTGCTGTAATATCTAACTGCGCATCTCCATTTTTTGTTGCAATCGGCCGCATCAAACTATGTATATATAAAAGGAAACGTAATAGATCCAGGTTTTTAACCAGTCCTGCGCTATAGCTGCAGGATTGAAGTAAATTAAACTTAAAGCATATGTTAAAATTAAATTGGAATGAAAGCAAGGCAATTACTGGATGATAGGTTATACTGGATCTAAACATATAAAAAATTAAATTAAAATAAGAATTCATCAGTAGAACAAACTCGAAAAATAAAAATGCGAAAAGGTTACAAATAATAAGAATAGAAAAATAGAAAATGTATAAAAATATGAAAAGTTAATCTACTTTTACTGAAACTGCGATT
The DNA here is from genome assembly GCA_000611955.2 of Stegodyphus mimosarum. Lineage (NCBI taxonomy): Eukaryota > Metazoa > Arthropoda > Arachnida > Araneae > Eresidae > Stegodyphus > Stegodyphus mimosarum. The sequence goes on along the minus strand of KK119259.1, from coordinate 56,429 downwards.
CAGAATTTATCAGGGGGAAATGAGTTAAATGTTTCGAATACATGTTTCTTCTGGTACATTTGAGATCAAAAACCGAGAAAAGATTCAATGAAAGTTTCATTAAAGACATTTAAAATTCATAAAAAACCGAGAACTCGAATCTCAGATGTATCCAGAATTTTCCCTAACGCATTCGGAACACTTGGAAAAAAGAACAAAACATAACATTATGCCAAACTGTAGAAACGAATACAACACAATATTGTGCCAAATTAACTACTCGAAAAAACAAAAACACTTTATATTATGCAAATTGACCATTCAAAAAACCAAATTGGTCAAATAACATTTTATGTAAATCCGACTTTCAAAAGCAATTTCAAATTAAAGAGGAAGATTAATATACTTTAAATCAAATTGTCATTTAAATTATAAGGTATTTCTCCCGCCGCCTTCGTGGTGTACTGGTCAGCACGCGCGACGCGTAGCCGAGAGGTTCGTGGTTCGATTCCCGGCGAAGGCGTTGCTCATTTTTCGCATAATAAATATTCAAATGGTTCAAAAACATCCTGATGTCTCTAGAAAATAAAACTAAAAAATGTGGTGGCCCCCGATTATGCGATCCTAAACTTTTAATACCAAGAACACGAAAACTTTTTAGAATAGATTTCTATAAATAATATAAAATCTAATCTGAGCCTTAAACAGCAAAAAACCGAAAAACTGTTTGAAATAAAATTTGAACAAAACGTAAACTTTCTGAATTCTAAAGACGGCCATATTTTTCCAAACTTTGTCCTTGCAAAAGAAAATTGAATTGTATTTTAACATGTGTTCAAAATGTCCTATCCCGTTAAACTTTGTGTGTGGGTGTGTAAAATGTTGGGTGCGGTCTTTAAAAATTATTACTATCAAGGAGGGTGATTGTAAACTCCAAAATTGCGGTAGTAAAAGACTTCCTAAAAGATCATCTTAATTTGAAAAATCATTGGTCACCAAATTAAAAAATCATGCAAAACATTTATAAATTTTAAATTATTTGGCGGGCTACCTCTTTTTTTAAAGCATTTGTATAATTTTATGTAGAATATTAGCAATTAGGATACAGTATTGAAAATTCGCATTAATGGGTAACGTATTAGCTTAAAATAAAATACAAAATTAGATCAATCGCAAAATAAAGTACCAAATAAGATTACCAATAAAACATAATTTGTTAGTTCAAACTCGTAATAATTTATAACGAGAATTGAGATTCCTATAATCCTCAATGTAATTCAAAAGAAATAAATTCTTAATATTGTATTTTTTAAATTTAATAAAAATTTTAAATTTGCCTTTAATCCAAAACAGATTTTTAAAATTTATTTTTTAAAAAATATGACTATGTTATTAAAAAGATATAAATGAAATTTAACAAATGGTACATATTTAAAACACTTACATGGTGAGGATCGTTTCTGAATAAATATATTTAGATAACAATTCACATCTTTTCTATTTTTTATAATCGTTCTAAACATAAAAGGAACTGTAGAAAGGGTAGAATTATTTTAAGTGTCGAACATTAAGCACAGAATGCTTGATTCTCCTTTCCCACAGAAATTTTAGAGTGCGTTTCTTATACCCGACACAACCTGACATAGTGATGCAGGAAACTACAAACACGCTATTATTTTATTTACATAAATAAACGCGACGTTTATTTATTTTTATTAATGAATGCTTTTATTATATCATTTAAACTAATCGTTCCGAAATTCTGAACAGGAATTTCAAAGTTAGGGTTAGAAATATTCGAATAAACTCAGATTCAAATTTTAGAATTTCAAATCATTTTTAATTTCGTGGGATTTGAGGATTCTAATGTTCCATTTTGAAAAATCATGCGACATTTTAGTGATACTTAATAACTTTCATTTGGCTATTAAGATATAAGGTATTTCTCCCGCCTTATTAGCATGCCTTCGTGGTGGGGTGGTCAGCACCCTCGGCGCGTATTCGAGAGATCCTTGGTTTGATTTCCGGCGAGGGCAGTCAATATTTTTCAATTCGTGCTTCCCAAAATAATCTTCATGACTACAATATCGCCCGAACTAAAAGGGTGATGATGATGATTCTCTACCACCAGGATTTGGCAACTGCGTCCCCTAATCCCCAGTTGCTCTTTAAAAGGGAGAGTATATAAGATATTTCTCCCGGCTTATTAACATGCCTTCTTGGTTTAGGGGTCAGCACGCTCGACGCGTATTCGAGAAATCGGTGATTCGAGTCCCGGGGAACAGTACATATTTCTCATCTCCTGCTTTCCAAAAATACCCTAATGACTCTACAATACAAGCGAAGACTTATAACATACACCTCTACTTTTTAAAAAAATTTAATGGCCTCTGGTATAATGATTAATTACGAGTTAGAACTCTTAGTAGTTGAAGCCAGAAGCAAAGATATGATCCAAGATCAGCTCAGTTGCTCAGTTGTTGTTTTAAGCGAACTGTATTGTTTACTTAATGCTTATTGGTTGTAGCGAATTCGCTGTGTGATTTAGTTTCTTTGTTTTGAATTGAGTTCTGTTTAACGTTTGAGATATTGTGATATTGTACGAACATTTCCGAAGAAATATTTCAACCTTTTGTTTTATTTCTTGTGAAAAGAATAAATTTTATTAACTTTTTAACGACTTGTGCATTCAATCCATTTCGAACCCGTACGCACGCAACAATACGAAATGGATAAGTAAGACATTTCTTAGGAGTGAAGGGTTCCTGGGTTCTTCATGGGTTACAAGGCTGATAAGGATTTCGCAAAAGTTTTCATGATTATGTTGGGCATGCACAGTTGCATAGCAAATGTGTGGCAATTTCTGAGGAACAACAATTACGTATTTCCAGGATTCGGCAAGAAATTGTGATAATTAGACTAATTGTATACAAATGTATTGCTAATGAAATAAAAGGGTTAAAGTAGAAATTTCGTTAGGAATGAGAGCTATTTTCAAGGTTCCACTGGGCACAAATTAAGATGATTAGTTTAATCCTAGATAAATGTATAGTTAATGGCATATGGTTTTTAGGAATTTCCTGAGATATGAAAATTGTCCCTAAATTTCTACAAGGATTAAATGTTTGATAAAAGTTGTTCTAAATACATGTAGCTAAATCCAAGTCGTAAAAGTTCCACTTATCGCTTTGATTTCCCATTCAACAAGTGCATATCTGGGATGAGATCTGAGTGCTTGTTTGTGAAATTTAGAATCTATTTTAAACTTTCTTTTAGTGTAAATAACTTTTACGTGCAAAAGTGACAGTATGACAATAAACGAAGCTATTAAGCCCAGCCAACAATTTTATCTCACTATCCATTTGCGAGTTCCAAATCTCTCAGATCAGTTGATTAAACATGATAATAATTTAACATTTAATGTGAAACTCGATTTAACACTATCTGAGAAGCTTTGAAAGGATTTCTTCTTTACATGCTTTATTAATGTCATTTCTAAATCTCGAAATATCTGCTTTTCACTTCACGTACTGGTTACTTATCTCTTCCTTCAAGCTATTCCTACATTCAAAATATGTCTTTCAAGGTCTATTAAACTACCTCAGATTTAGAATTCTCATTCAGAAAAGCAAAGTCTCTTAAAATGTGCCATCATCTACTCACTAAAGGTAATTATGGCCTCAAACCGTGCTATCACTTTATCCTGCTTGAAAAGTAATTAATGTCACCAAGAATGCCACCACCTTAGTTACCAAAATGCTGCGGCTTCTTGTCTGCTGAATTTATTGACTACGGATGAATTTCTCACTCTAGTTTTATCGCATATATTAGAGTTAAATTAATCTTAGGGACTTCATATTTTTAGCATAATGATTTCGAATCAAAAGTGCCCATTTTAATGCAAGAGCAATGAATTTCTATAGAGAAAGATCTCATTTGCGTTCCGTCCTTTAATTAGATCATAGATTTACCTTGTAATAAACAACCAAAGGCAGAAGTGAGTAATAAAAGACTCTCTTTTATTACCATTGGGCATATGCAAGGTGTTTCGGTAAAGCGGAACTGAACGATTCTTGAATGTTTGGTTTATTTAATTATAGCAAAGCATTCGAGGACTATCTGCCTAAGGGAAGGGATGCCTTTGGAGGGCTTTCTAAGGGAACTGGCTCGTATACACATTACGTACGGGGAAAAACACGAAAACGCCTATACAGCCCGCCCGTTCGCCTGTATTGAAACCCAGGTCGGAATTATCAGTGTTCGGCAACTTTACAGCTCGGCCGCTGGGGGGGAGGGAGGGGGAGGCTCGCCACTTTAGTGTAATTCGCTGAGAAATAGGCCAGTGTAAAAATTATAATTAACAAATTTAAATTAAATTAAACTTAAATTGGCTTAAATCGTAAATAAAATTTTATAAGTTCCAATGGCTGCTTAACATAAATTCCTTTGTTTAAGACGCAAATGTTTTCACGAAGATGGGAGAAATATAAGCAAATTGATAGTAAAATGAAAGGTAAAAAGGTGAAGAAAACAAGCATTTTCAGAAAGTTAACAGTAAGCAAATGTGAAAAGCTAAAATATTAGAAATTTCAGAGCCTTGAGAGGAAATGGATTGGAACTAATGTCATTAATTTATCGCTGTTTTATTGAATTTTATTTGGTTTATTTGATTAGAAAACAACTCGTTGGCTATATGCCTAAGGGAGGGAATTTCTTCGTGGAGGACTTTCCAAGAGAAACTGGCTTTTATATACGTTAATTTAATTTGGTCCGGATTTACAAAATCTCTATCAAATAAGGAGAACGTTCTTGAAATTTAGGAATGAATAAGTTGTATTTAATCTGATCAAGTAATATATTTTTAAAACAACTACTATCCGTTACATTAATATATAGCATAGAGACAATCGATTTAAACATATTAACTTCTAAAGAAAAATGTATTTATTTTACTAATTTATTTGTAGAAAAAGGTTTCATTCGCAAATGTTTTGTATATAATACAGTTTCTCATTGCGAGATTACTATGTAAAATATGTAAAAATTTCGTAAATAATTATTGGTTGATTTCTAATTTTTTCTTGTTAATTTTGAGATTTAAATTGCTATTTGGATGTTGTCTTCTTTTGCCATTGTATTTTATTTTCCTGTGGTTTTGCGATTTATTGATCTGGATTTTCAGATTACTTTCAAAATTATTTTAAGCGAAGCAGTTACGAAATAATACTCGTAGTATAATAGTTAGTCCTCCCACCCAGCGATTTGGCGGCGAGAGTTTGTCCCTCTACGATTTAGCGGCGCAGTAGTCAAACTGGTTTACATTACGTCTATAGAAGTTTTCTTTCTTTACATACATGCGTTTTGTTTGCGTCAAAATTATAAACATATTAAACATAAAACAATGTATTTGAAACGATCTGTTTAAAATGGCTAAGTCAAGTTATAAAAAAATACTGTAATAGTATTTCATCTCAAATTCCCACATATAGACTGCACATATTCAGTAGAGAAAAAAACTCAAATGTTCAAGATATAGCTGTGAATCTACTTCATTGGATCTTTTACTCACTCACCTCGGTTTAGGTTAAGGTGGTTTAAATATGGCAAATCACAAGAAGGATCCAAGTCTTCTTGGAGGACTTTCTAGGGGAAACTGGCCCGTATTCACGACTTGCAGAACTAATTTTTCCCTCAAGTCGCAATATTTTTTATTACGTCATATTCCCATATGCGGAAATTAGCACATCGAAGATGCTTCTTTCGAGGTGTTTAAAAAATATTTATTTGGACCATGAATTAAACGGATCTGATGTGGGCACCACGTGACTTCCTTCTACGGCGTATTAAATCGTACACTTTTTGACAGCACTTAACTTGAATTTATTTCCTGGAATTTTTCTAACTCATTTAACTGATGCCTGAAGACAAGTTGAAAGTGGCATCAAAAATTGCAAATTTTGAAATTAACTATCGCGGTTAATTTTGTCATACGGGAGTCAAATTCCGCATAATTTTATTCTTACTTCCTTGTACGCAGTAAAGAAATTATTGTAGTCGCGAAAAATTTCAAGCATAATTTTTCTATGAGAATATCCATTTTGAGTGTTCCGGAATTCATTTGGAGAATTTGTTTTGGAGGGCATAATGTCTGTGTGTAAGTACAGAATAGATACTTTTTTTTATAATCGACTGCAAAATATATTAAAAATGGATTTTTTTCGGGACGTCTGTATATACGTATGTATGTATGTATGTATCTCGCAAAACTCCAAAATGATTTTTTGATATGTCGTGCATTTAACACATTTAAAGCGTTTGAGTCCTCTAATTATCACAGTTTTATTAAAGAATCATAAGCTAGAATAACTGTGAAATCTTTATTTAACAAGTTAGAGAGTTTGCTTAGTTCATATAGAACACAAATAGCATGTGAATCAATGTTAACAGTCGTCTTCGCAAACATTTAAACCGAATTTCCGTTGACAATCGGAAAAATGAGGGCGAAAATTATCGTTTTTCCGAGTTTTTAATTAATATCTGTGATTTTAGCTACTTTTGTCTTTGAAAAAAAATAGATGTCAACCTTTTCGAAGATCCAGAAACAAATAGTAGAAAGTTTGGTGACGATAGCTATAGTAGTGATTGAGTTAATTAGAGGGCAGGCAAACAGACTTTCGTTTTTATATATATCTAGATTAATATCTAGATATATATAAAACGAATATGAGGAAAAGATGATTTTAATAAGCGAAAAATATATTAAATTATAAATCTAACATCAAAGACTAACGGTCATCTGTAATATCATTAATTCGTACACATTTAAAAGTTGTTATAACTGTGCAGTCATTTCATCCCTTTCATTATCATATAATTTTGTTTGCAATATAATTGCAAGGAATTCATCGAAGTGAAAGTAATGTTAACAACGATATACAAGGAGACTTTTCAAGTCAACGGCAGCACAATGTATACCGGAGAGAATATTTCCGCTTCGTTTCCTTTCTTACACGAGTAAATTGTTTACTTGAAATGAACGAAATACACTTTCCTACTACTGGCGTCTGAAATGCTTTCCGGCCATTGCCTTAAAGGTTTTCGGATACTCCAGAGAATTGTCGGAAATGCACATATTTCATAGTATTCGCTTATGGTAATGGTGCATATGGTGTCGAGATAAGAGTTAGGTAAATGGGGCTCGACCGATAAAATTCACGGAGTTGCAGATGGGTCGGATTTATTTAACTGCGACACTTATTTAGAGAATTTCGTATACAGTAGTGAGTAGAAAAAACATTTCTGTTGACTGTTCTCGTATGAGGTTTCTTGATAGCAAAGTCTATTTTATTTTATGCCAGATTTTCAGGCCCGCTATTCGCTTCCTGTTTTACACAGTTGAGATTTCTCAAATAATTGACATGCAACGTTTATTGTGTGAAATATATTATTTCATTTAGGAAATAAAAGTGTTTTTTGACAACACTTTTAGTGCAAGCATCCGGTGAATAAAATATGAAGTTCAAAGAAGTATTCACCATCAATAAATGACTGGGAAATACGCATTTCCATGATATTTGAAATTGGCTAGAACGAAGCTTTTATACATAGAAATGGTAAGAGACGCATAGATCTACAAATAGCATTATATTTAGCTCAAAGGGGCATGTTGCCCAGAAGGCCTATTAATTTCGTTTCTGCATTTTGCGTCGTCCATTGTAAAACGCTTTTCACTTCTCAAATTGTTGTCAACAAGTATTACAGCCCTGCATTATATTTAAAGAAACTAAATAATGAATCTGCGTGTATGTATGTATGATTCTCGCATTGTGGAAAAAAACGGTACCTAAAGAAATTCGAATTTGAGTAACGTAGTCCTCGACTCGAATATGGGCATATGGAAGCCCGAATTTGGAATGGGAATTTGTTTTATTACCTAGTTCATATTTTGTAAAATATTAGCGAATTTTTGATTAACAAGCTCAACGATTTCAAAGCGAGCAATGGCAACTCTGTACGAAAAAAATCATTTTTATCTACAGCGCGGGAGACTATTTGTCGGAAATTCTAAACATATGCTCTTTTTAAATATTTTGTGATATTGCTGTTACATTAACTTTTATGGTTAAAGTGCGAAGAACATGATATTCAATAAGTAAAGGTAACATACAAAATGGTAAAAAAGCCCCTTTGGGGATAATATAATATCTCAAAACTTTCGGGTTTCTTTTTTTCAAATACGGTCGTTTATGTTTCAGAAAGATGAACAGCTGCATCCTAAGATAAAAGATTTTGAAGGAAAGTAACAGTTATACCATTTGAAAAAATATGCGACCAACCGAACACCCTTCTATAAACGCATTATTACTTAAAAATTACTAGAAATAGTGAACTCATTTTAAAAAATGAAGTTCAGAATGGATTGAAATTAAAGGTGCTAAAATTTTCTGAGCAGTAACAAATACATTGTAATTACCTATTTCGCCGTGTTTTTAATTTTATTATTTGCATGCTGAATGTGTTGAGTGCAGCATTGCAGACAAAACGCATGTATGTAAAGAAAGAAAACTTCCATAGACGTAATGTAAACCAGTTTGACTACTGCGCCGCTAAATCGTGGAGGGACAAACTCTCGCCGCCAAATCGCTGGGTGGGCAGGAAATTGAATACAGTACAAAACGAAGGAACTTATATGATTCGTCTTTGAGAAAAGTTTTCGTGATAATTTAAACTCGGATTTTCGCAGGTTTCGCTACTCGAAATAAATAAATGCATCAATTAATCTACTTGCGCGTATTACAGATTTGATCTTTGTTACGATGAAGCGGGGATGAAAAATGGTATTACAGAAGTTTGAACATTTCACAAATTTTAGCTTTACCTTCGACCAGAGAATGTCGAATCAGTCTCGAAGCAGATCTAGTCATTTTGCGCATGTGGGATCCTTTTGTTTTGCGAATGCGGGAAATAGTTGTCTAGCCGATGTTAAAGGTAGAAAGTCACGTTTGTCAAGAGTTCAAACTTCTGATGTCATCCCCCGCCATATCGACGTAAATCAAATCAGTAATCTCCGCAAATAAATTAGTTAATGGATTTATTTGAGTAACAAAATCTATGAAAATCAGAGTTTAAATTATCGCCAAAAGATTTGTCAAAGACAGAATCCTATAAGGTATTTGGTTTTGTATCCTTTTCCTCAATTTCATGTAAACCTTGCGATATGGCGACGAAAAATTGTTCTTCCGTGACATAGTGGCGCAGTAGTAAAACTGGTTTACATTATGTCTGCGGAAGCTTTTCTTCTTTACGTACACGTTCTTTGCTTGGACAGCTGCTCGACAGCTATTTCGCGCATGCGCAAAATGGTTTTAAGTCTGGATGGATAGTCCATGTAAAGTAAACTTCCTGTATATTATTTCTCTTTTGTTTGACGCAGCCACTCCTGCTCTGGCGAAACTTTCTTTCTTAATCCTAGAAGTTCTTTGCTATAGGAACATTTTGAAGCAAGACCGACACCTGTGCATACGTCTAGGCATGCTAAGTATTGCTGGGTCTTGAAGCTTTCGCCCTGGAAGGAATTCCGAAGAAAAACACGCCGCGGGCGGTGGGAGGCCCCCCCTCTTCCCTTACCATCAACCACCCTAGAAGATTTCGGCTTATTGTGTATTTTGAATGCTCCTATGCAGCACAGGCACTATATGCTTACAAATACCCATGCCTTTTCTGGGATAACACGGGGCCTTCGGTACTCCAGCTAACGTCACTGATCACTATACCGCCTGAGCTAGAATACAGCATTTTAAAAGGACACTTGACAGGAGTGTCTTTCATTTCTAATGTCTCCCTAACCCGTCCGAGTGTCCGGCCCTGCGTTTACCTGTCACCTGGCTCCCCACCATTTTAGGGCAAATTAAAAAAACAAGCGAAACGTAAGTGGCCAAACTTAAGAGGAAAACGAGTTTAAGTGTTCCAATGGCACAAAGGCACTGTACATTTATAAACAAGTATTGCTTTTCCGAAAAGTTGCCCAAACGATATGAGAACCGGCTGTAGTAACTAGCATTCCGATCAAGGCAGCATTTAATTTTATTACATGGGCTTAATAATTGCAAAGATACTACTAAATATGGCTTACAAAAGTTCCATGGTTCCTTCCATGGTAGTCAACATATACTGAGGTAGAATTTGACTACCGGATATGTATCAAGAAAGTTTTTATTTGCGAAATGAAATGATTCTTTCTACTTAAGTGTTAATAAAGTTTATATCTTACAGGAACATGATTGGTTGTGCAAAAAATAGCAAATTTAAGGTTTCCTTGACACTTATTTTAAGTTTTACGTTCATTAACGTTTACGTTCATTGAATCTAATTTAAATATTGTCCAATATTCTTTTGGTTAGCATAACATATATTTGTTAAGATAGGAACGTTATGCAAATCACAGCACACTCAAGAGAATTAAAAAGCTAATATGACCATAGTTGGCCTCCAAATGCTGGGAGTTCGACCTGGGTTCTGCTCCAGGCGAATGGGCTGACTACATGGTTAATTTTCGTTGTTTTCCCATGTGCAACGTGAATACGAGCCAGTTTCAGTTAGGAAGTCTTCCATGGAGTAATCCTTTTCTGTTGGCAAATAGTCCTTCCATGCTTTGCCATATTATAATAAGCTAACCTAAACGTTAGAGACCTTAAACGTTAGAGAGTGTTAACTATAGACGTCCATCATGCATTGCTGCATGTATGGACGTCTTCCTCTTCGTCAGCACTAATTTATTTGTCTGGGATGGAAACTTGCATTAGTCGGAGGAAACTTCGAATCCCACTGACACCAAGGTTGCGTACGTGCTTCTTCTACAGTGATTAGCTAAGGATTAAAACATGCGTCTTGTTTTAGAAGCTATGGTTATGATATTTCTTCGTGTCAAGTTTTGTGATTTAGTTATAACCAGTAATTATTGATAAGTAATCAATCCTCTTGCTTTGCTCTTTCTTGCTTAGTTGTAATCTGCCAATAATAATCAAGCTGACATCTTCTCTGTGCTTGTGTAAGTTGTGACTGTATTCAAGCGACAACTAGCTGATATTTAAAAAGGAACTCTTAATCGTAAGATAAAAATATTTTTTAAACATAGTTTAAATGTTAGAGTTACGATCTAAAACCTTTCTGAAACAATTTTAGCACATCCCTACTAGAAAATAAACCGTCGCAGGTTTAAAATCAGATACTATTTTACTGTCAACAAAATATAGAGAAAATTTCAAGTCGATAGTTTAGTAGAAAAAATTATTCGTTTTCACTGAAATACTAAATAAAAAATGTATAAGTCGCACGAGAACGTAGGCAAGGGTGCAAAAAATGGCAAATTTAAAGTTCAGAATGACTAATGATCAACTAAAGATGATTAATTCTGAAGCCACTTCAGTTTTATAACACCTGTCTAAATTGAAAAAGTGTTTCGGGCGTGGTTTTGCTTCACACTGTCACTGGGAAATGAAAGAAACATTAATCACTTTCATGTGAGTTTAAAAAAGTAAATTTTGTTTTGTACCATTAGCGGAATACATTTTCCGTAATGCTAAGCCGAAAGCATTTTGCCTTTCTTTTGATAGAGAACTAATCTTGAGAATGCTTCTGAGCTTTAGAGAGAATAAAGTAACTGTTTAACGTACATGCCTTCGTGGTATAAAACCTGCGTTGTGGTTGTTTTTAACGTTGTTGTTATTAATAATCGTTGAGGATGTATAAATTAAAATCTTTATTTCTTTTACTTCGGGCTTATGATTGGATAAGACTTACTTGATACAAATGGCTAATGGGAGTGTTTATATAATACACTGCTCGACATTGAAATTGTAACACCAAGAAGGAGAGGTCAGAAAGTGATGAAATTTGGAAAAACGACGTAGACAGCAAGCAACAATAAGTTATCTTTATTTCAAAATGATAGTCAGAATATAGAGCGAGAACGGCGTCTGCTCAGTAGGATGAAGGACCACGGCGGACAGGGATGCACAAAGAAACACATCTAGGCATAGAGTCAATAAGAGTGAGGATGGTGTCCTGAGGGATGGCTCTCCATTCCCTTTCAAACTTTTGTCACAGTTCGTCTTCTGAACGAGACAGGGGCAGAGTCTGCAAACGGCGTCCAATCACATCCCACACATGTTCGATTCGTGACAGGTCAGGAGAGTACGGTGGCCAGGGAAGCATCTGTATACCTTGCAGAGCATGTTGGCAGTGCGAGCACTGTGTGGTCGGGCGTTATCCTGGTGAAAAATTACATTAGGCAGCCCCTGAAGGTAGGGGATTGCCACCGGCCGCAGTACATTATTCAAGTATAGTTGGGCCGTCATAGTGCCCCGAATACGAATTAGAGGTGACCTGGAATCGTAGGCATTAGCGCCTCAAACCATTATGCCACGTTGTCGCCCGGTGGGGCGTTCCACAGTTACTGACGGATTAGATCTGTCTCCACGTCAACGCCACACACATATGCGGGGACTGTCACTGGATAAACAGAAGCGTGACTCATCTGAGAACACGACGTTTCGCTATTTTGTCATCCACATCGCTCCAGTCCGGCACCATTCTAAACGTTGGCATCTATGCTGTGGGGTCATTGGCAGTCTTCTTAACGGACGCCGTGAGTGCAGGCCACGTTCAACCAATCGACGGGAAATGGTTCTCCTCAACACGGGAACATCCAGGGCATATTGCACATGCTGCAGAATCGCGATACAAGTGACTTGCGGGACCGCCACAACTTGTCGGCGGATGCGTCGATCCACGCGTGCTGACGTCACTCTGCCTTGCATCTGCACCCCTCCTTCTTCCCACATTCCCTTGTACCAATCATGTTCGCCATAGCCGATGAACCATGCTCGGATCCATGTGGGTATCAGCTGCGATTTGACGTAAGGACCAACCCGCCCTTCTCAGTGCGATCACCACACCCCTCGTAAAATCGTGTATCTGCTGGAAGTGCCTTTGGTGACGGCGGCCAGGCATTCTCTCCTATTACACGTTTCCTCCGGGACAAAAACCAACTCTCTTCGATAATTCGTCTGGCAGAAATAACGACACGAATATTGCCCATTCTGCACATTCCTTCCCTTATATCTTACTTCACGTGCGTCGGAGAGCTGCGCATTTCACATTCGCATAACTCAGTGACGTGCGTCTACTCTAAAATTTGCATAAATTTCTGACCACTCCTTTTTGGTGTTGCAGAATCATAGTCATGGGTCTTCAAGCAAAAAGGTTGAGAAGCTCTACTGAGTATCATATATTATAATTTTTTTTACCTTGGCATCTAGATCCGTCGAGATGCGGTTTTAATTTGATGTGATGTTGTAATACAGTACAATCGGAACTTCGGCGATTCCGGATGTGGTATTTTTCCGGATACAAGATCATCAGTTTAAATCTAATAAAATGGTATGTAGAAATTATAAAATTAAAAATATGAAATCGTGATTTATTAAATAATGAAGTATTTATGATCGAAAGGGCTTCAAAATTTACAAAAAAAAGCTTAATATGTATTTGTTTATTTTATTAAACATTACTTTCAATGCAAATTGTTTAAGTTGCATTATTTTTGTGCTAGTACCTTCTCTTTAATTCTATAGGCAGGCATAATTTCTTGTTACAAAGTTCCACCGTTCAAGTTCTATAATTGCTATGTCGAGAATTCCGAACAACTTGTCAATCGAAATTTTTTTGTTTTCAATAACCTGTTCGTCACTTTCGTCACTATCGGTTCATTTTTGGATCTAGAACCATAAACTATAGATTTCGCCATCCGTTAATTGATTGATGATTGGAGCCTTGTCATCATAATTAAAAACTTCTGTTATATCATCTTCATTTATTATCTCTTCTCGATATTACTTTACAAAATCTATTAATCGAAAATTTAACCTTTAGTTTGCGATATTCGAAAAGCTATCTCCTTCATCATCCTCACTATGACATATGACACCTGGCCATAAATAATGCCAAGCATTTTTTAAAGAATCTAAAGGCACATCCTTCCACTATCTTGCTATGCTCCACACAGCAACTTTTATGCTAAAATACAGGGCAAGCATAAAAGATTCATTCCTTTTGTAACGGCTATATTTGCAGAAGGATTACGCGAACACACATAACAAATATAGGAAAAACAATCTCGCCAAGTTTCTTTCACTATTTCATCAAGCGATAAGTGGAACGTTGCTTCATCGCTGAATATCAACTTGGTGGCGAAATCTTCGTCCTCCAATGCTTTTTGCATGCTGATGCATTAATCTAATCAACGGGCGCAATCCTCCGGCTTTAATTGTTGCAGGAGCTACCCATGGGACGGTTTGAAATGCATCCGTTGACGCAAAATTTTCCACACAACTTTTTTGCGGTATTCATAATGTCTAGTCAATTGATAGGAGGAAAATCTGGACAACAATGCTACAAAATGTACGGAATGAGCTCGATTATCATCTGGACGTGTGTCGTGTCACCAAAGGAGCCCATACTGACTATTTGTAGGGTGTGTGTAGTCTTGGTGAGTTTGTGGTTCTTTTCATATAAATTTCATGTATGTACGTGAAATACTTTTGAAAATATAGCCTGCTCAAAGCGAATGAATCATTTATGCTAGCTCTCCATCTCAAAAATTCTTGAATAGTCTTGGTCATTATTCAAGAAATTTAACATGGATTTTAAAAATGCTACTTTATATTTGCATCTCAGCGCACGCACTATTCCGATATTCATAGGCTGAATGATGGACGTACAGTTTGGAGGAAAGAATAATACGGATTCATCATCTTTCACTTAAAGTAAGTGAAATATGAGCCGGGCAGTTGTTTACATTTACGACAATTTTTGCGTCATCGGGTAAACCGACCGAATTCAAATTTTGCCGAGCCTCGGGTATGAAATGATTTTCAAACCAATCATTCGTTAACGCTTGTGTCATTCATGCTCTTTTATTTGCACGATATATAACGGGGAAAATCTTTACTTCTTTAAATGCTGTAGTTCGTGCATTTTGTTCCAATTCCGAAAAGTTTACACTTGTGCTTCCTGCAGCATTTGCGAATCTAAAATTGTTAGTCTCTCTTTGGAATCTTTGACACCAGTCGGGGCCTTTTCTGTAGAGTTTGCCAAGGTATTTCGCCAGGAAAGTCCAGTTTCATCAGTGTTACAAATTTGTCCCGGAGACAACGTTTCACTGCCAATGAGTTCAATGAATTCATCTGCAAACAGTGCAGAAGCTTCACTATCAACTGAAGCTTTTTCACCTGAAATTTTTAACTGCCACGGTGATTTTAAAATTTGGTTAGCAAACCTATCGAATATGTGCATTGAGTTTTTAAGTTCATTTTTTCATGAAATATTTCGGCTTCGGCCATTAACATTGGACCCGTCAATGGTATGCCCTCGTTGCGACGCTATCTGATCCATTCAGCCATTACTTTGTCATGATCGTAACGTTTCGCATAGCGAATAGATTTTCTGTTAATCATTGCGATCGGGTGTTGGAATCCACCAAAAATTCATAAAGTTCCCTTTTCTATTATGTCATATACAGTTGACTTTCCAATGCCATACTCCTCGAATGATTTTGAGGCGGATATAACTGTGTCCATTTTTTGCAGCAATTCCACTTTTTGTGTAATGGACATCGAAACATGCTTTCGCTTTCTAGATCTTGTTGCACCTCCAGAATTAAAAGCACTTTTCGACAAAATCGAAAGTTCAAACTTTAATTTTCATAAAATTGTTGCAATAATAACAGCCTGCAAAAAGTAATAAGCTGGATCAAACCAGAAAGTTAAGGAACAGCATAATCTGCTGAATTAAATGAAATTCCTTGGAATCGGTAAAGCATAATTTTAACCTAGTTTATTAGCGTCCACTATATATTATTGGTTATGTAGAATGAAATTGGCGACCGTTGGCGAAGACAAGTTGTTCCGTTAAATTTTGTCTTGCTCCTATCGTGCACTGACATAATTAAGCCTGAATGGTATTAACGCAGTTATTTATTATACTTACGTCTATTTGTAGCACATGCTTAAGGCTTATCCGAATTCGCGAATAAATCAATTCCCACATATACTTAAGCTTATTGAGGGCCAGATATTTTACCGCCTGATGTAGTCTCTGAGGGTCCTAAATTCTGCTACCGAGCACTTCCCTAAGTTCTAAATTGTTGTCGCCCCTAAATTTTTGGTCCCAGTGCATTTCCTAAATTCTAAAAATTTTGTCATCACTTAATTTTGCTACTCTGTGCTTCTCTAAATTCCATAAATCTTGTCTTCCCTTAATTCTGCGCCGCCTGGTACGGCCATACGTGCTCTGGCGCCGGTTCTGGGTTTATGTGAAAATCAAATCAGTTATTCTTAATTCAAATAGCACTAAATGTAATTTTGGCCTACGTGTCATTAACAAAATATATTTTTAACAAATGGAAAGAAATTTTTGTTAAATGTGTCAGAACTGAGTGTTCGGTCCATATTCTTGGCAAACATCTTCGTGAATAGCTTAAAATCCTGATCTTGGACAGGGAGCTGAATGCAGCTATGTTCTGTGGTCGGATACTGTGATTAAGTTGGAGAATAACTGCACTTGAAAGGGATTTAAAATCCTCTTTTATTAAATCACTATTATGTAGAACCACTTCCGAACTCGGGAGGGATACAGAAAGTAAAGACCGCACTTGGGTCAAAAATGAACAATCAAATTTAAACTAAAACTAAATAGAAATTAAATTAGTCGTTGCTCGCAGAGCTGTAACGCGAGGTTGGACTCTAAACTAAATGGTGCGTAGCAAGATTTACTAATACTGACGCACTTGGAATTGTTTCAATAAGCAATCACGTATAGCGCTATGGCTTAGAATTTAAATGCTAGCTAGTCAGGAGAATGTCGAATAGAATGATCGTGGTCTGAGACTAAAAGCTCTCTCACATTGAGAGGTTTCTACCTTTCGTTTAAATAGTCGTTGGCTCCACTTCAAATTAGCATAAAGCTGAAAACGCGCGCTTCTTCTAACGGGAAGTTGAAAATGAGAAAAGATAGAAAGATTTAAATTAAAATAAAACTTTGTTAGTTTAACTAAAACCTTACAAATGTTTCCTCGTCAACATTTAGCGCATGATTCTAACCTTTTTACATTAAACGTAAATCTGTAATCATCGCCAAGCGTAATGTCAACAAAAAAGGTTACCGTACTATTTATTATTAAATGACTAATACAAAAATAAATTGTTTAGGCATCGATGCATGTGTCATTACTCAAGTTGTCATTGTTGATAAGCATGCGGTGATGAAAGTAAAATATAATAAATAATGATTCGCCATGTTGACGTCAGGAATTACAAGTTGGCATTGGTAAAATGCATGATGTTTCTATCTAGAATGTTTTCGTTTGAGATATATGCCAAGCAGATACGCAACTACAGAGACAAATTATTGATCACACAAATTTATGCTAAAATCATTGTTTCTTCAATACCGAGGTATTTTATTTAGTATCAAAGTGAAATTAAGAATCGAGAACCTCTCCGTGTTTTACTATGGGGAGGAAAAAATCAAATACACATGCTTAAATCATAAAAACTTCCTAAAAACATTTGTTCATGGTTTTAAGATTCGAATTTTAGCCCATTTCGGATATTGGACGTCTTCGAATCTCGATTCTGTACTGTATAAACAATTTTTCTCTCCTCACTGATTTAAGTAAAAATCATTTAGCATATTTTAATCTATTTGCCAAAATATCATGATATGTCTTCCATAAAGTGCACCTATACCTCGTTAATTGCCCACCAACGGCAGAGTGGTAAAGTCGCTGAGCACTGGTAGTTCGGTACGAGGTTAGATTCCCGCCAACGGGCTGGCTGCATGAGCATTTCCTTCGTTTTCCCCCATAAACATGTATACGATCCAGTTCTAAGTCCTCCACGATGGCAGCCATCCCTTCCGTGTAGTGCCTAAGGGAGGAGCACGAAAGTAATAGTATATACGTAGTTAATTGCAGCCCGCTTTCACTTTTCAAACCTAATGAATATGATAAATCAGCTGTGCCGTCGTCGTAATTAGAACCACCGATCTTCCAAGCCAGCTAGACGTGCTAACCACTTACCCCACAAAAACACGTATAGGAGAAAGCAATAATTTCTTATATTCTTTCCAACTTAAAGAGTGACTGAGAACAGTCGAACTAATGAAGGTGATCACAAACTATCACATAGCACATTTAGGCGGGCGCCATTGTGGAGACCATTTCATTTTTTAAGGGCCATGAAACATGAAAAGTCAACTATACCCTTTCCGAGATTCGACAAACGGATTTTTCATTCGTTCGCTTGACATGTTAAACACTGAAGCGCGGAAACATATTTTAGGAATGTGATAATTCCTTACAAATGTAAATTGCATGAAAAACAGAATGGGAAATATGCATCGATTCATTATATAGCAGTAGATAGACTAACTTATCGTAAGTGTTACAAGAAAAACGCAAAAGGACATCATTCCTTATTATGAATGAAATGTATATAAATACGTGTTTTACAGTACAGATACATAATTCCTTTGTTGTACTTACATTTGTTTAAAAATTATATTTTTACGCCCACCGGGCATCCTAATAGATTGAATACACACGGAACCGATGATAGCTTCATAAATTTTATTAAGAAACACTTTACAGTTCTGGAACTTTCCACACTGCAATGAGTAACTGCACTTCAAACTGCTAGGAACATCAAACGCAACGCAATGCAAAGCGCATATAAAACGCGATGCTCGCACTGATGTTTCTCACTATTTTGAAGTTCGTCTGAACTGAAATTCCAGAACTGATGCTCTCTTCGGTGTTATATAGTTTTCCCCCGGTTGTCGAGAAATCTCTAGTACCTTCCATTTCTCGCAAGTACCGGAAGGCATATACGACAAAAGTTACATATAAGGGCCAGGTACGTTACAGTTACATATAGGGATCAATTATAGTTACTCATTTACAAAACCAGTTACAGTTATAGAGAAACCAAACAAAATACCGCCAAATTGTCGCCACGTTTGGCGACTTTTGAAGTTGCCTAAATTATCGCTAGCTTAGCGGTATCTCGCCAATTTAGTGAGACTGCCATTTTCCTCAATGTTAAATAGACTTGGCCTATAATCTTATTTTTCTGGCGGAGCTTACTCTCTTCAGGCTTTTCACGCTGCATTGTACAAAATGTATTATAATTTCACTAAAATTATTTACATATCCACAAAATTCTTTAAAATATATTTGATTTCGTTTCTGTTTTTAACGGCTGAAAATATTTACCTTAAATTATTCGAAA
>KK119259.1:12771-37078 GCA_000611955.2 Stegodyphus mimosarum | reverse complement strand
AAGTTCTGTTACTTTAAATACATTATTGCTTCAACTTTTGCGTATCTTACGCAGAGAAATTAATAGAAAAGTACTTCTTTTCAACTGAAAATGGAACATCTGGCAGGAAGCCATTCATCGGTAGAAATAACAGGATACTTAATTAAAATTTAAAAGTTAAGTTTGAAATGCTGTTGTGAAACATGTAATTGAGTCTCTAAACTCGCAGAACATTATTTTCGTTAAATATATAATTAAGCTATTATTCCGTGCATTCTGTAATTTGCTAGAAATACTTAAAGGTATGCATGAACAATTTCTCTTCCATAATTCTTTCCATTGTGATATCCCCAGAAGTCTTGAGATGAATTTGCCTGCATCATTAGAATGAAAATAAGTCATTCGGAATAAATATTTGATTATAGACTGAAATAAATGACGGTTAATTCAGAGGCAGTGTGTTTTCAACTGTATCACATTCATCACTCAAATTAATTTCAGAGTTAAGTATTCCTATGAGTATGTTTAATGATGTTTGCCTGTTTAATGATTCCCTCTTTCGGAGTGATGATCCTTTGCAGTTAGTTTATCATGAAAATTTTCGTTTATAGGTTTATTTTTGGATTCGTTCCATAGAAGGTCACTAACAAATAAATTAAAGTATGGCTCTTAATTAATATTTAAACTGTGGTGTATTATGACAACGTTTGAATTTGTAATGTAGATAAAATGCTTTGTTTCCTAAAACTGATGATGTCTGATGATTAAGTTTGTTTCCCTCTATTCTAATAATATAAACGCTGAGAAAAGTATCCGTATCAGTATTAATTAAATCATAACAGCGATATAAATGTGAAAAAGAGGCCAGGTTGGGAAGAAACGATGTTCGGTATAGTCGGTGTCACCGAGTTGAGATTGAGAGTTGAGATCTAACGAATGACGGGTTCCATAGCAGTTCCTTTGCTGATAGCTGCATGAATGTACAACATTCTTCAATTCATTTAAAAAACAACTTATTACTTCCTTTGATATCGGATTTCTAACTTAGCAAGTTTTAATTATCAATAAATTACGTTCAAAGAAATTTGGCCTCTCCAATTAGAAATTAACTTGCCAAGTGTCATACATACTTCTTGGCGTGAGTTCTGAATATATATTTACAACTTAATGTAGACGTGAGCGTAATGTGGGCATCTCATATAACAGACATTTAGTTTCACGAACAACTTTACTATTAGACGAACAAAACACAAAGTTTACACAAAAAGAAATAGAACCATATTCCTATTACGCTGGCATAGAACGAGTTGCTTTAGTTGCCATCTCTTCTAAGGTAAGTCACGTGAGAGAGAGGCGTTGCACGCCGTTCCGCTAAACTCCGCATGCGTGGCCATCTCATCATCACACCAAGTTAGATATCCCATATCAAAGAAAGTAATAAACGGTTTTTTTTAAATAACTTGAAGAACGTTGCACATTCCTACAGCTTTGATTAAAGGAATTGCTATAGAACCAGTCATCCGTCAGATCTCAATTCTTTTGTCGGTGACACCGACTACACCGAAAGTCGTTTCTCCCGAACTTGGTCCCTTTTTCATAATTATGTTGTTATGATATCATTAACTTTTGAAAAACTAAATTAAAGGTTATGTTCTTATTTAAACACTTCAACGAAAACGCGTCTAAACAAATAAAGGATCTTCAATATGTTTTCTTGCGTTTACGCTGCACTTTCTTTTTGTTAGTAATTTCTATATTTTCCATAACGGTGGAAAAGTTGCGTTTGCCCAACCTTGGTTTCTTTTTATTAGCAATTTCTTAATTATTAAATTGTCGACGTTACCCATGAGTATTATGTAGTTTGACCTCGGTAACAATGTAGTTTTCTGAAGTTCCGAACTTGGTTGATACACCCCCGTGTGTCTGACTCTCTGTAATTCAATAGATATATGTAAAGAATATGTAAAAACGTGCTTTAACATATTATTAATTAGGAATAAAATTAGAGAAATATTAAAACTTCATTCTGAATAACTATTGCGTGTTCATAGCTGTTGCTCAGGATTTCGTTTAAACACCTCAAAGGGAATCTCATCGAGGCATTTATTGCTTTCACGTCGCTAGTTTAGTGACTTAGAAACACAAAAGCTGTCTTCGTCATCACCATACAAATGTTTCTACTTCTTTCGCTTTGCCATTTTGAAGTGCCGATTTTTAAAATAAGATATGATATTTTCTATTTTCAGCTTCTGAGGTTTTCATTCTCGAACTAATATACCTGCCGACTTCTCGTAAGCTAATTCCTTTCTCAGTGCAAAGGGGCTTTGTCCCTGAAGGACTATTGTCTTTGTTTTGCGATTTTGCGTTGATTCACTATAAACGGCTGTATCACTTTTCAAATTGTTGCCACCAAATGTCATCGCCCTGTATTATATTTAAAGAAATTAAATAATGAAGGATCTGCCTAAACGTATGTATATTTCTCCAAATGTGACAAAACAACGATACCTAGAGCCATCCAATTTTGAATAGCGTACGTTTCTGCTCGAATATCCGCATCCCAAAATTTGGAATTTGAAATTGGTTTTATTATCTATTTCATACTTTGTAAAACTTTATCAATTTTTAATGAACAAAATCAGCGATTTAATAGCGAACAATGGTAACACTCTACGAGAAAAAAAAATTATCTCCAGCCCGCGGAACTGTGTATCGGAAATTCTAAAGATATGTTCATTTTAAAATTATTTTTGCGATATTGCTCTTGAACTGAATTTTATGGTTCAATTGCGAAGAACGTGGTATTTAATAAATAAAGGTAACGCACAAAACGTTAAAAAAACGACCCTTTGGACGTAATTTAAAATTTGAAACGTTTCAGATTTATTTTTTCTTTTTAAAGCTGCGTTTTCAAGAAGTGACGTGTATTTGTTTTCATATTGACGAGCTTTCCTTGATCTGTAACTGGTAATTAAACCAGTAACCTCAACAGACTTAAAGCTAATTATCGCTTTGTCTGAAAGAACTATAAAGTCCTGAGAAGGTTTAAATAATCCTTTTCATTTAAACAGAATTTAAGAATTCAGAACATAAATATACTTTCTTATGCTGCAATAGCCACAGGTAGTCGTGATGCAACTTAATAGACTAGTCAAATTTAAATCAATCGTAGAACAGTAGTCAACAATTACACAATTAAATTTGGTCAAAGCTGGCCCAGTAATTCTGCAGGAGAGTCGAAAATCAAAATATCGGCAGAGGTCTAACGCAAAGCCGACTAATTATAGTTATCCGAGCAGGTAAGGAAGTAACAGGTAGCGTGCATGGAAAGCCAGAAACACTCTCCGTCTTAAAATCTAAAACCTCATTTAAATACTAGCTGTATCATTTACATTCTAGTAAGGAAAACGGAAATGAGAACTTATAGTAAAGACTGAAATTATAAGTAACTGTTAATTTAAATAATAACCTTCTAAAGGGTTGAAATGATATCTGTATGCCGGGATCGGATTATACGTTCTTTCTAATTTTTATGTTTTTAAATGTTTTTTAAATATATTTAAATTTTGATGGTAAATTTTCAGTGTGACATTTTGCAATCGAAAGTTTTCAATCTATATTTGCTTCAACACTAGTTTTTAAGCTAATAGAAATATTTTTATAGAAATATAGATTTCCTAATCACAACAAATAGAGCGCTTTTCTCAGCTCAGCACTTACAAACAATATTCCTCAAGAATGTCTTTTTATTATGATGATTATTTAATATTTTGGCGCTCTTTTAGATTTATTATCTTTTTTAGAAAGTTTCTTACATATTGTGCTTGGATGTGTTTGAGTAATTGGGATTTTCCTCTATGCTGCTTACTGTCTTGCTTACAGGAGAGCTTTCGTCAATTATCGACCCAAGTTTCAAATTCCTCTTAAATATTTCACGATACTTGAAGATGTCGCATTTTCTCCTTTATTTTGTTCTGTTTCCTACGAACGACTGGCTTTTTTAAAGTGTTCTTCAGTGTTTGCTAAGATATGGTACCAGATGCGTCCATATATCATTTTGAGAGGCGGTTTCAGATACGCTCAGCAAATTTCTACCAGTGTAACCAAAACTTATTTTTCTGATCCATTTGGATATTTTTTCATTTCTACCATGCTATAAAAGTTCCAGTAGTCTTTTTCCGAGATTAATATCAATTCTTCACCGTAATAAATTCATGGACTTACTAGTTCTTGGTAAAATGAATGTGAACAACTAGTTCTACGAATTCTCACTTACTTTTGTTACGAAGATTGATTAAGAAAATAATAATATAAAATGTTATGGGAATTTAAAATATTTCAGCATTTTTTTTAACACCAGCAAATATTTATAGTAACTCTGCATTTAGAACAACGTTTATTGCTACTTTCATAAAATGTATCTGGTTGTAACGATAGTTTTCCGCCAAAAAACGTTCTTAATAAAAGTTAGGATAAAAAACATGAAAGCAGTACTTTTAGTGCGGGTAGTAATTACCACCCATATCTATGATTTTCTGCCAATGTTTTATATTTTTGAAAGCTTTCGGCCCACAAAACCGGTGGCCAGGAGTCCTAAAACAGATCAATCTCATTTCGGACGTCCTGTGCAAAATGGAAGGTAGCACCAGCGAGATGTAGCTGCAGGTGTGAAAAAAGTTAAAAGTCCGTAAGAGCGATGTCGTTGCTATATGGTGAGTGTGGCAAAAGATTCCATTCGAATCCGTACAGATTCCAGCTGGTGAAAACAAAGACACTTGTGTCCTGCATTATCTTGATTGAACATTACGTTTTCGCGAAGAAACAGTTCGACGTTTTTTCTTCATAACAGCATCAACATGAACTAACATCTCGCTGTACACCTTACTGTCGAAGGATTACCTTTTTCCAGGCACTATTTGTGGATACCACGGCAATCGCAGATACAAAGCATGATCTTCTTGTTTGTCAAATTGCGCTTTGCGACGCTGCCGAAGGGTACACCGGGCGCAGACCAACCCCCTTTTCGGCCTGTGTTATTGAAGTAAATCTACTTTTCATCACAAAGGACTATCCAGTTAGAATTTTCTTCTTGCAGTAATATTCGAGTAGATTAGTGCACGTTCGAACACATCTGTCCTTATCTGCTTGAGTCAGCTCATGTTGCACCCAGCGATTGAAATTGTACGCCAAATTTATGCAATGCATCGCGCGACTAACGGGTATGTCACTAACGTCTAACTCCTTAGCCAGTTCTCGAGTGGTTGCATACGGATTTTCTTTCATAAGTTCTTGCAGTCTGATCAACATCAGTAGGCCGGCTAGAGCGCTCTGCTTTTTGAATGTGATAGTCCTTGTTTTTGAACTTCCAGTACCAAGCCTTCACAGTGTCATATGATACAACATCAGTACCTGAAATTGTACACATGATTTGGTGACATTCTTTTGCTGACGTTTTGCAACAGAACTGGGAGCAAATGATGGTTTTAATATGGTAGCGTGATAGTTTCATTTCAGAGAATTTATACTTAACGATAACGATATTGTTTTACAAATTTCACAACATAATGTTCTAAGGTAAGTCTTTCTTTTAAATGCCAAAATCGTTGAACATAGTATGATTAAAAACACCAACGCGAACTGTTTGCGCAGACGATATGTGCGGTGGCTGGAAACTTTCGTTAAAACCCAATATCATTTATCAAATCATAACCAATTAAAATCGTTATTTCTCGCACTGGCCTATTGTTGTAAAACAGTAAATAAAAAGGATGAAATAACAGCCACATCTACTGAGGTTTTATATTATACTGAGTATATTGAGCTCTATATTGTACTGAGCTCACTTTAAAATGCAGATAGGTCTTTAAATTTTACTGTTTAGTTTATTTTTTTTTTACATTTTAATGTTTAATGATTATACAACTTTGTTAAAGACGTAGCAATGCTGCGACAGAAATTTAATTTTTTTCTCATCCAGAAGGAGTTGTACAACCTCACAATTTTAGGTAGCATGACCTAAGTCGAGAATGTAATAAACTTATATCGTCTGTCTTAAACTATTTCCATAAACCATAGAAAAGAAAGAAGGGTGTAAAAAATCCTTTTTTGAGGAGTTGAATTAATTCAAAAGAAGGCACTTCTTGTGCTTACAAAATCAGCCAGCGTGTATGGCGTAATTTAAAAGTAAGGAATTTCAAATTAAAGCTAAGTTACATCTTGAGTTAGCTCAAAGGCTGCGTAGAAATTATTAACGCGCAAGATGGCGTAAACCTGTACCGGCGTGACAAGCACTACTAGCAAGAATAAAGCAACTCCGAAGACAGACTGCTATCCTAAAATTTGAACTAGTAACATGACCTTCAGCAGGTGGAACACAATCTGATTAAACAATATGAAGCCTCCCTTTAAATAACATCTCTATCTACCTCATTTAAACACACGCGAGCTAAAATTTACATTTTGGTAGGAAAATGGAAAGAGAGAACTGACAGTAAAGTTGCTTAACATAAAAGAATTGCTCAATTAATATAAATAAATACTTTACAGATTTGTTTATTGCTTCAGTAACGTTGTGTAAGTGCTATTTGAACTTTGTTACCCTTTTGCTAACGGTAAAGCACTCGTCAACAGTAAAATGACTACCTATAAAGGAATTAAATGCACTCTTTTCCTGTTGTATGGATACTGCATAAGGGCTTCGCACTTATTATTTTTTTATTATTTATTTTGTTGCTAACATAAAAATGCATACCAACATTAAAAATAACACTTAAAAGGTGTTAATATTATGTTGACAAAGGATCCAATATGTATAAGTTTATTAATCGCGTAAAATCTTTAATCATTTTAACTTATCGTTTTCGTCTTTATTGTTTCGTTTTATTTGGTCTCTTAAAATAGTTCTTCCCTAAAAAGCTTTCTTTCAGCAAATTTTACAAAAGTACATTTTGTTCGCTTCCAAAGTGCATCTAAACACATAATTCAAAGCATTGTTTAAATTATTTTTTAAAAGATTTTCATGGCTGAAGTTTCAAAATAAAATGCATTTCACGTTAAAAATGAAATCCTTGTAATTACAATAACCAACAATAATTATGTACATAAAAAATAATAACAATAGTAATAATTACATTTAAAAATTTACCCCAAAATTGGATCATTTCGATTTTGCAGTATTGGTAAAAATAGAAGTAGAGAGCACAAACCTGCAATCCAAAAATACTTGAAAAATATTTGAAATTGTTGTGTTTGATCTTTAATATATTGTTAGGATATGCCTAGTTGCAATAAGGTAGGTTCCCCGCAAAGCGGAGTTAGGGTTACCAGAAAGTCGCAAGGAAAGGCAGAGTTGCCAGATTCGGCTCGAAATCGCCTATTGGCGGCATTTGGCAACAAAATTGGCAATATGCCATAGACGGAGCGAGAACATTCTAAAGCGAATTCTTACCGGTTTTCCTTAGAATATTTTCTAAGACAGTCAAAAGCTGTATAAAACTTGCCTGTACGTGGATTAGGAGAGTATCTTTCAGTAGTAGAGTAGTATTTAGAGTTCAGTAGCAGGATAGTAGAGTTCAGAGACTAGTTCGAGAGCGATCGACCTCGAGAGCTGTACTCTGGTGCTTTGCCGTGAAGCTGTCTTCACTGTTATAGCCTGGTAGCCTGAAGGTTGTGTTACTGATTGTTTCAGGTTTTCAATTTTGTTTTAGGTTTTCGATGACTGTAATAAGGACGCTTTTCAATCACTCTAAACCCACTAAGCTGTAGAACAGAACAATATAAAGTATTGCATTGTTTATATCTTCAGTGTAAAATGTTCTAAATAATCTATATATATAAAGAAGAAAGTTTGTGTGTTCGTTCTCTAATAACTCAGACACTACTTTAACTATCGTCACCAAACCTTCTGCAATTCTCTTCTGAGTCCTGAAAAATGTCGGCATCCACGTTTTTTCAAAAAAAAAAAGTAACTGACTCAGGCATATTAATTAAACACATAATCATCGCGAACATCGGAAAAACGATGATTTTCGCTCTCATTTTTTAGAGTGGCAACAGTCTTGAAAGCTGGAGATGAAAATCTGCATTATTTTTAGAACCGTTGCCACTGCTCGCTTTCAAATCCTAGAGTTTGTTAATAAGAAATTTCCAAGTTTTTCGATGAAATAAAAATATCATTGCGAAACATTAAATGCATTGTTCCTGATTCCAAAAATTCGTGGGAAGCCATCTCGACTATTCCCATCTTCGTACGACTTTAATCAGCCGAAATATTAATTAAAAACTCCGAAAACACTAATTGTCGCAATCATTTTTCCGAATGGCAACAGTCTCATGCGTTAAAATAAAAATGCTTTATTTCGAAACGTCTTGTTAGTGCTCTCTTTCAAATCGCAGAGTGTGTTAATAAAAACTTGTAAGTTTTACAAAATGTATACATATAAAGAAGAATGTCTGTTGTGTGTGCTTGTTCGCGTTATTGATTTCTGATCGATTATGATCAACTTTTTGCCACATTTAATAGACTAAAATTGAATAATGGAACTTGAGATTTTCTGGCCATTTGATTAGAAAGACGAAAATCATTAAAAACTGCGTGCCATTGTTGCCGATATAATGAGAGAAAATTAGCTTATTTTTCTATGGAAATTTTTCTGTGGGTTCCATATCGCCATGAGACTGAAAACTGTATGACTATGAATCGTATTTTTGCATGGTTTTTAGAGAAGAACGCCAGCGGTATCGTTCTTTCTGTTGCTAGATGCATTACTCTCAATCTGATTTAACTGGCATTGGGTACTTACTTCGGCTAACAACGCATTAAGCGGTAGTAAAGATATGTATTTGTTGCCTGCAAAATATATTACATGATTCATAAAAATAACTTGTGCAGGTTAAAATTTGTTTCTAAAAAATATTAAATTGATACTACGTTTTCCTAAAACGGTCATTTTTCTCCAGATCACGTCGGTACACAGATGCCGGAAATCGTTCTTAAACCTAATGCAATTTAAGTCAGCTGCGTAGGTCGACAAAACAAATATACCAACAACACAGCTAGATTTTCCTATCCTCCGTAAAAACCAACTTCGCGGGCATTTTTCCTCTCCTTTAAGCTTCTAGAATAGCACTGACGTATTACGTAAGTGAATTTCAAAGTATGCACAGAAATCCGCATCACGGTCACAGCTGTTATTCCAGAGAATGTTACATATTTGTCGGTTTCACTTTATATTGAATATTCGAATCTAATGAATTCTAAAACTAACTATTTCAGTAGTAACTATTTGTAACTATTTCAGTAGTCCCTCAATTATGAGTAGCAAATTTATTCGAAAAACAAAATAAACTAGTTAGTCCAAAAAGAACGTAAATCCCGAATGAGAGGTTAGCATCGAAATGGCATTTTGCATCCAAGCACTTAAGTGCGTTGTATCGCTTTTCAGACTGTTGCCGCCAAATATTATCGCCATTTATTATATTTAAAGAAATTAATTAATAAGCTATCTGCATGAATATGCATTTTTCTCGCACTGTGAAAAACAGTGGTACCTAGGGCCATCCAATTTTGAATAATGTAGTTCTCCACCAGAACTTGGAAAGCTTGAATTTTGCATTTCGGAATTGTTTTATTATCTGCTTCATATTTTGTAAAATTTTAACGAATTTTTGATTAATAAAATCAACGATTTCAAGGTGAGCAGTAGCAACACTGTATGAAGTAAAATGTTCTTATATTCAGCGGATGAGAGTGTATGTCAGAAATTCTAAAGAAATGAAGTTTCTAAATATTTTGTGATTTTGCTGATGCAATGAATTTTATATGGCGTAAATGAGAAGAATGTGGTATTTAATAAATAAAGTTAACACATAAAACGTTAATAATAAAAAAGAAAAAAAATGTGTGCCGCCCAACCGAGACAGTGGTTAGCGACGCTGACTGCCTTACCGAAGGCGTTGGGCTCGAATCCCGGAGAAGGCATGGATGTTTGTAACGGTATAGAGTCTGCTCGATATGGGGGCACTCTGTATGCGGCGAACCGTCCTCCCCGGAGTGCTCTCCGTCAAAATTGGAGGGGGGAGCAGAACAGAGTAAAGTCGTACTGTCATCTGTATGGTGCACAAGGCTCTTGTCAACGAGGGCCGCTATCTTGCAATCCTTGCCATGATGAATTTCGTGGGCTTGCGCTGATGTTACTGTCAGACAAGTGAGATAAGTCGGAACACGTTAACAAAAAATCTGATATATACACCATATGACTTCTTTGTACCGAATATTAAATTACACGCATTTTTTTCTGAACTTCATTTAAACTTATTTCTTGGAATTGCATTAGAGAATACATGCATTTTTAGTGTACTTCTGGCTTCTAGCGTCTCGACCACTCGCAAGCCTCCACCACCATCACGTGGCAGTGCTTTCCCTTGCGTTAATCAAATACATCTACTCTGCTAAGTAACATCACAGTACTCATAAAACTCAAGAAAACTTTCATTTAACTACATGTGCCGTTAGAGAACCCAAACTCACCCATTTCAAAGCCCTAGATGGACATTTTAATGAACTAGTAGTGTTTCTTAATTGCAACAAGACTAGAAGGAAATGAGACGACCTGACCTGACCTGACATGAGATACACTGGTGTGCAAAAATTAAGGACGAAATCGAAAAATTAGCATATCAGCTGAACGAAGAGGCAGAGCGGTCAGAAAGACCAATCAGGGGATTAAGTAAAGTGATGTACGGTAGCACATGCGCAGATATGCAGGTAGACGTAATGGGAGAGTGTCTAAGTAGTATAAAGCATGTTGTCGGTGTAAGATCAGTATTTCTGGCAAAGAGATTGCACGCCGTATAGCAGTTAAAATCACACCAATTTGCTGCCTCAGCGAAAAATGGCGAATAATCAATCTGTTAGACGACATCTGGATGCTTTTACCCGAGGTCGAATCATTGGGAAGTTGGAGGAAGGCCGCAGCGTGACAAGTGTGGCTGCAGAGTTCGGAATTGCTCACAGCATAGTTTCACGACTTTGGAGACAATTTCAAACTACAGGAGCAGCTCTCCGGGGGTTTAGTAGTGGTCGTCCACGAGGAACCACACCCGCAGATGACCAGTATATTGCCTTACAGGCCAGAAGAAACAGGCGGCAGACAGCGGGAGAAATCGCTAGACACACGACACAGGCGACTGGACGACCGATATCGCGTTTTACCGTGGCCAGAAGACTGCACGGTGGTGGTCTGTTTGCACGACGCCCTGTACGGTGTGTACCTCTAACGCCTGCCCATCGGAGAAGGCGTTCTCTGTGGTGCCGGGAACACCGGAATTGGAGAGACAATGAATGGGGACGAGTACTCTTTACAGATGAGAGCAGATTTAGTCTGAGTTGCGATTCTAGACACATACACATCTGGACAGAGCGGGGAACACGCAATAACCCCTTCAACATCATCAAAAGGGACTGTTTTGGAGGTCGCGGAGTTCTCGTTCGAGCAGACATAATGCTTGGTAGCCGGACCGACCTTCATATCTCCCAAGGAGGTTCGTCACCTGGGACTGCTATTGTAACGAGGTTCTTCTTCCTTACATGCGTCTTTTCACAAGGGCTATGGGTCCTCAGTTCCTCTTCATGGACGACAACGCTCCACCTCATCGCACAGTTACTGTCGAAGAGCTGTTGGAGAGTGAAGATATTGAACACATGGATTGGTCGGCAAGGTCTCTGGATCTAAATCCCGTCAAGCATGTACGGAACTTACTAGGGAGACCCGTGGCAGCACGTAACTTATCGCCAGTAACGATTCCGAAACTGCGATTGGTGCTACAAGAGGAACGAGCAGCAGTGTCTCAACAGCTCATTAACAACCACATATCCAGCATGCACAAATGATGTGAAACCTGCCTAGCAGTCAGGGGAGATCATATCCCCTATTAAAGACCGGGTGTTTCTTGCTGGACACCCATCACAGGGATGTTTCGGCCTTCAGTCGCATTGTGCTCCATGCTACTTTTTCAATAAAGCTTCTTTTTATCCCTCTGATTTCTCTTTTAGTAAGTGTTGCTTACATTACTCATGTCCTTACGTATTGGGGATCTTACGGTATTAAATGTGTTGATTTGGAAAGCTTTTGTACAAAGTTATATTGAAAAAACCGTCTGGTCCTTAATTTTTGCACACCAGTGTTAATTTCTCCGTCAATAAACACAGTTCACTTCGCGACAAGGCAAAAATACATGAAATCTCTAAACGTTTTCAATAAAAATTGAAAGATATAGAAAATAAAAAACGCCAAATATTGTTTAAATAATGAAAAAAAACAATTTTACAATTAAAATTTCAGTTTCTATGTAAAAACAAGCAATTCGGTCAGCAGGCTAGAAGGCAGATTTTTCAGTGCACAAAACTAAAAATTCCCTTTTCGTCCCACTCGACAAAAAGACACTGAATGTGCAGAAAGACTTGATTCTCTATTCTGCTAAGTTTCAAATGTAAACAAATATGGCTGCTATGGTAAAAAAAAATTAAGCTTAGCCACACTTTTAAATTGTTGATAATTCTAAAACTGTTGCATGCAGATTAACTAAAGGGATAAAAACTTTAACCGGATAATAAGAACAACATAATTCAATAACTTTTAAAGCAAAAACTGCACAATTTACCAACATATAAGAATAAAAAGACTGAGCTCAATGAGCCGAGTAACAGAGTGGCTATATATATATATATATATATATAAATACTCACTCTGTTACTTGGCGATTGCCACCAAAAAGCGAATTGCACAATTATATGCTATAAGTCTTATATACAAAATTTCAATGTTCCTGAGACTATTCGTTTTTGAGTCATGCGAGATACATACATATGTATGGACGTACAACTGCCACGAAACAATCTCTTCAGAATTCATTTTAATTCAGTTTTATAATTTTTTTGGGGGAAAAAGAGTCCTTTATTCTTTCCTTAAGTACGGATATTACGCAAAACATCGTTAAATTGCATTCGATACCGGTGACAATGGATACTTTCGTTCAAATATTATACCCGAAATTTTTCGCGATTGCAATACTTCCTTTGTTCTTCGTCTTTGTAATTTGTACTAGTATATTAATAAATATGTATCAAATCCGATTAAAAGTGAGGAACTAAAATTTGGAGAGCTAATTTTGTAAAAACTACTCGTGCGATATTTATAAAACTTGGGAGTTTCACATAATTTGAGTCGTAGAATCGAAACAAATGCCATACTATTTGGGAAGAAGTCCGATTTTGTGTCAAAATGCGTATATTAGAACAATGATATATATAAATCTAATATATATCCTAAGTCGCGCTTTCGAGACATGGAAACGCAGGTTGAATTTCGTCAATCAACCCAGTAGAACGGGAGATATAGAACTGTCCCCCCTTTTTTTGGGTAGTGTACCAGCACTTTTTATATGCGTGGAATATACAAAAAATTCGTCTTCGGAGCGAGTTACCTGCGCTTATTTAAAGCAAAATTCTTGAATTTATTGTTTTGATTTTAAATCTAAGAAAGAAGTCTATTTATCTTTAGTCTTCATTCTTCTATTTTTAACAAGAAAACTTAAAACTACAGTTTGCCTTTAGAGAAATTGCAAATATATCAAATTTATGTTCCAAAATGGGAGCAGTTTGACGTTATATTATTTTTCATTTTCCTAATAAAGTTTTTACGTTGTTCATAAGAACTTCTTTTATGACCTTTTAAAGTCACCAGAATAGTTTTTAAATCTTTGCTTTTCTATCGCTCTACTGAAATAAATTGTTTCGTAAGCAAGATGACGTGTGATGGATTTAAAAAGTAAATAGCTCAAGATAAAATCTATTGCTTGTATGCTGAGAAGGCTGATTAATATTCTACGACAACGTTAATTAAATCGAAGAAAGACTATAAAACGTTACCATATATCAAACTATTATGTCAAAGTAATAACATTTGCAATTAGTGGCATACTGCCAATTTTTATTCTTGAAATAATGCATGTTTTATTATAGTGGAGTTCATAAAGTAATAAATAATTTTCTAAAAAAGTCTTTGGAGCAATACTCATAAAGTAAATTCATGAATATTAGTATACTTTTACTGGATTTTATTCCGTGTTAGTTATTAAAAAATAAATTTTTGCAAGAATTTCAAAATAATGAACAAAATGGTCCTGTCGCAAATCAAGAATGCTTGTTTCTTGTTTTTTAGATCTTTCTTTTGCATTATTCACAACCATTTCAATTGTTTGGTCTATTTGTCTAATTTTATTTTATTTCATACGTTGGCGCAAATTCCGATTGCATAGTTAAAAACCCAAATATTTATGGACTAAATCACAATTAGTTTGTGGTTCCAACAGCCAAACATTGTAACTCAATTTCGGTGTCCGGTGTTTAAAAAATGTGAACAGCTTTTTTATTTTTTTTCCACTGATGTTTACGCGCATAATACCTTGAGATTATTATATAATTTTGTTGTAAATAATACGCTATAATGGTTATTATTGTACTGCATGAAAATATTAATAGATTATTCATTAGTTATACAGTAGTACCTTCTAAGAAGAGATACCGACCGAACCAGACATTTTATCAGACATTATATCTGAAAAGGTGTCTGTTCTTCAAAGGATACATACAAAAAAATTAATTTAATTAGAAATGCGGGTTGTGCCAAGTTTTAAGTAAGTGATATATAAATAAGTGACATAGTCACAAGTATTTATCTGAATTTGAAGTTAGAGTTCCGTGCTTACAGAAATTTTTTGAAAGTAATCCGTTACGCAGGTCTGTATGAAAGTCTGTGCATTGCAAGCGTTTGTTTCCATGTGGGTATTAAAGTCACTGATGATCTTAAGTCATTCACTGTCGCCAACATTTAGCATGATTGTATTTTAAGGCATCTGTATAATATTTTATTTCGCAGCTTTCGTATGGCTCCTCTTCCTCTTCCTCGCTGCTTTCTAAGCTATTTTTGTTAAAACTAACATCATTACTGAAATAAAAGGTTTTCATGTCGTCATTTGTGTCTTCAGTACACACGTTCTCATCCATTTCAAAATATTCTTGCATTTGAGCACTACCACTGATTTTGACAGGTTAAAACATATCATTTTTCAGAAATAGTATTTTCACTGCGGGCAACCGAAAGTGGTATTTCAAGGCATGTCTTTATGATAGCCGATAGCCTTCGTTTTGCAAACACATTTTGCAAACTGATCGCTGTTCCTGCAAGCAGCTTGACTGAGAACATACCGTTGTTATCGTGACTTATCTCACTTGTCTCACAGTAACATCAGAACAATCCCACGAAATTCATCGTTTCAAGCAGTGTAAGATTGCGCCTTTCGTTAGCAAGAGCCTTGAGCACTATGCAGGAAACAGTACGACTTTGCTCAGTTCGTTCCCCAATTTTTAAGGCAAGCACCCCAAGGAGACGGGCTCAAGCCTCTCCCATCCCTCTTCCCCTACCTTCAACCTTTCGAGAGAACTTTCGTCTCGCTGCAAATTTAAAGAGTTTTATTGTGATGCTAACGAACCGAAACAGCGTTATGTGTTTTAAGCATCTAAGTTTTCTGGCCTTTCCAGTTGCAAATGGTTGCTCAAACTCTCCTTCCATGTGACGACAAAGTAGCTCAGCAAGATGTTCCTCGGAGCTTTTAATACCAGAGCACTTTTCGCTTTTGAAGCATACAGTTTTATCAGGCAAAATTCGATCAAACAATCCAGTGACATACACGTTGTAAATTTTTCTATTCTGGTATCTTTCGCAAATTTCATTCAACTTTTTTATCCATTATGTTACATTTTCATACCTACTGATATTTGTAAACCCAAAATACTCTTAAATGTACCAACCATTTCAAGCTTTGAAATTCTCTAGTCCGACATATTCCGAAACTTCTTTTGCCTTGAGCTTACAGGAATATTATTTACACTTACAGAACAAAACCAATTGAACGCTACTGTATCAATTTCACATGCTTTACTTTTCTACAGTATTTGAATGCTCGTTCGAATAATTAATCCATAATATTTTTATTTCTTCGGTATCTTTTAGGACATGACTTTCTTGATTCTCCCTTTTCCAAATTTCTGCCCTTAATCTCTCAAACTAAGTTTCTTAATTGCTGCTTCGTGAATTGCATCAACGTTTTGTTCTACTGCTTATCTGTTCCTATTTGAAGCCTTATTAGGTAATGTATGTAAAAGTAACCCACAAGTACAAAACTATACTTCTTTTGCTCCCTAGTCTTATCAAGAATTAAAAATGATTTTATTCACAATGTGAGATCCCTGTACCTTGCTAGGTGGTCGAGTTATCTTACACCTTTTATTCCCCATTAGTTCCTGTCTTTATATTTAATTACACCTTCAGAAAATTTTTTTCTTCCTCCTGTAACAAGAATGAACTGTAGCAAGCATAACTGGATTTTTAATTCTATGAATGTGAAATATACTTTTGATTGCACCACATTTCATTTTTTTCCAATATATTTTTCCCTTTTCCCTACTGAAAAGCAGTTTTCAAGAGAGAAGGATTAGCTTTTCATTTCACTTCATTTTTTATGTTCTTTTGTCACATGCAAGTTTCATTTGTTCAAAGGTAAGTTTGTGTTTCGCTGAACACAAACTTGCCTCTGAAATCTCAGACGATTACTAACAAAGAGTATTTCTATTTTTATTTATTTCTCTACCTCTATCTTAGTTTTCACTTTCTTTCAGTGTCCCTTAATAAGAGGTAAATGCAGTAAGATTTCTATTCAAAGGAATCGCGGCCAACAGGATTGTCGCTTATATAAAGAAAGCCTTTTTAGCTGCGACTGAATGCAAAATATCATCATATCTCTCCTCATTTAGTTGCATGCATAGGGAATACTGCTAGCCTTTGAAATAATTATATGTAGGCTATGTTATAATGGGATTTTGTCCCTCCCTTCTGCATGCCTCCGTGGTGTAATAGAAGCACACTCGGCGCGTGTTCGAGAGGTCCAGGTTCGAATCCCGGCGAGAGCATTGCTCATTTTCCACTTCTTCAGCATCAGTGAAACATAATGACTCCAAAGTAACTCCCGAACTAAAAGGTGGTGGATGATGATTCCTCACCACCAGGATTTGGTGACTGGGATCCCTAATTCCCTGTCTCCCTTTAAAAGGGGAAGTATATAAGTTATTTTCTCCCTCCTTTCTGCATGCCTTCGTGGTGTAATGGTACCACACTCGGCGCGTATTCGAGAAGTCCTGGTTTGAGTCTCGGCTAGGGTATTGCTTATTTGTTACTTTCCCATCATCCAAACACCCTAATTAATCTACATAGTTATTTAATATGCATAAAGTTATGGCCGTTTCTAACCGTGGATTAATAGGAAATAGGGAAACTTAATAGGTGAATAATAAACTTATTAATGATAATAGGAAAACTTAAATTTCACCAAAAACCGTCTTATTATTTCTGAATTGTTAATTTTATCTTACCGAAAGCAGTTTGTTATAGTTTTTAAATTATGAATTTTATACTTTTTCGAAGTGGTTTAATTTTTTATTTAGTTTGCTGCAGGCGTTTAAAATACAGTACTCTGTAAACAACCCACAATATTTATTATTTTGTTGTTTGCATAAACCTCATTATTTCTACTTTATATAATTAGCCACATGGAATAAAATGCAAAGTTTCACTTAGGAACAAAGCAGTTCAGCCCTGTTTTTGATGTTGTTGCCAATCGGTCGAGTTTAATCCCAAGTTCACTTTTCAATATACAAGATAAGTATGGTACTTTTATTTTAAATTTTACTAAACTTTCCTTCAAAGATGTTAGCTAACAAAAAACAAAAGCCTTAAATTTGGAATAAAAAGCAAAATTTATTTAAAATATTGCTGTCGGTCTGTTGCAAAAATTCGAACGAATACGAAAAACATCAGCAAAATGCAGAACCAAATATTATTAAAGAAAAGAAAATGCTGAAAGCAAAAAATAGAAAAAAAAATGAAAAATACCAAAAAGAGGATACATTTCAACCACGTAAGAGAAATAACTGCTCTGCACGAAAGCTTCCAATCAATGATAAAATTCTTTTAAAAAACAGCCTATAAGAGCCCGCCATCCAGAGTTTTAGATTTTGTAGTGTTGTTCTTGGAAGTGAGATATATTGGCATTTTAAAAACCACTTTGTCGTTAGGAACTGTTGACTATTATTAATGGTTCCTTTTGTTCCTCTAAAGTATACGTAATTTATGTTCTTTTTTTCAATACCATGCAACCGTTAGATGACAGATGGAACAATCGCAAAATGAAAAATTTAGTGCAAAGTATGGTTTGTTAGAAAACTCTGTAACCGAAGTAATATTAATATTAAAAACCTCCGTTGTTAAAATTAATCCGCCAGTAAAAGTGCTGTAGCAGATGTGTTGCAAAAATGTCCGTCATTAGTAAAAGGTAGGATTTCAAAACCATTTGTAACCTAGATGACACAGGTTATTCTTATTGGATATTTCATACTTAAATAATCTACGACTCTAATGCAATTAGCATTGAAAAAGTAAAACAAAAGATACACACTTTAGGAGCAAAGAAAGAAGTGGTTTTAATAATTAATGGCTCGTGACAGTCAAAGTGTTTTAGGAAATGTCAATATTTCTCTCCTCGGATTGGTATAACTCAAAATCGAAAGCTCTTAAGAAAAACAATTTTAAACACTGAATTTAAAATGAAAAAGAGGGAAGTTTTGTGGAACGCGGAACGAAGCCCCATAATACCTGAAAGCATTGCTGAGTGATGCTGATTTATTGTGGCTACTTACTGATATATACGTAACCTGTGGGCCTAAGAATAATCAAGTTATTAAACAGTAATAATCGTTAATCAGTAAAATTTGCAGAATTCAGTAGAAAATACAGATGAACCGATTTACAAATTTCTACGGCAGATGTATTGTGACATGTGAAAGAAGTCAGATGTTCAAGTGAACAAGAACCTACATTTTAATAAACTAAGAATATGATGTCAATAGTTAGGTCAATAGTCAGAATGTCGACATCGAGATAAATATTAAAAAAGTAGAAAAGGGAATTTCGTTTTGGCATTTTGCGTCGATTCACTTTTCAAACTGTTCCCACTAAATATTACAACCCAGTATTATATTTAAAGAAATTAAATAATGACGAGTCTGCCTAAATGTATGCACGTTTCATGCATTGTGAAAAAACGACAGTACCTATAGCCACCCAATTTTGAATAACGTGCGTTTCCTCCCGAATATGGGCATCTGGAAGCCCAAATTTGGAATTTGGAATTTTTTTATTATCGATATCATATTTGTAACATTTTAACGATTTTTTAATTAACAAACTCAACGGTTTCAAAGCGAGCAATGGCAACAATGAACGGGGGAAAGAAAGAAAAAAAAACATTTTTACCTCCAGCGCGCGAGACTGTGTATCGGGAATTTCTAAAGATAAGCTCATTTTAAAATTATTTTGCGATATTGCTGTTGAATTGAATTTTATGGTTTATGTGCGAAGAACATGATATTTAATAAATGCAAGACATAAAACGTTAAAAAAAAGCCACTTTGGGCGTAATGTAAAATCTGAAAACGTTCAGATTTTTTTTAAATTTTTATTTTTAATTTAATACACTACTGCGCAATTATAAAATCGTAACACTGGCCAAGTCGAGCTACAAATTATATTTATATATCGAAAAATACCACTAAAGTGATCCTAATTAGCTGGTGTATTACAATTTCAGAGTATAAGTTATTTTCTCTTGTTAGCTTTATTATTAATCACCATTCTTCGCACTTACGCTATATTACAGTTCAATAGCGAACTTATAAAAATTTTCAAAGCGGGCTACCATCATCGGTTCTGTGTGCACTCAGTTGACTAAGAACTCGTACACACATGACAGTGCATTTTCATTCATTTGTTTTCAGCCATACCGATAATCAGAACAGTGAATGCAGACATAAATTGGAATCATTCGTTTAGACATGATTATTATAATTTTGTGTAATTACGAGTTTATATATACGGTAATTAACTATGTGGTTTATTTAGTATTTTAACTATATGTAATAGGTATAGTATTATAGTTAAAATCCTTCCTTCCATTCTAAAATTTTACTTAATTAAAATACTCAACTATGAGTTCCTATCAAATTTTAGAACAGAACTATGAAAAAAACATTAAATTTTACATTCGAGGATAAGCAGTATTAGCCTAAAAGAAACATTAGACCCAAATGCGATATCAGTCTCAAAATTGTATTTTTCATCGAATGATAATTCAAAGCGATAAACGGCGTATCACTTTCCGAATTGTAGCCGCGAAATATAATCGCCCTCTACTATATTTAAAGAAATTTAATAATGAAGAATCTGTATGAATGTATCATGTTTATCGCATTGTGAAAAACAGCGGTTCCCAGAGCCATCCAGTTTTAAATAACATACTCCTCCACGCGAACATGAGCACCGGGAAGCCCGAATTTTAAATTTCGAATTTCTTTTATTACTTGTTTCATATTTTGTAAAACTAAAAGAATTTTGGACTCATAAACTCAACAATTTCTAAGAGATTCGTGGCAACACTGTACGGAATAAAATACTTTTATCTTCAGCGCAAGATTGTCTCTCAGAAATTCTAAATATATTGTTGCGAAAAATTCGGCGGTTGCGCCTGTATGTAAGCTTTCCGGCATAGCACTAGGGTTGCCATAAAATAGTGTATGGTGGGACTGCCAGATTGGCGACTTTATCGCCCATTCGGCGACCAAATGGGCGATATCCCATGGTCCAATCAGGAAGTTTCTAGAATAACTTCCTGTCGAGATATTTCTCGAAACCTGTGGAACCTAAGCAAAAGCTATATAAACCCTTGCGTTTCTGAGAGCCGTTGTTGCGAGAATTGTGATTAGTGTGAGAATAGTTGCTTACTGTGAGTGCTAAGCTACGCGAGAGTTTTGTGAACGGAAAGCGATCGAGATAGTGCTTTGCCGTGAAGCTACCTTTACAGTATAGCTTGACAGTGTATTGGTCCACGGTGTTTACTTTTATAAGTTTAGTGTTGCCGTGAAGCTACCTTTACAGTTACAGCCTGAAGCTGTGTTGCTGATCGTTTCAGCGTATTTATTGTAGATTTTCGACGCTTTTAAAGGTAATTTTGGAACTGTGCTGTAAATAGCGATTCTTGTAAATAAATTGTGCTTTTTATTGTTCTGCATCGTGTTTTCATCGGTTACTCTCAAATCCACGAACCCGTATAACGCAACAATATGCAAGTTTTAGGT
Source organism: Stegodyphus mimosarum (assembly GCA_000611955.2). Taxonomy (NCBI): domain Eukaryota; kingdom Metazoa; phylum Arthropoda; class Arachnida; order Araneae; family Eresidae; genus Stegodyphus; species Stegodyphus mimosarum. Next base: position 15,798 of record KK119259.1, on the reverse strand, counting down.
ATTTTGTGATTTTGCAGTTAAATCGAATTTTATGTGACGTAAGTGCCAAAAACGTAATATTTAATAAATAAAGTAAACACAGAAAACGTTAATAGTAAAAAGATAAAAAAGGGTTTGTAAAGCCATCTTGAGTTAGAAAACTGCACATTCATATGAGAAACTGAGAAAAGACTGATAAAAACAGAAAAATGTATGTCAACACTTAACGGTGCATCGGGAATTCTAAACGTATATTGCTAAGCTGCTTTTAATTTTTTTTTGCAATTTTGCTCTTGAATTGCCTATGGCGTAAGTGCGAAGAAAATAATGCTTAATAACAAGCCAAAAAGATAAAAAAAAGGGTTAGTAGGAGTGAGTGTAGCAGAAGATTAGTAGACTGCGAGCTCAGCGAGAGCATAAAAAACCGTAGTAAAGCCTGTTGGGAGATGGTCAAAGTCTGAAATGTTTCAGATTTTTTTTTTCATCTTTCTTTGTGTGTAAACATGTGTCTATAAAAACGCATTTCCATTTAAATAGCAATAAAATGCAGGAACATTTATTTTCAGACTTTACCTAAACCTGACAAAGACTAAAACTCTTCTTCGGCATTGATTTCTGTTATCAATGGGTAAGCAGGCGTGAAATGAGAACATTCCCTATCAGAAACTTCAAGCAACAGAAATCATACTGAATGCTCAACATCAGGTTTTTAAGACGAGCATCATTTTTTTAACCTTGAATTCTTTCCCTGTCATTCTTTAGTCAGATGTAATTTTTAAGGCCTTCAAAGTTCTTTGATAATGAAAAACAATTTTTCATGTCTTCAGTTTTACCATGCAGTTTAATGATTTTAAAGCATTTAATCCGTTGTGATGTTTTAATTAAGTTATATTCTGAAAAATATATTTAGATGCATTTTGAATACATTTTCAACCCATTTTTTAAGTTACTGCGTTTTTTTTTCAAAGAAGAAAAATAAATAAATAAATAAAAGTAGTGTTGCTTAATAGACATGATCTTTTCATAAACTGCTGGCTTTAATACAGCATTTTGCTAACAATAAACTTTTTATTATTCATGAAGGAGATATATATTTGTGAACAATGTTATCTTAAGATTATGATCAAATTTCAGCTGTGGAAAAATGTTTGTTCAGTGAGTGTTTTAATAGTTAATTAATTGAAATAAAATTTCTAGTAATGAGCGGAGATTATAATGAGCGGGCTATGTATTTATATTTCAACTAGCGCAAGTACCCAATGCCAGTTAAGTTAGATTGAGAGTAATGCGTCTAACAACAGAGAGAACGATACCGCTGTAATCCTTCTCTAATAACGATGCAAAAAATACGATTCATAGTCGTACATGTTTCAGTCTGATGCGATATGGAACCCAAGTAAAACATTTCGATAGAAAAATAAGCTAATTCTAACTCATTACATCATCAATAATGGCACGCCGTTTTTAACGGTTTTCGTCTTTCTAATCAAATGGTTGTAAAATCTCAAATTCCATCCAATGATTCACCTATATTCAGATTTAGTCGATTAAATGTGGCAAAACATTTATCATAATTGATCAGAAATCAATAACGCAAACAAACACACAAACAGACAATCTTCTTTATATGTATAGATTTTGTAAAATTGGCAAATTTTTTATTATCAAACTCTACGATTTGAAAGCGAGCAGTAGCAACACTTTTCGAAATAGAGCGTTTTGATCTCCAGCTTGCGATACTGTTGCTATTGGGGAAAATGAGTGCGAAAATTAGCGCTTTCAGATATTTTAATTAATATTTCGGCTGATTAAAGTAGTACAAAGATGGGAATAGCCGAAATGGCTTCCCACGAATTTTTGGAATCGGGAATAATATATTTAATGCTTGGCAATGCTATTTTTATTTCATCATGAGGATTAGAAATTTTTATTAACAAACTCTAGGATTTGAAAGCGAGCAGTGGCAACAGCTTTCGAAATAAAGCACATTTGCATCTCCAGAGTGCGAGACTCTCGAGTGCGAGACTCCAGAGTGCGAGACTGTTGCCACTCGGAAAAATGAGGCCGAAATTGATTGTTTTTCCGAGTTTTTAATTAATATCTCTGATTTTAGACTCTTTTTTAAAAAAAAGTTGACGTCGACCTTTTCGAGGATCCAGAAGTTAATTGTAGAAATTTTGTTGACGATAGCTGTAGTAGTGACTGAGTTATTAGAGGACAAACAAACAGACTTTCTTCTTTATATATATATAGATAGGTAAGAAAAGTAAAAGCAACTTAAATCCAACTTAGACATCATTTCTAAATATGTTCTTTGAAAAGAAAATAAATCTTAAACGATATATTACGTTTCCTTTTTTTACTACCTTTTCTTCTTTCAATAAATATAAGATACATTCAATAGAAGAATATATACAGTAATTTCTGCTACCTAATTTCAGTGATATTAAGAATTTAGAGAAACGATTCTTCTCAAACAGTTTGAGAAAACAGAACTTCCAGTTTATCATCATGGGATTATTGGAAGCTCCAGAGCACCCCAGAAATTGGAAAACTAAAATTCTAAAACGGAAACATTATTTTCCTCTTCGATTGCTATTATCATTTATATTAAAGTACATATGAAGGCAATTTTCTGAAACGATATCCTTTCAATATATTTAATCCTTGAACGTAAGATATAAAAAATATAATTATTGTTTCTTTTCTTTTCAGAAACATTCTTGTAAATATTGCAGCAGGCACGATACAAATATTTGACCTAATTCTGAAACGTTTTATATAAACTTGCTTATTTTGTGTTCTTAAAGAAACTACGGGAAAATAAAATGAGCTGATTAATCAGATATAATAACTGATGTTTCAGTAAATACTGAACTAAGAATTCGTGTACAAATAGTCCAAGTATGAGATTTTCTGATAACATGTACTTTCAAATCCATCCCCTTATTCGCTAGAACCATAAGGAATTAATCTATCAGAATGTAAAATATTGTTTTACTGCCTTAAACACAACAGTTTCTTGCTCTTGAAGTAATTTACAAACCA
>KK119259.1:0-12727 GCA_000611955.2 Stegodyphus mimosarum | reverse complement strand
TGACCACGGAATATGTAACATAAACTGTGAGCTTGCCCGGGATTTGGTGGTCCAGGTGTTAGCTGGTAGTGTTAATCGCTTACACCTTTGACAGCATGCACGGGAATTTATTTAATACCGTGTATATATGTACCGTGTATTTATTTAATACAAATAGTAAGCTCTCCATAAATGAAATTAGATCTCGAACGACTGTAAAACATTTTGTTATCATAAAGTCGACTTACTGGAAATGCCTCAAATCATTTAAAAACATTTAATAAATATAAGCTTCAAGTGAAAATAATAAGATTCGAAGGAAGGTACGAGAGATCATAGAAAAAATTCCCCGATATATGAAATCCTAGCGGCCTTTTCGCCCAACCAACCGAAATGAAATTTCAGATATTGTTATTTGAAGGTATATATGTGCTCGAGACTGTGATGATTTAAAACCAATAAAGCTGTCGTGGTTTCTGTGACGCTGAAAAAATTTCAAAATTTTCGATTGGCAATACCCACTTGTTTCCTGCGCAAATTGTTCAGTGCATTTGCAAAATCATTTGCAAAAGTGGCGTTGCAAAAGCTGCATTTGCAAAAGTGGCGTTGAAACACTACACGTACGATAAAAATTGCAGGCGTAAACATTTACAAAGAAGATCATCATTCTTCATCATTTCCTCATCAGATATGTTAAAGACAGCACGGGCCACTGACGATATTATGGACGGATAACGTGCATTTGTCCTTAATAGCGAACATAAAATCCAAGAACTGCGTTCACTAGACTGACGAAAATACAAATGTTGTGGCAACAGCGCCTTTACACCTAGCTAAAGTAACTGTGCGATGCGGCATCACAAGCACATTCGTTCACAATTCAAACTTCTTCGAAAAGGTCACTTCCACACGTACGAAAATGTGCTCCATCACAAGTGCTCGGTATATAAGAATGTTGCAGTATTACTTGTTCATTATACGTTTACTAACAGTTATTTTACGTTTTGTATCTTTCCTATCTTATTCTAATTTCAGCTTACAATTTCCTGCCAGAATGAAAACTCAGAAACGCGGATAATGCAAATGAGAAAGAGTACTATTTAAGTCGTGACTAACCGACTTCAAGAGAGAGAGTCTGATTCCCTGACTAGCGCGCGTTTGCCTTCTGGCTACGTCTCTCTTAGATGTTATTATGCTCGGCCATACCTTAAGCCCTTGCTAAGCTTCGCCGATTTAATTAATACTTAGGAGCCAACTAGTTAGATTCTCATACCTTCGGCTATATCCTTTAAAAGCTTTAGTTAAGCTAATTTTAGTTCAAATTATTATTTTAAGTTCAAGCCCGAGTGGCGACTTTGTGTAAAGTTTCAAGTCTGAACTGATTGTAAATATACTGAAAAATAAAATGTATTAAATCCTTCTTAAGTCCTACGTGTTCTGTTCGCACTAAGCGATTATTCGCTTGTTAAGTGTTCGTGGGGTTCAAAGTTAGAACTTTAGATTTAAATAGGAAAACCTTACATACTTAATTCCAGAACTGCAGGAGCTAAGTATCGTTCATGACACTGAATGGGTACAAGATGGGGCTTCCGTGTATGTCGACACATGTGTTCGGCATGTACTGCAACAGCAATTTGGAGATCGTTATCACCCGTAACTCTGCAGTTTCGTGGCGACCATGATCCGCCTACTTCATTTCGATAGATTTCTGATTAAGTGTTCAGCCTAAATCTAAGGTATACACATCAAATCCGCGAAATTTGTCAGAAGTGAAAGATGCCATGAAACGTGAAGTTATACAGATTTTTCTTGCGATGTTACGTTCGTCATTGTTTTTAATAATCTCCTGTATGCAACGCGTTATCATCTGCAAAAGTAGATAAGTTGAAACCATCTAATTCCAATAATTTTTTTCCCTCTTCCGTCTTTTTTCTCCCTGGTCTTTTACAACGGTGTTCTTTGCAAATTTTTTACGCCGGCAATTTTTGTCTTATGCATATCCTTCCAACGCCATTTATGGTTTTCCAATGCGCTAATGAGTTTGCGCAACAAAAAAAAAATTGGGTGTTCCATTCGAAAGTTTCGAATTTTTTTCCCTGTCACCGTAACCGCGAGTGCTCTATTGTTTTAAATCTTCACAATTTCAAGCTCATACTTTCAAATAACAATATTGTCAATTTCATTTTGATTATTTGAGCAAATAGAAATTCATATATCAAAAAAACTTTTCGTGAGCACCCTGTATGATAAGTTTGATTGTTAAACAAATGCTTTCATTACAGAATGTATGTTCTTATAGTGTTGTTAGGTAAATACTTGTCAAAACGTTCTGTTTCGTGAACACTGACAACAACCTAAATTTTAAACAAATGTAGTAAATTTTCTTTCTTTGTTTTTCACAAATATTAGCCATATATTTTACTTTTTTTAGTTTGTTTGCTGAAAGACAATATTGTTTCTAGATTTAAAATTTAGAAGCAATCCCGCGCATTTAGTAAAGCTGTAGGAAAACCTGCATTTCTGCTTTCACGAGTAACATAGCACTAGTTAAGGATTATGTCATTTAATTACAGCAGAACACATAAGAGCTAACTGCCTGTGAAGAGTGAAGGCTTCATTTAACATTTTCTAAGGGAAACTAATCATGTTATGCATGAGTGAATATCACAAAAACACCCATTGAACCAGTCCATTCGCCGAAAGTTGAACACGGCTAAATCTGCGTGCAGCGGTCTTATCATTTTGCGAAATAATAAAAAAATAATAAAATGTTTGTCTTTACTAGGCCGTACTTACAGGAATCACACTGCTGGATGCTGCTCACATTACTTCGGGAAGATGTGAGCACATCTTCCCGAACTGTTCCATTTTATTATTTCGCTGTTTGTGTCTTAGAGGCAGTAATAATACCAGCCGAGTTTAAGGAGCACAATATTTCTGCCCTAAAAACTGTATCTCTTTTACAATATCCATGATAGATTCCACTTCAGCGAAATGCCTACATAGTTCTCCAAATCCTCGAACCCTGAACAACTTACCGGAGGATACGGAAAAGTATTCAAATATCTCTTTTTTAAAAACTTATGTAAGGTTGATTTTTATCTTAAGAACAGTCTAACCTTAGTTCATGATAAATGTGGTCAAGTCTTCGTCTAAAGATCAATCTATACGTATGTATCGAGGTTCAAGCAATTTTGAATTTACTATAGTTTTTAAAGACATTACGTTAGTTTGGAATGAAGAAAGATGAAAAATGAGCAATCGAACCACGGACCTCTCGAATACGCGCCGAGTGTGCCTAATCTAATGGCACCACGAAGGCATGCAAAGAAGTTGGGAGAAATAACTTATAAGTTAACTCGCATTATTATGAATCTTCAATGTAAGAATTATTTGTTCCTGCGAACCCTAGCATTTGTCCTGAAACATTCATGTTGTTATGTTGTCTTTAAAGATATTTTCATTTATGAAATTTCGATGTTAAGAACTCGTTAAATCGAGAGCCCACTGTACTAACTTACTCTCTGCGGTGTGGCTGTAGAATATTATTCCAAGTCTTTCAAGTAATTCGTAAAAAAATGTCCCGTTGAATATTGAAAAGACGAGATTTATAGCAGGAAACTTCTCAATTAAATAATCTTAACATTTTAGACTTTCTTAATTTTCTAGATTTCTTAATATTCTTCATATTCTAGATATTCTTCAGTTTTTCACATTCTTCATATTCTAAACAATCATTCAGTTATTCTTCATATTCTAGACTCATGCCTAGAATATCATTCCTTCATATTTTAGACATGTGTCTATAATATTTAATATTTTTAAGCAGTTACAAAATCATGCTAAAAATATGAGACTTTTAGTTTTAAGGTCGAAACGCTTTTATTATTGCCGTGTTGCAGCGTAAGTTTGGTTTGTCAATTCTGCTGCGAACTTTTTATGTGTTTTCCAAGTAATTAATCGTTCCTGATTAAAATATTACCGTATATTGCGGTGTACAACGCGCACTTTAATACAAAAAATAGGACCGAAATTTGCGGGTGCACGCTATATGCCGGATATTAAAATAATAGCTTAAAAATAGTAGAAAAATTTGATTTTTACATGCACCAAAATGTTGCTTATTTAAAAGAAATGACATACCTAATGAAATTAAACATTATCGTTATCGGATAATATGAAGAGCTCGTCTTCCGTTATATCTTCAGGCATAACATCGAATTTTGTTTCATCATCCCCATCATTGTTATTTTCATCCATAAATAAATAATTCTTATCCATTCCCTCTTTCACCAACACCAAACATCCTTGCTGCAGCACGATTTTTGTTTTCTTTCACGAAATGAAGGGCTTTGCATTAGAAACCAGCATTGTGTTTCTTTTCTCGGGAGCCATATTTTCTACAAAAAAAGCACAATATCAACTGTATTTCAATTAAAGCAAATGCGATTTACTAAAGCCTAACTTCTAATTACACGAATTCATTGAGGTTGGAAGTGCTCTATAATAGCATTCTTTTGGACAGTTGCATTGAATACAATCTGTCCTCTTTGCTGGAATATTTACTCCCTCAAGCCCTTAAACTTCACATATATTATTTCCCTTATCGCTTGTTAGTGCGGTTTACCATTGTTCGAAAAGCTAGGTCAAATGTTCTAATTAAGTGACCTCGAAAGATAAGAACATTGCCCATGTATCCTTCAGGCTTCTTCGGGAAGAATTGGGTGCGCGTTTTACGGCAAATATACCTAAAAGTTTAGAAATGTAGTTTGAAATTATAGATGCGCGTTATACACCGGTGCGCATTATACGCCGGAAAATACGATATATAAATAATACAAAGCCTAATTTTGGGTAGTTCAGGGCATAATTTTAAAACTACAGTCTTCTTTTGTAAAGCAAGCATTTCATTTAAGATAATCTCTTATAAAGTAAAATGTAAGGAAGTATCTTAGCTACAAAGGGTACTCCTATACTAGAAAACTTCATATCTTAACCAATTTTATGAAAGCAATGTAGTAGATGATTCCGGAACTCTCCATGATGGCTGCAGACAAAAATGCGCGAAGACAGTACACGCAGATTTTCCATCTGCATTTTTTGCTCCGAATTAACACATTACCGCTCATAGTCTGAAACTGTATACCTTGAAAATGAGAGAGATGTAATTCTGAAGCGAGCGGTAAAGTATTAAAAAGCGTACTTAAATTACAGGTGTTAATCCTACTGTATATTTATTGCCTCAATCCGTTCCTCTTCCATTCCCACATTATGCTTGATTATGCACAAATGCAAAATTTTCTCTTTAACTACAATTTTTTTTAATCGAAGAATTCATATTATAAGTGAAAACCTGATAAATTTTAAAAGTTTCTAAAGAGGAAGAAATTGTGTAATGCGTATTTAATTTCCATTGTAGCCCTATTGTAAATATAGTCTGTTATTTTAACTAGGAATTTCAAGGTTCTTTTTCCGCCTAGCCTGTCTCGTAACCATGGTAACGACAGTTGCAGCAAATGATTGAATTCCCTAGTTGTTTATTTTCTACTTCATTTTTGTTAAGTGTATTTCGTATCGAGGAAAAAAGTACGAATCAAGACCGACTTGAACTGTAGTCTCAGATGAGAGAGGAAAAGTAAGTACTGCCTGGCGCTAACGAGATCCCTTCCAACCGCAAATGGGAAAAAATCGGAAAGGCTTTGAAATACTTATTTTAAAGTAACAGATTACAGTTGTATGAAGTCGATCACGGGTCAGAACAATGTGAAGACATTCAAAGGTTGAAAATATAATGCAATTTTTGGAGGTATAAGGACGTCCATTTCCAGTAATTAGATATATGTGTTCCCCAAGCTATATCAACAATTCCTATAAATTTAATTTTCAAAGATAATATTTTATAAAGCAAACTCTTTTCACTTCCTTTTTTATCTTCATGAGAGGAAGGGTTGAATAAAATGTGATAGAATTTTGAAAGGTTAAAAGAACAGCTTTGAAATACATTTAAGAAGAATGCCAGTCTCCAAATTCAAAGAACTGGAGATGCCTGCTAGAGAAATTACTTACAGAATTTAGGGAATAAATTGAAAATTCTGCGAATACGTCAGAAGTTTATAAATCATACTCTAAAAATACTAGGAGAAAAAATATGCATTAAGTACTGTAAAAGCTTAAGTGGTTGCTCAAAAATATTGCATTATTCATTTAGGAAGTTTCAAAATACAAACATTCTTCTCGATATTCCATACTACAAATACCCTTGCTTTGAAATTTACATTTTGTTGTTTAAAACATGTTAAAAATCCCTCCCTTTAATATTTGTTTCAAAGCATAACATTAAGTATTTAGCGTTAGAGAATTTTTGTCCTCCTTTGTTTTAAAGAACTGTTAATGTTTCGTAGTACATATTTTCAATACGCTGTTAAATTAATCTTAATGAATATGCACGGTGTATATCTCGCTCACACTGCTTGGTAAATATTGTCCTTGTAATTATTACTGAGTTTTAAAAATAAGAATAATTAGGTTTTACCATTAGTAGCAATACTGTATGTATATTTTCAACAAGGTACACATTGCACAAAAAAAGGACACTTCTGTATCTCTCATTCTACTGGATCGATTGACGAAATTTAACTTGCGTGTTTTATGTCTTGAAATTGCGACTTAGGACATATATTAGATTTATATATAGTGTTGTTCTAACATAGATATTTTGGCACAAATACCAGACTTTTCTGAAATGACATACCTATTTTTTCCATCTTTCGATTCTATGGCCCAAATTATGATGAAGTGCCAATTTTTTAAAAAATTGCAGGGGCAGTTCTTAAAACATTATCTCTCAAAGTTTTAGCACCTAGATGTTAATCAAATTTGGTATATATTTATTAATATCTCTTTTTATATTAAACTTACTTCATACTTTCTTTCACAGGTCGAAATTTAGGTTTAGTCCAAATAACATTCGCAGCTATTTTCTGATTTGTTTTTAAATTTTGTACTTCTTAATAATTTCTGTAATTTTTTTGAAATTTTTTAACTATAATTTACAGAATTTTTGCCATCATCTTAAAGTAAATGTATTTTAAGGCATACCTGCAGTAAATTAGAATTTTTATTCAAAATTTCCGAAGATATACGTGAATAGGCGCGTTTTGAAATTTGGCATATTTATTATACTCGAAAATAACGCCAAATGTGGTTTGAAATTGACGCCAAATCTACCTTTTATTCCGCTCGTGCACAATGAAAGAGAAAGGAAACTTGATTACTATAAATTAAGAATTTCACCAAGTGAATTATTCTAGGCGCAAACTAGAAAATGTGCTCCAATATAAATTTTTGAATTTCTCGGTAAGTTTCTAACCAAATTTTTAAAAATTCAGTATTTAGGCATAATTTAAGTAATAGAACCTAAATATTGAAAAAATCGGAACATTATTTCAGAAAAAGTCCGATTTTGTGTCAAAATATCTATGTCAGAACAATGCTATATATAAGTGTAATACATAACCTAAGTTGTGCTTTCGAGACATAAAACCACAAGTTAAATTTCATCACTCTGCCGAGTAGAAGGAGCAATATAGAAATACTTTTTTTTTTGTACAAGGTGTACATTGCTACATTTCTTTCTCATTTTATTCTATAGAGCACTAGTATTATAACATGCCATGTGTGCAGGTATTTTTTCGCATCCTTTATATGTAACTTTATAAGTAACTATTCTCTATATTTGTCCCACTTTTAACGATATATGCTTCAGGTAAGTTGCATGTGTTCATGTTTAGGTAACCTTTAACATAGCACTACTCTTAGCTAATGGTTTTAAACCTAATTTTATTTTTACCTTTGCTTTGCGCAATCATTCTCCTACTTTAAGATAACTACTATTCGTCTGATTCTTGCAAAAAAGCTCAGTTTTACTTATGTTTAATACACTGTAGATCCGCGCAGTTTTTTCGGCATTCTCAGTGCCGTAAGAATGAACGATGCCCCTCTTATTCCGCACGTGCACAATGAAAGGGAAAGGAAATTACGTTATCATAAATTAAGAATTTCATCAAGTGAATAATTTTTGATGCAGACTGAAAAAAGTGCGAGAAGTTACATTTTTTAATTTATCGGTAAGTTTCTCACCATATTTTACAAAATTTAATATTTAGGTATAATTTGCATCGTATAATCGAAATATGGAAAAGAATGGTATGTCTTTTCAGTAAAATTCGAATTCTGTGTCAGAATACCTATGTGTTAGAACAATGTTATATGCTAATCTAATATATATCCTAAGTCGCGCTTTCGAAACACGGAAAACGCATCTTAAATTACGACAATCGGCCCAGTAGAACAAGAGTAAAGAATTGTGCCCTTTTTTATCGTCACTTTTTTAATTTAAATTTAAATTTTATTTTATTTTTTTGGTTCAAGGTTTACATACGATACACCAGTGGCCGAACAGTGAAGTCGCTGAACACTAGTAGTTCAGTGAGAGGTTCGAATCCCACGAAAAAGCTGGGTGCATGGCGTTTTGCGAGGTTTTCGCCATGTGAACCTGTATACGAGCCAGTTTCCCTTAAAAAGTCCTCTACGAACACATATAGCTTTCAAGGCTTTGCAGAAATCACATAAACGAAGGTTTATAAACATTTCTGAATAATGTCCTGATAAAAGAAGAGTACCAGTAATACTTGTTAATACTTTGTTAGCTTGCTCATATGAGCTGTTCCTTAATCCCTCCTCCATGGGTGATGATAGAACATTGAGATGCGATACTTTTGAAGTTAACTGCAACTCAGTCCATCTTGCAGTTCTATTTTCTGTCAATGCTTGCTTTTTGGAAACTGTTTTCTATCTACACTTAGCATTTTCACATGAAGATTTGTCCTTGTATTATTCTTAGGTACTATTTTATTTTGATTGGAATTCAGCGTAAAATATTTATCTTGGAAATGGTTCCTAAAATTGATATAGGGCTCGAATGTTACGTAAAGGCACTTTCCGAAGCAAAAGTATTGGTATGAACAAATTGTAAAGCGGTGTAACTCGTGGTAGTTGCACGTCAAAGAAACGCATTTTTAATATATTTAGGTTGAAACGTAAAAGGGTCTAGGTGAAAAAATGGCCGCGAAACCTCATCCTGTTATTATTGGAATGCGATTAAATACAAAGAAAAGTCTCTGATCCTTAAAGGGAATCCACCTAAAAAAATCGGAAAAAGCTAACTCGGAGATATTTCAGTACTCCGAACTCATTCTAAGCAAACAACTGGCAACAACAACAACCCAGAGCAGGTGCTGTCACCGGCCTTATATAGTTTTCACCTGGCCGCCGATATATTTCTAGTACTTTCTGCTTTTCGAAATTACTGGAAGGCAATATGAGGGTCGAATTAAGGTTACAGCTATTATAATTATCAATCACATTTATTCAATTATAATACCTATTAGGGTGATACAGGGACCAGACCTAAACATCGCCAAATGGTCGCCGAACTTGGCGACTTTTGGAGATTTCTCGCCAAATTATCGAGATATCTATTTACTCAATGTTAAACATACTTGTTCCTGTGTTATTACTTTTTCGACATAGCTTTTCTCTCCCGATGTTTAAACTTACACTACACAGAAAAAAACAATTTAACATATAAAGCATCTATCTGTGTACAAAATTATGAAAAGAAAAGGGAATTGTAAGAAATTATATGATAAACATCTAGGTGCCAATAAATGGAAATTCGTGTTACCATTCGATGAAGCATGAGTATATTTAAGTGACAGTAATAAACAATTATAATTCTCTATTGCTCAAACGATGAAAATGGTCGTACGAAATGGCTTCGTCAATGCGCAGAAAAGTTCCCAACGCGATTCATGATAGTGCAGAATTTTGTTAAAAAGGTAAATTAAAAGCCAAAAAGTCTCAGTTAAGGCTAAAATTAATTGCTATCATTACAAAAAACCAAGTTTAATGCTTAGAAAACCAAAGCGTTCGCTAACCTGTGTCCTTAAAATACCGAAACTCTGGTCCCTTTCCTCCGTTTCGTACCCTCCTGCACAAAGAGGTGTGAAGATTTCACATTACATCATTTCTGTTTAATTAACAAAAACGATTCCATTAGCCTTTTAGAACAAGCTATTTGCAATAAACTGATAGAATTAATTTGGGCAGAGTACACCTATTATTGCATAACTTTGGGGGAGAGAAGAAACCAGCATCGCAATCTTTCGTTTCGGGCCGCTTTGGTCGCATCTTTGACGCATCTCTGACGTTTTGGACTTCAAAAGGTTAAAGAAGAAATTGTAACATTATGTGGAAAGAACATCAGTGAAGTTTAGCTTGATACTGACAAAGCATCTAATCGCAGATCTCAATCAACTGCCGCTTGTTTATCAAAATAAAAATAAAGAGTAGGCATAAAATGAATTTTTAATTTAGTGAAATACTGGTAAAATCGCCTGATGCTTTTGTAACGGACTTTTGCGCTTTCAGTTTGTTAAAACGAGCTTAAGGAGGAAACCAGACAGAAAGTGGTTAGTGATTCTGACTGCCATACCGAAAAGCCCGGGTTCGAATCTCAGAGAAGACATGGATGTAAATTGTCCCTCTCTTCATGGAAGTCAACGGTGGTCGTAGTAGCCCATTCGGGAGTAACACTCGTTTTTGGCTTTAAAAAAAACCTGAAATTCAGATTCGATATTACGCCTGAAGGGGCGTTTTTTCATGGAAGATTCAAAACGAAATTTGAAAAGTGATATAGATATTCAAAGTCATTCGACGCAAAATACCGTTAGACATTGTAACGTCTTTGCGTTGCTGCGCTACCAACATAATACCAGTAAGACATGTAAAGAAACCTGCGCATAAAATATCCGTGCTGGAAGATGCATATGATGTTAATGTTAATGGAACGCTTTGAAATCGTTTAGTTTGCTAATCAAAAATTCGTCAAAGTTTTACAAGATATGAAATAGATAATAAAAAAATTCCACATTTAAGCACGAAATTATAGTTCTTCTGGACAAACTGCGCCTTTGGGCTTGAAAAAAAAGATTTAGGGAAACACCATCCAAGAAGACTTCGAGACTATAAAAACTTGAAGACTCAAAAAACGAAGTAGAGGACAAATGCAATAGCATTGGCATTGTGCGAAATACACTGGTGTGCAAAAATTAAGGACGAGACGGTTTTTTTCAATATAACTTTGTACAAAAGCTTTCCAAATCAACACATTTAATACCGTAAGATCCCCAATACGTAAGTACATGAGTAATGTAAGCAACACTTACTAAAAGAGAAATCAGAGGGATAAAAAGAAGCTTTATTGAAAAAGTAGCATGGGGCGCAATGCGACTGAAGGCCGAAACATCCCTGTGATGGGTGTCTAGCAAGAAACATCCGGTCTTTAATAGGAGATATGATCTCCCCTGACTGCTAGGCAGGTTTCACATCATTTGTGCATGCTGGACATGTGGTTGTTAATGAGCTGTTGAGAAACTGCTGCTCGTTCCTCTTGTAGCACCAATCGCAGTTTCGGAATCGTTACTGGCGATAAGTTACGTGCTGCCACGGGTCTCCCTAGTAAGTTCCGTACATGCTTGACGGGATTTAGATCCAGAGACCTTGCCGACCAATCCATGTGTTCAATATCTTCACTCTCCAACAGCTCTTCGACAGTAACTGTGCGATGAGGTGGAGCGTTGTCGTCCATGAAGAGGAACTGAGGACCCATAGCCCTTGTGAAAAGACGCATGTAAGGAAGAAGAACCTCGTTACAATAGCAGTCCCAGGTGACGAACCTCCTTGGGAGATATGAAGGTCGGTCCGGCTACCAAGCATTATGTCTGCTCGAACGAGAACTCCGCGACCTCCAAAACAGTCCCTTTTGATGATGTTGAAGGGGTTATTGCGTGTTCCCCGCTCTGTCCAGATGTGTATGTGTCTAGAATCGCAACTCAGACTAAATCTGCTCTCATCTGTAAAGAGTACTCGTCCCCATTCATTGTCTCTCCAATTCCGGTGTTCCCGGCACCACAGAGAACGCCTTCTCCGATGGGCAGGCGTTAGAGGTACACACCGTACAGGGCGTCGTGCAAACAGACCACCACCGTGCAGTCTTCTGGCCACGGTAAAACGCGATATCGGTCGTCCAGTCGCCTGTGTCGTGTGTCTAGCGATTTCTCCCGCTGTCTGCCGCCTGTTTCTTCTGGCCTGTAAGGCAATATACCGGTCATCTGCGGGTGTGGTTCCTCTTGGACGACCACTGCTAAACCCCCGGATAGCTGTTCCTGTAGTTTGAAATTGTCTCCAAAGTCGTGAAACGATGCTGTGAGCAATTCCGAACTCTTCAGCTATACTTGTCACACTGAGGCCTTCCTCCAACTTCCCAATGATTCGACATCGGGTAAAAGCATCCAGATGTCGTCTAACAGATTGATTATTCTCCATTTCTCGCTAAGGCAGCAACTCGGTGTGATTTTAACTGCTATATGGCGTGCAATCTCTTTGCCAGAAATACTGATCTTACACCGACAACATGCTTTATACTACTCAGACACTCCCCCATTATGTCTACCTGCATATCTGCGCATGTGCTACCGTAAATCACCTTACCTAATCTCCTGATTGGTCTGTCTGTCCGCTCTGCCTCCTCGTCCAGCTGATATGCTAATTTTTCGACTTCGTCCTTAACCCGCGGGAAGGCGCGTGGGGTGTATTATACCCCACCCCTACAAAATAGTGGAATATT
>KK119258.1:152116-170673 GCA_000611955.2 Stegodyphus mimosarum | reverse complement strand
CACTTATTGCGGCGCGTGGTGGCCACACAAAATACTGATTCTGATCTCTTGTTCTTGTTTGTTTGCTTTGAACATTTAATCATTTATTTGTACCACTACCACTCAACTGTGTATTAAATTGCATTCAATTATGACGATTCCTTCTTGGTGTTGCAATTTTCACAAACGTGAGTGTATATAATCATGTTTTTTGTTACATTTTGATTGCCATAAATTGCTATTGTCATATTATTACTCATATATTCATTTTATGATAATTTTTATAACCGCAACACTAGAAAGAGAGTTTCAGTGTTGTTTGGCATTAATAATATATTAAATCTGCAGTGTAGTTGTATCACAAGATATTGTTAAAATAATCAGGGTATAAAATTGATATATATTCAAAGCCTCTCCTTGAATCCATAACAACTGATAAAAACTGAATTGCAAGAATTACACTGCACCAGTTTAGATTAAAAATGGAAAGCAGTGCTGTAATTTTCCTTGCTTCATTAATTACAGTATAAAAGGCAGAACTAATTTGGAGAAATACGTCTCTTTTTAAACACTATTTCAGGTAGATAAAAGAAAGTTTCCAAAAAAAATATTAATTGGCTTTCTTATAATTTTCCTTTTGTTTTTCATTTGGTTAGGAAAGCGAGTGAAATTTCAATTTTGGCAAAAGTTGGCAATTTGAAGATATTCAAAATATCCCTTAGGTTAAGAACATAAAATATTTCATCCCATAGTAAGTAATAAATAAAATTCAAAATTCTTTTGACGTATTGTTTACTAACTTTAATGTTCTTTAATTTTTTGCCTTTATCACATAAACATTACTCTATGATCATTGATCTTTGTAATGTTTTGTAATGTTTTAATCTATTAGATTTTATTGTTTCATAATGCACGAAATATTTTTACTTGCATTTTTCATACCACTATTTTCATGAGGGTTCAAAGGAAAAATAATACCTAAATACTTCCGTATTAAAATGTTAGAATATAAAAGTAAGGTGAAGTCATCTAAATGGATAAATTATAAAACTTAAGTAAAAAGGACAAGCAGAAATGGTTCTGACACTTGTAATTCCTGTAAATAAATTTTACATACAAGTAAATAGAATTCAAAAATTTAATATACAGTGAATGGATGGAAGCAATCCAGTATGACGCCTAGGAGTAAATAAACTGTTTGAATTTGGAGAGAATGGATCATGAAGGCAAGAAACTGAATGTATCGAAAGTAGCAAAAGAATAACAAAAGGGAAGGAGTTTTAAGAAAGCCTAACTTTTAAGAAATCCAACTGTAATGATGAATCTGATGTGAAATTTCAGTTTCCATACGGGGTTCTATGAGCGAGATTTCAGGATATTGAATTTCATGAATGGTGTTTTAAGAACACTAAGCTTTCCGATTCTGTAATGATTCTCGTTATTATTTAACCCTCATAAATCCAAAGGTTATTATTATTTTAACGTCCGTAACTTCGAACAGAGAAAAGCTTCAAGCTAACAAAATTAAAAATTGTTTCATATTTTGGTTTAATACAGCGAAAGGCAGAGCTATTGTACAAGATACCTTGTATGGCTGGGTACCGATGTAGCCTAGTTTCAAAAAAAATTCGATTATTTTCCCCCCATCTAATTGGCAACACATCATTATAAATGTACATCGAATATACGAGAATACGAAATGTCAAGAAATTGTTTTATTATATCCATAAAAACGAAACAACTTTGAAAGGATTATTCGAAAGCTAAAGCTCCAGAAGCTTATACAAATTTTTATAATTTCCATTTCGTTGTACGACAAGAATTTGGTAAGCGGACAAATCTTAATTAAACGCGCTCGACAGAGCAAAATCTCAAAGAAAATTTCCCTTTAAGTCTAGAATGTAAAACTGCAAAGAGCATAGTTGATTCAAGAGGCAACAAACGTATCTTTGATAAAAGCAAACCCACCAACATGTCTTTCAAAGCATAATGCACTTCCTAAACACCGTATATGTTAACTACAGCATCGTAAGCATGACATTCTGACAAGCTTCTCCCTCCACTGATAGCAGTGTACCACATTGCCTCCGAATCATATTAATGCCCATCATTTATTTATGCATTAATACGAGCAGAGAACGCGCAACACTGTCTAGGGCATGCAACAGTTCCCTACTCCCTTCCAGTGTAGCCCGAGGTCCTTCCACTTCTCTCTTTTATGCTAGAACATATCCAAGCACAGAAGCGCGTGCTTTCGCCCTCATACATCCAGAACTGAGTAGTCGCTGCAATTAATGCGTCGGAGCGAAAAATGTGTAGTAATGATGTCCCAGGTGGAGATTAAAATCCTGGTTGGAAGGATGTTCATCGGCAGTGATTAAATTCCCATTCGGGCGGAATTAAGAGTGTATGGGTATGATAAATATTAATCCGGAATTAAGCGTTGAAAAAGTGGTTGCCGAAGTTTCTATCGAGGGGATGCACTACAAATGATAAGACTGGAAGAAATGGTTTATTTCGAAGTTTTGCTCACGAGCAAGAGAAAGCATCTCGCAGGCGTTTTATCATTTCGTAAGAAATACTCAAAGCAAAGGAATTTCTAGTCGCTTTTTTAAAAAGTTGTTTTATAATAATTTCGGGAATGCCATTCTTTGTGCCCTTGTGTTATTTAAGCATTTTACAAAAGTTCATGCGCATCAAAATAAATACGGCAGCTGATTACAATTGAGTTGCTTTAATGTATAACATAGAGCAATATCATGCCAGTAATTTTTTAAATGATGTTTACAGAATTTACCTAATCTACTCTTAAGAATTAATAGACATAGATGTAGCCCAAAGTACCTGAACTATTGCCACGCTCTGAAATGAACTTGTTTTAAGGTTTGGAATATGCGTATTACTTGCGTATAGCAATATGCAAGTGATATGCACGTACCACGATGGAAGTGCATATGGCACTCGAGGTTTTCTCGCTCGTTAACAATTCGGACATCATGCACAAATCTATATCATACTGTTTGAACTACCGCCACACCTTAAAATCAGCTTCTGAATCTTCATGTATGCGTGTCTCTTGCGTACGACAGTCAGCAAGTGATACGTATATATCACATTAGTACAAATGCTGCTTGCGTATTGCCATTCGTCAATAATTTAGAGACTACGAATACGGTGTCTGTTCTATTACCACATCCTAAAGTGGATTTGTTTTAAGTCTTAGCACATACCATCACTCTTTCAAGCTGGACTGCTTTCTTAAATAGGAAATACCAAACGTTTTCCTTAAATTCTGAAATATACTAAAATATAAAATGCTGCTATATTTTGTAATTAAGAACAAAATTTAAACAAAACCAATTTGAGAATAAAAAAAATTCTATATAAAGTTGAAAAAACAGTGAAATAAATTGTTTCTTATTTTCTGCCTTTAGAAAATACTAATATTTTAGATCAATTGACAATTATCAGTAGAAGTATTAACAGGATAGAGAGACATTATGACTGCTATCTATTCTGAAACTTGTTTCATGAATATGAACTTAGCGATTCTCTTGAAGTAACGAAACTTGCGGTCTTCGGAATAAAAACTAAGCAAAAGATCTTGCCATAATGAGTTATTCATTCCCATTTAATGTAGTGTCAAATAGTTTCAATTCTTTTTTTAATTTTGAAATTTTACCGAACTTTTCCTAAATGAGTTAATTTATACAGCATCAATCTTATATGTCAATCCTGTTCATGTGCAAGTAGGAATTATCATCTATTCTTACGATGGGATAGAACATTTTTATGAAATTCTTAAGATAAGTCGCAGCTTATGGGTACGGGTATATTTAAACTATTTGAAATGAAATATGCAAAAAACGATTAGTCAAAAGAATACCGAAATGATTTAAAATTGAAATTTCGAACTACGACATTTAAATTCAACAAATTCTTAACAAAAGGACTTTTACAAGAGATTCATGGAATGAAATGATGCTAAACAAGAACTATATTGGATTCGATTATTTGAGTGTGGTAAATCAAAGTAGGGTTGTTTGTCTAAGGGCAGAGATATCTTCCTAGAGGATATTCTAACCCTTATGTAAAAAAATAAAAAAACACTCATTCAACAAACCCTTCACCATAATTTAAATCTGGTTTGAAATACCGGTATTCGGCAGTCCTAGCCACCCTTTCTTTAGTGATTCAATCACACAGCCCTGTGCATAGATACTATCGAAATACGAAATAACACTTTAGAGAATTACCAGTTTTCATATCATATACTATCGAGGTTGATTTGTCAAACTTCAGGTCATAATGTGATGATAATAAAACAATAAGTGGATCATGCGTTGATACTGAAGATAAAATGGAACAAATTATTCTCAGAGATACGTTTTCTGAGCTGGAAATTTGAAAAGATTCCTTAGAGTAGATGCAGCTTTCTATCCCAGCCGTAAGCAAAGATCAGAAATTTAGGAATTGAAATGTTTCAAACAAACGTTGACTTCAGCATCATATCTCTATCCGAAACAATAATTTGTTGCTTCTACTTTCTTGATCCAATAATTAACTTTTTTAATTTAAAATAAATTCTATTGAAGGGCTTTGTTGATATCCTCATACTGAAATCGTATGAATTCCTTACTAATTTTGTAAGATAGTACCGGGAACGAATTCGACTTCGGTTAAGTCAAAATCACAGTTAATTCGAAAGAAATTAAAAATATAATAAAGAGAAGGAAACCATATTATAATTAACAGAAAAGTACTTCTGAACGTTTGTTAGTATTTTCAAGCAGTTTAATATGGAAAATAACGCTCTGCTTTGAATTAAAGTAGCTCATGTGCTGTGACATCTTAATTATCACTGTTGTTTCCATCTTTTGTGTTATTTTCCAAATATAGTTTTGCTTTACACAAATGGTTTGGGACGTTCTTCCATTATTCCACATTAAAGAAACGTTTTGAGAGACTCATTTAATCCGCCCCTGTTAATCAAGAATTGACTAAAACTGCATAATATGTGTACTTCACAGTATTTTCGTATCTAGTTTAGTGCCTCCGCATTTAAATAAACTCAATTACAGAGTTTTAGTTGGTCCCAGAAGATTCTTTAAGCCCAGATCCCATTGCAATTTGCTTTAAATTAACAAAGAGCTTGACTTTTAAGAGATTTTTCGAATCTGTATAATATTCCAAAAACCTCTTAAATCCATTAAAAGTAAGTTGGTAATTGATTTATATGAAAATAAGGGAACAAAATTTTCTAATTTATGTCTTTTATGTATTGATGCATTTAGTTTATATTATTTTCCCGCTATCAGATTGTATTTTGAAAGAGTATTTCAGACGCGATGCTGTAATTTTGCTTTGTAACCAATAACCGAATTAAGGTTATTTTAATAAATGTCTAGCAGCTGATTTTAAATTTTTGTTTATTTTTTAGAAGTTTTCGTTTACTGCTCTGTATGAAATCCAAAATGACAAATATTAAATCGAATAATCAAATAATAAGAATAAATAAAAATATTTAAAGAAAACTTAAATATTCGAAAATCTAATTTGATAGCATAACTCTAAATTTTAAAAAAAAAAGTCTCTTCAGTTTTCAAACATTCCAAAAAAATTTGTGTTCAAGAAGCCAACAAACCCTTTAAAGTACAGCGAGGTATTTTCTACAGAAGAGCCCGAGAACATACTCAACAACAATATGTTCAGTATTACACACATCTTTATAGTGTTACAGCAACTATAAAACACAACTGCAGCAAGAACAAATCACTTTTAATAAGTCTTAAAATTGTCATGCTCAGGCAAAATTTGAACTTAACTGTGAATCAAATCTAGAGGAAGAGGAGGTAATATTTTATCTGCAAAAAAATGCGAAAATCTTTTCGTGCAGTATACTTTTGAACTTTTGATCCACAGTGAGGAATAATTTATTTACTTTAACTCTTATAAAGGACCTAAATTATTAGAACTAATCATACGGAAAACAAGATAAACTATAGAGTCATAAGGTTATTTTGAAGTAGAAAACATGAAAAAATTACCAGTCTCCTGGCCAAGACTCGAGCCTAGATCTCTCGAATACGCGCCGAGTGGGCTACCGTTATAAGGAATGCTGGAAGGAGAGAGAAAATACCGTATATATACCTCCTTTTAAAGGGTGACTGGCAATTAGGGTACCCAATCGCCAAATCCTGGTGGTGTCAAATTATTGTCCACCACCTTTTAGTTCAGGAACCACTGTAATATCTTAGCTACAGTAGTGTTTCCTGAAAGCTAGAATACTAAATAACAATGTAGCAACTATTCGCAGAGCTCTTGTAGTGTAAGTGGCAACTTCAGATTAGGCTTAAACTACCCTTTTATTCTAACTCAAAATGAATGTACAGATAATCCCTCTAGGCCTTACAAGAAGCCTCCATTTGGGTTTTAATTCAAAATAGAAAATATAAACTAATTTAATACTAAATAAAATTAATCAGCCTAAGCTGCACAGAATCAACTCGCAAAGTTGGCCCTTATTTAAGGATCACCGGTGTATCAAAGGCAAGTATTAGGTACAACCGTAGAATATCAAGCTTACACTAATAGAAACAACGTGGCCGAAAGGCAGAACACGCTGCCCTACTGAAATAACCCAAACTTCAACTTAAATACTCTTTTCCACCTCATTTGCATAAATTGTAATCCTGAACACTCATTCTGGGAGGAAAATGTAAGTATGAAATCAGAATGTACAGGAAAGGCTTGTTTCAAAATAAAAATAACTGTTAGAAAATTAAAGTAAAACCCTACAAGACATACTTTTCGGATTCATTAAATGCATTGCATGGGTATTTTAGGCAGTAAAACCAATATCAAACTTACATAAATATATAAAAAAATATGTACAAAATTTCCAAATAGAAAATTATAAAACTGCCAATAAAATTACATAATTTTGTTACTCAAGTATCTATGGTACTGAGTTGTATTCGCTCAGATGTACTGATTTCATTAAAAAAAGAAATATTATTTTCTACCCTCCATAAATAGTTGATGACCCATGTAAAATGACATCAGCAATTTTTCAGATTATTTATTTAATACAAAATAAAATTATATGTAAAGAAGCATTTTATAAATAAATTCTTTTCTTATTCTCCTTAAAACATGTTTTTTAGGCAGATAGAAGAAAAGATTATCTATAAATAACGTAACAAGGACATCCATGACTAAAGAAATGAAAAGCTATGTGTGTTTAATGACTGTATAAATGAAAAGTATCGATACAGGTGAAAAGAGACAATATCGCAATCTTGGCTGACTAGTCGTTCATTTATTTAGAAAATAAACAAGAAAAAGAAATTTAAAATAATACGTTCCAAAAATACTTAAAGAACATGTTAATACGGAAGAATTATTAAATGTAATATCTTCATTCATGACAAAGTAATATAATGCTATAAGGTATTTCTCCCTTCTTTGCATGTCTTCGTGGTGTAGTGGTCAGCACGCTGGGCGCGTATTCGGGAGGTCCTCGGTTCGAGTCCGGCCGAAGGTATTGCACATTTTTCATCTCTCCTGTTTCCAAATAACCTAATGTCCCTACAGTGTATTAAATATAATACGCTAAACAGAAATTGCAATCAAATTTTAAAAATTACTAAATGTTTCGATGTGTAGTCTCAGGAAAAACGTAAATAGTGTATTTTCTAAATTTCAAGAGTAAATTTCAGCTGCATGAAGACAGACGTTCCTGGAATATTAATAAATGTTTCAGGAATAACGTGTACAATTTACAAAAGAGTTTATAGTCGTTGTATATGATACATGTCAGTTCTATGAGTTGACAACAGCTTCATAACAGAATGATTTTTTTGCTTGAAGCTGCGGAGTGTTATATATGTACTTTGCATTGTGGTTCTAATCAGTTAGTGACTAAAATGAAAATTCTTTGGGATGGGACCCCCCAGAGGAACATATGATAATTCGAATCTTTACTTTCTCCATATATGCATAGCTCTGAAGGGAAGAGTTTCCTTGAAAAAAAAATTAGAATGAAACGGACCATAGCTTCTTATAAATTGATTTAAGTAAACATGATGGAATAAGCACTCATTATTTAAATATTTTTCATGGAAAACTAAAAATTCTTCTTCTTTGAACGTATTACGAAAATTTTGGAATATCTGTTAGAGCCAGAATGTCTTTCGTATCTGAGTTGAACATTATTCAGTGCAAAGACCAGATGCAAAACTTGCTATCATGACTTTTTAACTGGTCATTAGGGATACCAGAGCAGATAAGTTTTATCCAAGATGGTAAATCAAGTTTCTCTTTAACCCGAATCGGCGTGCCGAGATTTAGTATTTTGCAGTAATGTTAGGCTTCATTCAGACAGTGGTATAAATGTTATAACTGCTTTAAGCCTAGATTCGTTGCTAGGTAACCAGCCCTTGCTACGTCAAAAAAACTGGTTTAGGGGTTTTGGCATAAAGTTAGAAGTTTTCAACTCTATGCTGACTTGGTACAAGAGGTGACCAATCAGAACGAACACTCAAAACCTATTGAGCACGTAAACAGAGTGGGAAAGCTGTAGACACATCCATGCATGCACAAATTTAGCTTCTACAACTGGCTAAACCTTAGATCCTCTCATGCTGAGTCCGATTTCGAATCCCGGAGAAAGCTTGGTTGTAATTGTCCGTCCCTTCATAGAAGATAACGGTGGCCGCCTGTTAGGTGCTTGCATAATAAAATGGTTAATGTGGCGACATCATTCCTATGTTCCAGACGTTAACCATTTACATGCTGGTGTCGCTGACTGTTTACAGTTAATCTCATCTAAAAGTGAAATTTTTAAGTATTTTTAATTATTTTATTTCTTTGAAAGAGTCTGACTTGCCTTCAAGTTCTAATGCATTCAAATACTAAACTAATAGAAATAATACAGTATTATGAACAAATTACGTTTAACATACCGCAACCGCAACCGCATAGCATAATTTTATCTGATGCATATTTAATTACAAGAATTAAGTTAATTTTAAAGTTTTAAGTGTTATCTTATCGAATCAGACATTTTAAACACTGAAAATAAAAGAAAAAAAGCGGAAATTAGCTTTTCCATATGAAACATAAGTAATACAAACTTATATAAATCTGTAAAAGGTAAAAATGAAAATAATAAAACAAAATTATTAGAATTTAAATTTAAATGCCAGCAATTAAAATAATTGCTTACTCATATTCCATTTTGAAATCAAGCAAGAAACAAAAAACATTCTATCGGATAAAAAGCGAAAGATTGCATCAGAAATGTATTTAACAGTTAAAAAGAACAAGAATCTATCGAGAAAAAGTTTTAGATATCTTTTCTCTTTAAATTAAAGATAAAAATATATTAAAAAATCTGATGTGTATACACCACATGACTTCCTTCTACGTAATATTAAATTATACGCATATTTTCCTGCATTTCATTTAAGCGTATTTCCTCGAATTTCATTGGAGATATATTTCTCATTCAATTAATTCAGTACTCTCTTCGCGACAAGGCAAAAATACATAAAACCTCAAAATATTCTTATTAAAAATTGAAAAATATAGAAAAATATAAAACATAAATACAATTAAAACAATTTAAAGGACAACTTTTACAATTAAAATTAGAGGTTTTACGCAAAGACAAGCAATTCGGCCAGCGTGCAAAAAGGCATATTTTTCGGTACACAAAACTGAAAGTTGATTTTTCGTCTTACTTTGCAAAAAGATACTGAAGGCATAGAAACTGAATTTATTGTGGACGTTATGCTGAGTCAATATATGGGATAATTTAATAACTTAAATGTTAATATGATAATTTCAGAATGGATTAAGTATGATTTAATTCGAAATAATAAAAAAAGACGTTATTTTTGTTGTTGCGAAGCTTAGTTTCTCTAGATTGGTAACAAATCCACTAGTCTGCTAAATTTCAAACGTAAACAAATATGGTTGCTGTGATAAAAAATTAGGCTTAGTCGCATTTAAATAACATTTAAATTGTTGATAATTCTACAGTTATTGCATGTAGGTTAGCTAAAGGGATCGAAACCTTAACCGGAAGTAAGAACAACGTAATTCCCTTATTTTAAAAGCAAAAAATGCGCATTTTACCAACATATAAGAATAAAAAAACTGAGCTCACCGAGCCGAGTAACAGACTGGGTACATATATATTACATACTTTTGGTGCGACTTATATACAAAATTTCAATGTTCTGAGACTACTCATTTTTGACTTATGCGAGATACATACGTACGTATGTACGTACATACGTACGTATAGATGCTACGAAAAAAATCGCTTCTGAATCCAGTTTAAATCAGTTTTACAATTCGTTTGGGGGAAAAGGGTCCTTTATTCTGTCCTTATGTACACATGTCAAGCAAAAACATCATTAAATTGCATTTGATACCGGTTAAAATGGATATTTTCGTTGAAATATGGTACGCAGAAAATATATTTTCGTAATTACAATACTTCCTTTACTTTGTACACGGTAGTAAAAAGATATCCTTAACAAAAGCACTGTAGTTAGCTTATAGTTAGCTTTACTAATTACATAGTTCAAAGCTTCAGACGCAAATAACGCAAAAAACGTAAATAACGTAATCAGGAAAATTAATATCACATTCCTCTATGTTTATGTTCCAGAGAATTTACATAAAAATACATTATAATTGCGAGTGCATTTAATTCAGTTTTAAAAAATTATTCTGCTCTTGGCTTAATATGGACACGATCCCTCAAGCCCAGAAAAGAATCCAACAGATCTTAAAATTATCAAGCTTGTGAAATTCAGAAAACGTGAAGCTTATAGCCGTTTGGAATTAGAAGAAAGAAAAGAAAGAGCAGGAAAAACTTCGGAATATATCGTCTTCAAACGGATTACGATAGGAATGTAATTAAGATCGCCCGATACAAGCGCCTCTGCTGACCAATCCAATAAGACCAAACGATCGAGTATTTAGATGCTTAATTTGCATATTAATTTTAATACTTTTACCAATTTTTTTCTATCTCATATGAAGCGGAATTGTTTTAGCTTTGATGCTTCTCTAGGGTGAAGGAGGGTTTCGGTTTGGAAATAATGGGATTTCTCGGATGGAAACGATTAAAGATTTCCAACATACGTATTTGAAAAGAGTTTTACACAGATAAGTAATTCCTCAGAACCTCAACCACTGTTTGAAAATATTAAAACTCTAGAAAATATAGAGAGATGCTGTTGCCAGACATTTTCAAGGGTTGTTTAAATTACTGTTACTGATTGGTACCCAGGGAACTATTCGAAGATCTAATTTCCAGAATTGCTGAAGAAGCGTGGAAGGGTTTCCTGCGTTGATGGTAAAATGGAGGATTAAATTTAAGTTCAAATTCGAAGTTTAGGCTTACGGTGGTAATTAAATTTTATGTTTTCAGAGCTTTCATACGGAGTAAATACAGAGGCATTAGAAAGTTTTGAATATGTTAAGGAAAACCTGTTCTCGGGGATTCTGAGTCCGCAGATGTAAGAATTTAAACAAAGCGACACATAAATATCTTTTGCTTTTGGACTTATTAAGTATATTAATGTTATAAGGATAATATTATTTATATGCATAATAATTCTTAATTCCTAAATTTTTACACTTAAAAGTAATGTACTGTTGCAGCATCGGAGATAAATCTAAGGTTTAATACGGAATGGAATGACAGCAATTTTTAGAATTGGAAATTTTTCAAATAAGGCAAAAACTGATGTTTTGGGATTTAGTATCCTAACGTAGCTTTGATAGAAAAATTAAAAAAGACTAAATTGTAAAAATTTCTAACTGGAAATTAATAAGTATTATTTATTATTAAACTAAAATGATTAATTTAGTGGCATCTGTTATTTTTAAAGTACACCTGGCGGCAAAAATTGTGCTTAGAATTAATAAACTTTCTCTTCACAATTAAATGCTAATGTAAAAAACGTATTGTGGACACCATATAGTTTCTTTGCACGCCGTATTAAACTATACACATTTTTTGCTGCACTTCATTTAAACCTATTTCCTCGAATAATTCTATCCTAATTAACCGTCATCTCACGGCAAATTCAAAATGACATCAAAAATTGCAAATTTTGAAATTAAGTATCCCTGTCTATTTTTGTCAAACGGGAGTCAAATTTCTTATAATTTTACTACTTCCTTGTACGAGGCAAAGGAAGTATTGTAGTCGTGAAAAATTTCGGGTACCATATTTCAACGGAAATATCCATTTTACAGTTTCCGAATCCATTAAGACGATTTTTTTGCATGACATCTACACGTAAAAAGAATAAAGGATTCTTTTTTCTAAAACGGGTTGTAAAATGGATTTGATGTGGATTCAAAAGGTATAATTTTCTGATGCCTGTATGTATGAACTTACGTATATATCTATTCATGTATTTCGCATAACTCAAAATGATTAGCCACGGATGGCTGAAATTTTGTATATAAGACTGCTATAACATCTAGTTGAACACCGTCTTTCTTTATTGCAATCGGTAATACCGAACATATATATAAGTACCCAAACTCTTACCCGGCTTAAAAGTCTTTACCCGGGCTTTATTTTCGCAATTATTGGTCGTAGTCATGTACAGCCAATTACAGAAGTGTTCTAAATGCCGAAACTATTAATATTTTGGCAATGTCAAATTAAAAAATTTAATTTTCGACAAATAACAAAATCTAACTACATATACAAGGTGCCCACCAAAGTCTGGTACCACCCGTTTAACTACCGAACGGCTGCAGCTATAGTAATAAAAGTCTTGTCTGTTTACAGTAAAGTTGCTATGATCTGCTAGACGAGATAGCTTGGGTGGAAAACGGCGGATTTCAAAGTTGTAGAGCATTGTCTATTTAGAACGAAAGGCACCTCGTGGGCATGAATATTAAGGCATGAATATTATGCTGCGATGTGGGCTCGTTTTTCGTCGGAAAGATATTTTTCCTTTCGTTCAAGCTTCGTGTCGTCACAGTTTCGGAAATCGTGAAAAAAACAAATGTGCGTTTTCAGCGTTCTGCTTTTAGCATCTTTTCGTACTAAATCGACGATACTCTATAACTTTCTTAATTTGCTTTTTCTTCTTATCTCGTAACGTTTTCGAGATAGGGCCTCTAACTCCGTCGTTCCCCAACAGGTGGCGCTATAAGCTATCTCATCTAGTAGCGCATAGCCACTTTATACCTAGACAGCGCTTTTATGACTACGTATGCAGTTGCTCGGCAGTTAAATGGTTGGTACCGGACTTTAGTAGGCACCTTGTATAATAGTAGTTCATATATGTAGTTAGTCTAACAATAAATATCTAACATTATTTATATGCTTATTGTTGTCCTAAAAATAATATTTAATAGGCCGTACAAGTAAGTCATGTGGCGTCCACGTTAGATTTTTTTTCATACGAATCTGCAGTTTTATTCCGATCTGAATGAAGCTTAGCACACTTGACACTATATGTGTAAGATTCTCAAAACCCCTACCACAGTGCCCGTACTCTTTACATGCATATATTTTACGCTAATTTATCGAATTCTTGAATAAAAACTTAGCAATTTAAAAACTGTCTATAGTCCCTATGAAGAGCGTAAGATACTTATGGTGCAAGTTTAATTAGGAAATTCACGTAGTGTACGGCCACTGAAGAAAACATAATACATTTATTTGCTCTTTGAATTTAATAAACAAACTCAGGGCTTTAAGAGAAATGTGTTGCCACTGCCAAAATTAAAATACTTGTAAGCATGTTATAAGTAAATCAGCAAAGTATAAGATTTTAAGATTTTTTTTTCAAAAATATCCTGTTGTTAATTAAACTAAGCGATTTAAAAGCATATTTATTTCAGTTATTATTAATTACTGGCCGGAGCCATGAAATAACACTAGCTGAATTCATTACAATCCTGTATATATATGATGAATAGTGTCCGTTTGTTTCTTTGCGTGTGTCTTTTCATACAAATCTACACTTCTACTCCAGTCTTGAAGAAATTTTGCACATTTTACTGTCAAAACAAGAAGAAAAGCTCTGATTGCATAAGATTTCGAAAAATCACCCCAAGGGGTCCATATTACAAGCCTTTATATTAAGAAGGGGCACACACAACATCCCTCTTGAGTACACATCAACAATGTTAGGTTCACGTCCCCATTGTTGCGTCCTGCTATCAGTGGATATCATAGATGCTAAGCAAGAAATTCAGAAATTTCTTTTTCAAAAATAAATATTAGTATTTCTACATATTTTCAATTTTGAAATCATGTCACCTGTCTTAGGTTCAGTCCGTTGTTGCTTTCTCGCCATCAGTTCTTAGTAAAATCGGTAGATGGCGAAACGTCCGTTTAGTCTTTAGAATAGCGTATAACCTTTAAAGCAGAATTTAAGCGAGTAGTGTGTTAGTTTTTCATGAATATTTTGAAAATATGAAGAAATTGGTCAAAATCCGGGGTGATTTTTTATAGCTGATTTTCTGAAAAAAAGACATAAAAGAACAAAGCAAAACTCATGTCTTCATATAATATATCGATAGATGGGTATTAATTCATAATTACATAAAAAGCTCATCCAGGAAATGCTTCCCGGCAACTTTGTCATTTTTAGTTCCATTGCTTCAGTGAAGAGCCGTTCACACTGGAGTTTATCTGAGCTAACAGAGACAACTGACGTAGCCGACCCATCTCCAAAACTAGTTTTGTTCCATAGGGCAGCAAGTTGAAAAATATGAACTGCAGGCATAGCGGAGCTAGTCGACACGTGAAACTGACTCCGTTAGCCCAGTGGGAATGGCTGTTAAAGGGTGGAGAATAAGCTATGCATGACCCTCAGCATTGTTAAATGATCTTGAGTCCCTAGGCTTACCATCACACAAACTCATTTTAAATAAAGAATCTTCTATCATATTATTATGTAATATCCACCCATCAAAGCTAGGCAACGGAACAATGTTCACCCTGAAGAATGTATTGCCGAACAGAATAGAAGTCACCATCATCACAGGGTATACCATAGTTGAAGGTGCATTCTTTCCTCTCATTCTGTTGATACCCAGAGATTCAAATACACTCTTCGATTTCAAGTAATTGCAGTTTTCCATCCAGCTTGCGTTTGCTGAGGTTATCAATAAGGTACACGGGCAATCATATAGTAACTTGAAAGAACCATATTTTTAATATACGTCCATATAAATGTATACGTGGCTTGCTCAACAGTTCGCATGCCGGATAATTTGCTTACGCACCGGACGGACAAAGGACAACATACCCTCAAACTTCGCAGTAAAAGGCACGAAAAAAATAATGCTTTTTTCCTATCTAAATCAAATCTCGAGCTTTGTAAAATTTTGCACAATTCGTCTTTAACCAAAATTAGTGGAAAATAACGGTCTAGTTGAAATTTTGAGAAACTTCCCCATCCGCCTAAGTGAAGCTTCTTCATTCTGCATAAAGCCAGGCCAACGTCAGGTACTTCAGCTAGTCTCCAATAATCGATATTCGTGATATTATTGTAATTTACGTTAGATTTTAAACATTTCAAAAGTAAACTTGCAAACATATGTATCGACTTTTAGATTGATTTCTTGAAAATTAGAGCCTAAAAGTTGCCAACCGGATAAAACCGTTGAGCACTGGAGTTCGACTCGAGCTCAGATCACGGCGAACAGGATGGCTGCATAGGAGTTTTATAATTTTCCCTCTTGCGTAACATTAATACAAGTCAGTTTCCCTTGTATTCTTCATAAAGGCATTAGTCTTGTAGGCAGATAGCCCTAATGTGACAAAGCCGTAACCATATTAAAAAGTCTCACATCATTCTGCGTCTAATAACAGGTAGGAACGGAGACCCTCCCTTAGCATACTAGTGAAATATCGTACAGAACTGTTAAAACATTCCCGAAATATAAGCATCGACCTTTTCCTATATTTTAGGATATCCTATAAAAAACTTATCACTCTGTTTACAGAGATATAATGGATGCACAAGCATATTTTCTAATTTCTGGAGAGGTTTGACTTGCCAAATTTAATAAATTCGATTCTTAAGCAAAGAGAACAAATATGCACATTTAAATGGAGTTTTAAATAAAAAAAATTTCAAGCTTTCTCAAATGAGATTTTTTTTTAATTTGATTAAGTAATATTTTGAGATTTGTTCGGTAAAATCAAAATTTACATAACAAATCTCCTAGTAAAAGTTCAGACTAATCACGAAGGTTTTGTTCTAACAGGCTTTCAAACAGTGAGCGCTTCTATTAGCTTAGAAAGCTTTATTCTTGATAATTACGTGCATTATCATAAAGACCCTTCCCTTCTTGGTGACGGATAGAAGGTTGAAATTTTAATGCAACCAAGTTCCACCGTTTCTATGCATCGCCAGCAACAGTGGAAGTGAAACTGCTCCCGGATTTCTGGAGTCAGACCGACCAAAAATCCGGCGCTCTTTGTTTCTGGAAAGCAATGCTCCGAAGAATCTGTCATGCGCGAAGAGATGAAGAAGGACCCTGCCCATCGGCGTGGACTTAATCTCCTTCTGCCCTAAGGGTCAAAGAGTTGCGTAATGACCCCTCGGAGTTAACCGAGCTCGAGCTTTTCTGCTACATTAAAATCCTGATGTACTGCGAGAATGGAAGTTCAGAGAGCTTGCGGTGAACCCGCTGAGAGCTTCTAGAAAGAAGTCCCTACTGGGGTTAGCAGGACGATCTGTTAAGCGATATTTCGGCTTTGTTTGGGAGGGTGCCATGCATGACAGTCCTTTGGCATTACATGCTTAATTTATGTGACAAAACGGTAAAGAATCGAGCATTCGGGAGACAAAAATCTTGTCACTACAAACCTGCACTGATGGTTTTACCTTCTAAACTTCAGAGATTTGTTTAACGTTTCGGGGAGTGGACTAGATTGGATTGTTAGTTTGGAATAGTATTATTCAGTTCTTATTTCAGAATAGAAAGCAAAAAAACGAGAATTTTTTAAATGATCACTTTCGTAATTAATTAAGTTTTAAGTATCTTTTTTTTTAGTTATTAGATTTTATTTTCTAATTTAATATCCTAATATTTCCACCTTTTAAATTATTATTATTATCAGAGTTCTTTATTTTAATGTTTCAAATTTATCCAAATCTTTTTTGGTCATTTTAATATTTCAAACAAATACAACTCGCTTTTTTTTATTTTTTAATGTTTCCAATTCGGTAATATTATAAGTTAAAAAAATATATAAATCCAGTAATTAGCTATCATGTATCAAAAACTCTTGAATAGCGAAAAAATAAAAACAAGAGATAAAAGAGAAAGAAACTATTAAAGTTTAAAGCCTCTTAGACATATTTCTATAAAATCGAAATTCTTGAAAACATAAAATTTATGGTAGGTACGTAAATTATAACAAGTAGTTTTTTAGACTTTGAATCAGTTGGTCAGTATCAGAACATAGAACGGAATTTCATTTATTAAATTCAAAAAAATACCGTACTCTTTTTCTTCGTGTTTACCAAATAATCTTTGCTCCAGCTGAAGGACTGAAGTTGCCTTTTAAATGCGCTTGAAATTTTTTTCTACCGACGTAAATAACAAAGAACTGTGATTTATTGAAAAAGATTAAAGTGTATCATGCCCTTGTTTAAAATGTATTAACATATTAACATTTCTTTAATATTTCTTAAACCCAATATACTGATGTAAAATAAAATATAATTTCAAATGAAGTAAGTACTTACTAATATCACTTTTGTTCTGGTGGTCGCGGCACCAAATGTTCTGGTCTTATGGTACCAGACGTTAAATACTAAGTTAAATTACTAACTGTTACAATTGAAACCTGAAATTAAATAAATTGCCTACAATAATATCAAAAACCAAATTCATAATTGCGTTGTGTTTAACCTTTCCCCAACTTAACCCGAACAACCCCTAAGACCAAGCAGGAGTACTGGTGTTAAGAACATTACACAAGACATCATAAGAAAATACTCTGAATCAAATATATATATATATAGCCAAGGATATTTATTGCAACATTATAAGGAAGACACGCAATCTTTCAACTTAATTTCTAGATCTATGGTACCAGGGTGACAACTATTTAAAATAATGCATTTAGAATTATTAATATATATTGCTATTTTCAAATATGCACCGAGATGAATTAATCAAAAATTTACACCGTAAAAATTAATATTAACTTTTCATATGCAGTTATCAAACTCTGCTGGCCAGCATCAAAATACACAGGAAATTTTATGAATCACCGAGCATGGTGTCTTAAGTGATATTGATAGAGATTACTTAGTTCAAAGAAATTTCTTAATTTACTCAGGTAAAAATTACATACATCAATTTAGCAATCCCTTAGGCAGTTAGAAAATATTACATATTCATGTAGACCCGTTGGAGAAAAATGACTACATTTATTCCTACATTCAATTACTCAATTAAAGGTAAAGTAGAATTTAAATTTTTATTTGTTCCTTAATTTGCAAAAGTTAAAGTTAATTCTCAACCAAAAGTAGTAACAACTTAAAGTAAAAAGG
>KK119258.1:123731-151377 GCA_000611955.2 Stegodyphus mimosarum | reverse complement strand
AGAAAAAGCATAGATGTTTCGAAGCGAGAAAACTGGACCTATAGACCGATGTGAAGAAGGTGGAAACTTGTAATTCTCGGAACTAGACCCATCCTGGCGAGTTGATGGTAGTACTCGGATCTAAGTGACCGATCAGGAAGAAGCCGGATAGCTGGATTCAAGTTGCATCCACTATGGTGTTAACGCATTGATTCGATGAGAAAAAACAACATCTAGACTTCTACACGGGGATGGTAAAGTGTGGAGGAGTAGGCTTCGCCAGATCTTCTTAGATGTACATCTTTATCATATTCCTCATCTCCCCCTTAACTTGAAGCCAGCAAGACGTAAACATGTCCACTACCGGACACCCCGGGTCAACATCGGCTCTTCCAGAGGAAGAAAAATGCAGGGTCTTCTTACAGCTGCGAATCCAAGGCAAAAAGGGGCCGAGCCTGGCCTTGCACGACGATTTTAATCGTGCAGAATCCAGAATTTTCGAAAATCACCAAATTTGGTGAATTAGTATGCAAATCTCGCCAAACACAAAACAGTGCTGCGAAAACTTAGTTTTTCCTTTTACACACCAAAAAAAATTCCACCCTCGCCACCCCCTTCGCCAACATAGAGGGGTGAGGGAAAGAATGTAACAACCCTACCTCCGACCGGACGCAGTACATGACCTTGGACGAATGAAGTGCTCGAATAAGACCCTTTTAGCAGAATAAATTTTTAGACACGAAATTCAACAATTTTAGCAATTAAATGGGCATAATTCTCCAACGGGGCGACGTACAGTCATGAAAGTAGATTCATAAGAAAGCTAAATTTTTTCTCTCTAAAAGGTATAAATTTCATCCATGTGAATAAAAAGGAAGTATTTTTAAATTTCAAATATTACGCAGAAAGCAACCGATTTCCCATTGTCTCCTTTTCCCGAAAGCTATTACAATCGAACGCGTAACGTAAGAATGAGAACTCTGTTTAACTCGCATAAAAATAATTGATTCAATAACGTAAGCAATACAACTCGTGAAGAAAGATTTAGAATAAGCATAAATTAATGCATATAATTTTACTCACTCAATAATTAATTAACAAATAAACTGCAATTAACTACACATTAATCCATAATTCTAAACTAACTAAAAATCGCTACATAACACTTTGGATGTGCACAAAAATTATAAATTTATTAGTCCAAAGGGATTTAGTCCCGAAGGACTATTACTTTCGTTTTGCGATTTTGCGTCGGAAACACAAAAACGGCGTATCACTTTTCAAATTGTTGCCACTAAATGTTATCGCTCTGCATTAAATTTTAAAAAATGAAAAATCTGCATAAATGTATGCATGTTTTTTTTGACGTAGCCTTCTCTTCAAAAATCGTCTGCGTGCGTTGCACGGGAAAATAAAAAGGAATTTTAATTACAGTTCTAAATAAATAGCCAAATAAATGTGAAATTCGTAACAATATTCTCTAAAACTTTAACGAATTTTTCATTAACAAACTCAAAGATTTCAAAGCCAGCAATACCAACGTTGTAACAGAAAACATTTTTATCTCCAGCGCGTGAGAGCGTGTACCGAAATTTCTAAAGATATGCACAATTTAAAATTATTTTGCGATATTGCTGTTGAACTGAATTTTGTGGTTTAAGTGCGAAGAACATGGTATTTAACAAATAAAGGTAACACACAAAATGTTAAATAAACGTCCCTTTGGACGTAATTTAAAATCTGAAACATTTCAGTTTTTTTTTGTGTTTTTTTATATATTTTTTTAATTATTTAAATTTATTTTCTAACTTTTATTAAAAGTCCACCGTCAGTTTCCTTTAAAAGATATATCACGAGAGAAACTGCCCAATACTGCGTTTCTAAATCTTCCACCGTAATTTGATGTTGTATTATAATATGTAATAAAATTACGCGATACACAATTTGTTAATGCATTAAACTTCTCGAGCTCCCAAATATTAAACATGATTATATTAAAATTATTATCATATGTATTTATTGATCACAAAATGATTTATGAATTCACAGGCGTCTCTTTTCCCTTTAATAGCTAAATTTAGTTAAAGAACTGTCATAATTGTACGAAAATATTTCACTACAACAAATTATTAAAATCCTTTACCTTGCTAGGAACAATGAAGTGGTTGATAATAATCACGATAGAAAATACAGAATGAATCTCTACAATTTTTAAATCACGATAGAAAATACAGAATGAATCTCTACAAAATTTAAATTGCTGTATGAATCTCTACAATTTTTAAATAAAAAAGCAGAAATTTTTTTAATATCTATTATCCTACCAGCTTTTTTTATAATTTAATATAATTTGTAAATCGCTAAAATTAACAACTGTTAAAATAGAATAACTAATTTATAAAAGAACTTAGCTTTAGGGACATATAAAATACTAATCATTCAATAAAACTTATTCTTCATACTAAGAGAAAAATCCAATGAATATTATACGGTGTCCATAATTTATTCACCGGATAAAGAGATGTTTTAAATAGTACAGAAAAACACGTACGGTAAAAAGACTGACTGAATTTTATTTAACACTTCGAAGAATTTTATATTAATGGATAATATAAAGTCTGTTCTCGATTTTCCTCCAGAGTTTTTAAGCATTTGCCAAGTCACAATAGCCATTTATGTGATGATTCAATTTATTAATTCTTGCGAATCGCTGCAGAATAAACTTGGTTCTTCTGGTATCCCCAGAAAAGTCGAATGGTTTGACGTCTGAGAAACGGGTTGGCCATGAAATTGGTCAACCTCTACCAATCCAACTATGGGAATGTTTCATCATGGAAGATGAATGTATGTGTAGTTCAATGTTAAAGGCCCCATTCTATTGGGAAAAAAGTTTGGCTGCATTTTTCCCAATTGCGGTACCGAAAACAATCTCATTATATCGAACTATCATCCAAATTAATTTATGACTCCGAGAAAAGAAGGGCTCTATCACTTTGTTATGAGTTAATGCGCATTAAATTTTAGCTGAAGGGCTTCCTCGCTCAGTTTTTCTTAAAAATGCAGTTTTTCTGATACCCAAATTCTACAGTTATGTTGACTAATCTCTCCTTAAACATGAAATGTTGCTCCACCACTGAATACAATTTTTTAGAAAAACTGATCATTGTAACTGATACGATGAAGAATGCCTACAGAAAATTCCTTATGAACAATTCGATCGTTAAGGTTGATTTGTTTAATTTTTTTACTAATCTTATTGCCACCAAACAGGTGTACTGGTTAGCGTTGTTGACTGCCGTGCCGAAGAGCCCGGGTTTGAATCCCGGAGAAGGCATGGATGCTTGTAAATGTATAGTGTCGCTGCGACATGGCGGCACTTTCTGATATAAGGCGAACCAAAAATCCTCTCGTGTGATTTGTTGGAAGGGGAGAGGGGTGGTTTGGTGAAACGGCTGACTCTCGTACCCGTCCCTCCGGTATGCTCTCCATCAAAATTGAGGACGAAACTGAGCTAAATCGCACTGTCACCCATAAAGTGCTGAAGACTGTTCCCAATAATAGGCGTATCTTGTGTTTCTTGCTATGAGGAATTTCGTGGACTTGGGCCGATGTTACGGTCAGACAAGTGAGTGTAAGTAACAACAACAACAACAAATCTTATTTATGCGCAGTCAGTTTCAAATGTGCATGAACAACTTTATGAACAGTCGACCTGGAGATTTCTGTTTGCAGGATGGCACACTGCATGGATTTAGGCACATAAACACATCTCGAAAGACGAAAGCATCGACTGACGCTTGATCATCGCTGACGATTTCCATCGCTGACGCTTTGCCTACCTGCACTTCATTCGTGCCAAACATGTACGGTTACTCGAAGCTGTTTTAATCATCTTTTAGTTGATTTTTCCGTTGTGGAGGTTTATTAAATTCATGTCGGAAACTGTTTTCGGAGATTTCGTTTTCCATAACCAGAGAACACAGATTGCTTTCTGAATGCACGGCGTCCTTTTGTCTGTAAGCAAGTTTCCTGTTGCCATTCCCAAAAATTGGAAGAAATAAAATTCCTTGAACTAAAGATTTAATCGACATAAATTATGCCATAAAACTGCGTTTTAATTTAATTTTGTTATCCGGTGATTAAATTATGGATAGCCTGTATTATGTATGTTTCAAAAGATTAAACGTTAGTGATTCTGTGCTGTTTATTTTATTGAAGTTTTAAATTTTTATTTAATGCTAAATATTTAAAACATTTGTACTCATTACAAGCATTTATACTGAATGAAAACTCATTGAAGTATTATCAATAAAAAATTAAATGATTACAGAATACGATCACTAAAAAACGAATTTGGGATTCCCTTTTACTTGAGGTATGCAGTTTCTGAAATTAATAGTATGGGAACCAAATTCGGAATTAACAAAAGCTTTTATTGTAAATTACAATATCAAGCAGACTGGCAGTTAGTTCCAAGTCTCTATGGGGAAGAACAACAAGTAACCTCATCCCCTTTCCTCTGGCACCGTGATGATTCACATCCTGATTCTGTAATAGCATTAGGACTTGAAATCGGCTTTTGTAAACCTCTTTCTCCAAACAGAAATTTCCCTGGCAATGCGATAAATTTATTTAATTTGCATAACGCGATCGACTTCCATGATTGACAGGCACTCCCGTGACTTAAACACTTAATGGGATTGCCACCCACCCTCCAAACCCTCCTGAAAAACTCCTACCGCAAATGAAGCGAAATGTTTGGCCCTTGATCAATTGAAATTTAATCAAACAGTAAACCTCCAGAAGTAGAAGATAAAGCATTAGTACTATTAGCATTTAGTATGTCGAATTTTATACCAAAATAAAACAATAATCTAACAGCATAGTTTTTAGCTAACTATGGCGCAGTATAATTCTAGTTGTATCTTACTTCTACTTTTGGTTCTAAAGACATTTCTGATGAGATGGTGAATTAAATTTTATTTTCGACAATAAAGTATAAAAACATATTGCAAGCGTCGAGAAAAGCATTTTTAGCTTAGAATGGGAAAAATGTTAAAAACTGAACCCTTTGTTAGTACGTACAATACATACAATTATAACAAGTAAGCGCAAATTACTGGAGAAGTCAAATTCTTTTTGTTTGACTTCTCCAATAACCAGTATTCGTGTTATTTTAACCTAAAGTAAGCACAATTTCAAGACTAATAACATAAGTATAAAAGTTCCCGCATTAAATAAATAAACAGACAAACAAAATCTGAAAGCTTTCAAACTTTATATTACACCCAAAGGGGCGCTTTTTTAACGTTTCGTGTGTTACCTTCATTTATTAAATATCATGTTCTTCGTACTTAAACCGTAAAATTCATTTCAACAGCAATATCATAAAATATTTAAAAGAGCATATCTTTAGAATTTCTGATACACAGTCTCGCGCGCTGGAGATAAAAATGATTTTTATTTCCGTACAGTTTCGCGCGCTAGAGATAAAAATGTTTCTTTCTGTACGGTGCTGCCAATGCTCCCTTTGAAACCGTTGAGTTTGTTAATGGAAAATTTGTTAAAGGTATTACAAAATATGAAAGAGATAACAAAACAAATTCCAAATTAGGGCTTCCAGATGCCCATATTCGGATGAAGACCTTAGTTGTTAAAAATTTGATGACTCTAGATACCGTTGTTTTATCACAATGAAAGAAACATACATACATTTATGCAGATTCTTCATTATTTAACTTTTTAAAAATATAATTCAGGACTCTAATATTTGGTGGCAACAATTTTAAAAAGTGATTCACCGTTTATAGTAAATCAATGCAAAATGCCAAGACAAAATTAATAGTCCTTCTGGGTAAACTGCCTTTAGGCTAGCAAACAGCTAATGCGCAATAACTCGAAAATATCTAAAACGACAAGTTAAAAGCAATTGAACACGTTTATTTTTATAAATTATGTTAATATATACCGGGTGCTTGCCTTTTGCCTATTTAATTTCAGTTTGCGTTTATATAATTGTTAGATATAAGAATTTCTTATTTCAGTCTTTATTTAACAATTTTTTACTTGTTTGTTTCTTATTTACAATCCAGTAATTTACTTATCCGTGAATAATTTATTTTTCTGTTAAGCGGAAAAGCATTTCTTAGCTTACCCGATTTTTTATATCTTTGTTTCCAGCTTTTTATTTAAGGAACAGTTTTTGTTGAATGTAAGGAAACCGGTTTTCTTTATTTTTCTTGAATTGCACCTGATGCTTTGTATATGTAACTGTTTCCTTAGATTTCTTTATCTAGTACTATCAGTATAGTTTCCTTGCTGTCACTAAAGTGTATCTGCGAATTTGAATTTTCTTCTTTCAAAAAAAAATTAGCATAACAATTTTAGAAAGGTTAAATTTCTATCAAAACCAAATTATATATTTTTTCTCAGTTCCAAAAAGTAGTTAATGTCAGCTAAACAACAAATTTAACAATTTTGTCGTTTAAACAATATGCAGGACAATTTTGTTCATTTAAAGTACATGCTCAAAAATTTTATTACTTTAAAACAATGAAAAACTTCCAGATAAAAACTGCAATAAAATGTAATACGGTAACTGTATAAGGTATATCTCCCACATTCTTAGCGTGCCTTCGTGGTGTAATGGTCAGCACGCTGAGCCGGTATTTCAGAGGTCCGCGGTTCGATCCCCGGCGGAGGCAGTGCATGTTTTTCATCGTTCCTGCTTCCAAAAAAACCTAATGTCTCTACAACTGTAGCGAGCTGGTAGAGTTTTACTTCGATTCTCAACTTTATTTTTCCCTGTACCATTTTTTAAATGGAATAGAAATATATAATTATTATTCATTTTTTCTGGAAAATGTATCCCTTTGCTTTGCATCTATAATATTTTAATCAAAATCCTTTTGCACATATAACAGAAAAATCTTCATCTTGAAGATCATAAAGTTTTATTAAGAGAGATGTAAATAAAAATACGTAAAATAATTTTATTCGAATGTTGCAATTAAAGAAAACTTGATAATGAAATATTAATTTTGATAAAATTATTAATATGAATGAACTTCTTTTATGGATACATCGAGACAGGTAGACAGACAGAAATTGCTTTGACACGAAAATTTTGTTTAAATATTTTATATTTTAGAAATTAATATTTTAAATGGAAATATTTTCATTTGGAAAAGGAGTAATTATCATTTCTTCCTTCCAAATACCTCATTCTCAATTTTCTTTGATAATGCTTAATACAACGTCTTGTTTTTTGGAAGACTTCAAAAAACTGCTTCTCGTGGTTATCTTAATGGCAATTAATAAATATTCCAAAAGGAAAGAACATTACGATAAACGAAGTTTTAAAAGAGCTCTTGAAGATAATGAAAATTTATAAAGATAATCGCCCTCCTTGAAATTTTTGCGCCATCACTTTAACAGCTCTGAGGATAGAACTTTTATATAGCGCAAATCCTTGATTTAAGTTCTTCCGGAGTTCTTTTTTTATTGTTATTTTATAAAAAATTCTTTTTATTTCATAGAAAAAAAAGGTATGTGAAGTACAGTTCCGGATTTAAATTCCCCGCCAACCATTTTATCCCGCAATTTATTGGTTCCCAAAAAGGGAGGTGTTTGAGTATTTAAGCTGAAATATCGTTCTACCATCCCCCTCCGATTCCTTCTAACTCTCTACTACACTTTCGTATTTTAGGTGGAATGGGAACCTCTCATGGAATATTGTGAACCGTTGTTGCTGATAGTCAGTCATTCGTCAGACTTTTGGTGGGATACGGACTCGTTTATTTCTTGGTTGAGCTCTGGCATCGATTCGATATGGTAATAGGATAGGTCTCTTTTTTCTTTTTTCTTTTTTTTCCATTCAACAGCATCGGCTAAAGAATCACGTTACGTTCAGTGTCTGATATGTTGAATCAGATATTTTTCTAAATCTTACTCAAGGTCTGAAACTCGCATATGGATCAACTTGTAAAGTAAATATTCACAAACTTTTTGTTCTGTCTTCAGATTTAATATATCAGCCTGATGTGCTTCAGAATAAATCAAGTTTCAGGAAGACACGAAAGAAAAAGGTCTACGGTCATTTTAAAAATGTTATTTACTTACAGAATTGATTATAATATTTCTAATAACTGACCGTTTCGATTGAAACCCAGAATTTTCTTTTTTAAATCACAATCGGATGATCTTATATTTCATAAACAAGTGCATTATTAGTCCAAAGGGGCAATTTGCCCAGAAGGACTATTAATTTCATTTTGGTATTTTGCGTTGGCTCACTATAAATGTAAATTCACTTTTCAAATTATTGCCACCAAATATTAGAGCCCTGTATTATATTTAAAGAATTTAAATAATGAAGAATCTGCATAAATGTATATAAATTCTCGCATTGTGATAAAACAACGGTACCTAAGTCATCCAATTTTGAATAATGTAAGTTTCCAACTGAATATAGGCATCTGGAAGCCCTAATTTGGAATTTGGAATTTGTTTTATTATCTATTTCGTATTTTATAAAACTTTAACGAAATTTTGATTAACAAACTCAACGATTTAAAAGCGAGCCATGGCAACACTGTACGAAAAAAAAAACATTTTTATCTCCAGCGCGGGAAACTGTGTATCGGAAATTCTAAAGATTATGCTCCTTTTAAAACTATTTTGCGATATTACCGTTGAACCGAATTTTATAGTTTAAGTGCGAAGAACATGGTATTTAATTAATAAAGGTAACACACAAAACGTTAAAAAAAGCCCCTTTGGGTGTAATGTAAAATTTGAAAGCTTTCAGATATTTTTTTAATAAATGATTATTTTATCTACTTAAGAGTCCACCAGTAGTGGAATGGTTATTGTATAGGAATTTTCGTATTTTTCCCTGAGCGTAAATGAACACCAACCAGTTTCGCTTAGAAATTTAGAAACCAGTTTCGCTTAGAAATTTAGAAACCAGTTTCGCTTAGAAATTTAGAAACCAGTTTCGCCTGCATGAAGACATACTTGCTTTCGGGCAAATAAGTCTTAGCTGTTTCGCTATAATCACTTGAAGGGAATTACATAAACAAAGAGATAGAACAATTACTGAAGTATAAGGCAAAATTATGAATTCAAAATATTTTCGGGTGACTTCAGAAAAAACTTATAGAAACAAGAATCATCCCCTCAATTTACGGATTTATGCTAGTTATATATCTGCTGTAAGCTTTTACCATAGCTGAGGATCACGAACTTTTCATCTTTTTCCAGTGTCAGATCTATTCTAGTAAAACAAGTCGATAGTGATA
Organism: Stegodyphus mimosarum; assembly: GCA_000611955.2. Taxonomy (NCBI): domain Eukaryota; kingdom Metazoa; phylum Arthropoda; class Arachnida; order Araneae; family Eresidae; genus Stegodyphus; species Stegodyphus mimosarum. The sequence goes on along the minus strand of KK119258.1, from coordinate 142,096 downwards.
ACAATATATAAGAATGAGCTCTGAAACTGTTCTGCAGCGCTAGATATATAAAAGGTTTTGCAGCAAACACAAAACCAACGGACTTCATGCACACTTCTTATATGCACATCGCATCCTCTTATTCCCTGAAATACGTATTTGAGTCATTTCTTCGCGTATTAACACTCTAACAATTTCAGTGGGTTTTTAATAATATTGCAGCAATATGTTTTTATGTTTCAGGCATTCTTTTTTGATACTTAGATAATTTTGATTTAAATTTGATTTAAATTCAGATATTTTTATTAATCTTTAGCTGGATGCGTACTGGCAGTGGCGATTACGAGAAACAATGGGATCAGGTAGGAAACGCGCAACATGAAAAAACATTAAACTTTCGATTATTGCCATCACAGGTAATTAATGTCTTTATAGTTAACACCAGGCAAATGTTTTGCCAAAAATTACCAATCGTGAATTTAAAATTAATCAGATATTCAATTGATACACAACATAAGGCTGAAGAAACCACATTCAAATTACACTGGTGTGCAAAACTTAAGCAACAATGTAAAAATTTAGCAGATAGCCATGAAATTGCAGAAAAGGAGGTCTGGAGATCAGTACAATGAACACGTAAGTCAGTAGAAACGTCATGCGTATGCAAATATCAGGAACGAAACGTCAGAGGCGACGTTAGCGTGCACAAAACGCGTGATATCGGCGCGCGCAGCTCAACAGTAGAATAAAAGGAAGGGCGGAGATGCAACTCAACATATTTGCTGCAAGTGCCAGTGAGTCAGTTCGTGAAATATGGTTAGAAGAAATCACCTGGATGACTTCACACGTGGAAGAATGATCGGAAAGCTGGAGTAGGGGCGTACTGTCACCAGTTTAGCTGCAGAGTTCGGAATCAACAAAAGTGTCGTTTCGCGCGCTTGGAAAGCGTTTCAAACCACAGGTACAGCTGTTAGAAAGGTTGGTGGTGGCCACCCGAGGACGACATCTGCAGCGAACGACCGATATATTGTTTTGCAGGCGAAAAGAGGCCGACAGCAGTCAGCAAGCGCCGTTGCTCAGCAACTCTGTACAGCAACGGGGCGACAAGTGTCGCGGTTTACTGTGGCGAGACCTCTTCACAAAGCAGGCCAATTCGCCCCCCGTCCTGAACACTGCCTCCCGTTGAAAGTTGGCCACCGACGCCGCCGTTTACAGTGGTGCAGAGAGCACAAAAACTGGACAACTGATCAATGGAGTTGTGTCCTCTTTACGGATGACAGTCGGTTCAGTACCAGAAGCGATTCTCAACGGATGATTTGGAGACGGACGTTTTGATTTGGAGAGAGGTCGGGACCCGGTTTTATCCCAGTAACATCAAGGAAAGACACCGTAACGGTGGTCCTGGAGTTCTTGCCTGGGGAGGCATTATGCTGAACGGGAGAACTGAGCTCCACGTTTTCGACAGAGGGTCTGTGTAGTAAAAATATTTATATGTAGCAAAAATACTTATATATTTTAATTTTTTGTGTAGTAAAATTTATATTGATTTCTATACGTTATTAGAAATATTAAATATAATTATTCTGATGTAGCCGTGATAACCAAAACTTTAAATATTAATTTTATCAGCGATGAACCGTCAATAAGAATAAAGAAATCCAATTACCCAGTATATAGGATTATAACCTGTGATTAAGAGTACATCACGTTGTTTCCGCAATAACCCGAATGATAGGGATAAAACATGTGACCTACAGAGGATAACAAAATAATGTACTTACCCCAGACGTTGTGATTGTTGAAGAAGAAAATACAAGATAATCATCTACAATTCACTCTATTTATTTTTCCTATCAAATATTTTACTGCTGAGCTCACACAAATAAAACAAGAAAATTAAATAATCAGATCATAACTATAGTCCTACTACAAATGCAGAACGTCCACTCGTTTAACGATACACTTGAGAGCAATCCATTTGCATCGCTTTCTATAAATCACGAAAAACCTGGAATCGAAAATATATGTAGACCAACAATATACTTATCTTGAAATTTCTTATGATTTTGAAGCTTCTACCAGTGAATTAATATGGAGCAGTGCACCACGTGGCGATAGACAATGGATGAGCCTTATATTGCACAATGAGATCGTACATGATTCTTGCTTAAAAAACGTCATTCAATCCTGGATGAATTTTCAGAAACTGCATATCGAATGAATATATTCAATAAAAAAACTACAGTTGGCTTTCTATAAATCAGGAAACATATCATGGGACTTTTCAGGAGAGTTAAACGTGCATCAAGAAGCGAGGTGGTAGGTGAAGAGACAGTCGGTGAAGAGACAGGCCGAAGCCCGTCCTTCACCCTTGAACTCCCAGCAGCGAAGAGGGCAGAAACCCGTCCAACAACTGCCACCAAGGGCTTGGACGAAACGATGACGATTCTTGAAGCGATAGTTTGATGATAGATGCCGGCTTGCTAGCACAGTCTGTAACCGGGGATCGCTATTGTGAGGAGGTACTCCTTCCCCATGTACGTCTGTGCCATTGGCACAGACCGAGGTGCCATTGGCCCAGACTTAATTTTTATGGATGACAATGCACGGCCACATCGGACTCTTGCTGTTGAGGAGCTACTGGAAAGTGAAGATATCACTCGAATGGATTGGCCAGCGCACTCCCCAGATTTAAATCCCATCGAACATGTGTGGGATGCTTTGGGGAGACGCATTGCAGCACGTTTACATCCTCCGGAGAACACCCAACAACTCAAACAGATGCTGATTGAGGAATGGGCACTCCTACCGCAAGAAATGTTGCACCAGCTGGTTCTGCGTATGCGGAGACGGTGCGAAGCAACCATTGCAATGAGGGGAGGGCATATCCCATATTAAGGAACATTTGCTTGTTGTTCTTCGTCTTGGATAGACAATCATGAGTCACGATACTATGCGTTCAATAAAGCTTGTTTTTGTTTGATTCCTTACCGTATGCATTGTATTCCTTTTTCAGCTCCGATGCTTTCGTCATCCTTTACGTACATAATATTCTCCTTCATTTCTGCATTTTGTGTCTCTCAGTTGATTTCTCGTGGAGTTATGGAAAAAAACCCTGCTGTTGCTTAATTTTTGCACACCAGTGTAATTTCGGTCGCATAAAATTGTTTTCGTATGGTTTCTAATGAGAAGAAAGGGTAGAAACGTTCAACTGATAGCTGCTGAGGAATTCATAGACACCAGTGATTTGTAAGTTGTCGATTCTCAGTCAAAACATATTATTTTTTTTAAATTATAGGTTTGTTTCTGATTCTTAGTTAAAATATAGTTAATTATTGTTCATTATTATTAAATATTATGAATTATTGCTTATTTTTAACTTAGATTCGATCACTGATCGGTAAAAATGACTGCTGACTAATTTTCGATTTAATTTCGATTCGTGGATCAAGTCAAGTTATTTTCTTTATCTACTTTTATGCTAGATATGAGTATAGCCTATGAGATGTTGTCACTCAATGAGGCATAAGACATAATTTTCTTTCAAATTATGACTGTCGATTGTTTAGCAAATCAGGAAAGTTGAAAATAATGTACATAGTTCTTAATAATATTCTTAATATTTATAACATTAGTGCAATTAAAATACAATTAAGAAAAGACGTTTTGGACGCTGCGTATTATGTAACTCAACTACAGAATCTTTTGATATGGTTTCTATCATTTTCGACAATATATTTTCCCCTTATATTCAATTACCAAAGAAAAGAACATTATCTAAGGAAACAAACTTCTTATGACCTACCTTTGATTTGTATGAAACAAAGATATTCTGAATGCACAGAAACACATAAAAGTGTTAAAACTTCAGAATGAATACATTTAAGACATGTTTAAGCTCAAAGGTATCATTTTTAGGATGAGAAGTAATTGTTTTATGTAAACATTACACTCACTCCAAAAACATCTTAGATATGGCATTTTTTCCCATCACATAATAATAAATTAATTTTTTTACCTGAAAGCAATGGCAAAAATTATATTTGTTAGATATTCGTTAATTAAGCAAGCAAGTTGATAACTTTGAAGCTTTATTTAAAAATTCTTTCAAAATAACATGTTGTCATAGGTTTCATAGAAATTTGGCAATAATTTTTGGATGATTAGCAGAACAATAATTTTTTCTGTGATTAGCAGAACATTTTTTCTGTGATTAGCAGCTCTGATTAGCAGAACATTAATCTTTTCATAAATGCAGCATAAATAATTGTATAATAGGAAATTCGCGAATGAAAACTGGAATACAAATAAGCAGGTAAAGATAACAATGAATAATTTCGAGCTTCACGTTAAACAGAAACTAAAATTCACAGAGAAAAAAACTACACTTTATACTCTCTCTCCAGTTCAAATGCAGTGAAGCTTCTCGTCGCGACAACTTCCTCAAGACAATCACCTCTGAATGTACGAATACTTCTGAATCTTATTAATCATTATTAAACATATCTTAATTATCTTTATTAAACATCACCTCCCTAAGATGACCACCTCTACAGAAGACCAAATATCATCTGAAACCTTAAGTGGTCATCTTAGAGAAGATTCACTGCATTCAAAATTCTTCAATCGGGGGGGACGTGTTTCATAAAATTCTAAACGTCTTAGAGATTTATAATGCATGTTTCTGAGATGATTTTTGCCATTCAGTGTTTTATAGCTGCTTTCTTTATTACCGCGATGTTAATGTTTTCAAGCTGCAAAACATTGTCACTACTTTATTTTCTACGACGATACTTTGTAACATGATAAAATTTTTTTGTTTATGATGAAGAGGGATCTGAACTTTTTCTCCCTCGAAATCGATAGAGTCTTAGTTAAGATCTACGACTCCAAGCACAAGTTTGTTGATTTATCTAATTGCATGTTTGGCATATTTCTCTTCTCGAGCGCTGGTATCGTAAAATGGACATTGATACTATCTGCTGAATGCGTCTCTCTCATTCCCTCAGAAAAACAAACAAATTCTTTTGAAAAAAGAGCAAAATTTTCATAAGCGACGAAAGATGAGCAAAATTTATCAAAAACCTGAAGGAGACAAAATTTGCAGGCATTCCCAATGCTAAAATGTGATCGCTTCAAAAAGAGAATATTTAAAAAGAGAATATATTATTTGACCGTGCAGAAAACTTTATAAGGTATTTCTCCCATCTTCTTAGCATGTCTTCGTATTGGCATTGCTCTTTTCATATATCCTGCTTAAGAAAAACACCTAATGTCTCCACAGTAGCGCCCAAACTAAATAGGTGGTGGATGATGAATCTCCACCAGCAGGATTTGGCGATTGGGTCCCCTTATCCGCAGCTGCCCTTTAAAAGGTGGAGTGTATAAAGTATTTCTCCCGCCTTCTTAGCATGCCTTCGTGGTGTAGTAGTCAGCAAACTCGGCGCGTATTCGAGAGGTCCGTGGTTCGGATCCCGGCGAGGGCATTATTCGTTTTTCACGCCTCTCAGCGTCGAAATAACCTAATGTCTCTACAACTTTTCAAAATAACATTTACTTTTCATTAATTAACACCACCATTGATTTACTCGCCTTTAGTTTGTTTCATTAATTTATGCAAATTTTGTTATTATATTAATATTAATATTTATATAACCATCATTTATATAGAGCAATTTTTGGCATTTTGATTTATCATTTATATCATATTTCATTTAACTATCCGCTATTTATTGTTTATTATTATTATGTTTATTTATTTCTCTTGCATGTTACTAATAGCCCTCTATAAAACTTTAACACTTCTAATTTTAGAAATTAAGCTTCCTTCCCTTCTTATCGCTGTCTTTTGATGATTATTACTTTTATTACTGATTATACATCATATGGCAATAGAGCACGCTTTAATAAATGTTCTACCTTTCAGATAACTGCCTCGTTTTCCTTTTTGTAAAAGAAATGAATGAAAGGAAAAGAATTTTCTTGAATTTTATTATTAGCCCAAAGGAGCGTTAGCTCAAAAGGGCTATTAGTCTCGAAACGGGATTTTGCGTTCAATCGCTGCAAAAGGCTAAATCACTTTTCAAATTGTTGCCATCAAATATTATCGCCCTGTATTATTTTAAAAGAAATTAAATAAAGGAGAATGTGCATGAATGCAGGTATGTTTCTCGCACTGTTAAAAAATGACGGTACGTAAAGCCATCAAATTTTGAATAAATTTGATGGCTTTACGAACACACGAACATGGGCACCTGGAAGCCCAAATTTTGAATTTCTTTTACTATCTGTTTCACATTTTGTAAAACTTTAACAAATTTTCAATTTAACAAACTCAACGATTTCAAAGCGACCAATGGCAGAAGAAGAAACATTTTTATCTCCAGCGCGCAAGACTATCTATCGGAAATTCTAAATATACTAGAGACATCGATATTTTATGACAGAAGTTTTAGCTACCACTCAAAGGATAAAAATTATTCAATTTTACTTCGAAAATAATCACTATTATTTTGACGCAATGTGGATATCATCGTCTATTTATTTCTCGAAACGCATGGAATATTCCAATGTACAATTGGTTCAACATTTTCAGCGGGGAATCATAACACTCAAGAGGAAATTTTTGACAACTGCATATATTTTCCTCGATTTTCGATTTTCAAGTAATCATTGCAATTACCAGGTTTGAAGGTCAGTATTTTTTTCGGGGGGGGGATACTTTAAAAACAATGCCCGCGAAAATCAATCACGAACTTGCGACAGCTTTAAACCAATATTTGATAAGTAGTTAAAGCTTTTGGACCCTAAATTCTAGCAAGAGGTATGGAGAATTCCCTGGATAGAAAACGTTAAATGGAGTCTAGTAGTGACCACAATTTGCTAGATCCTGTTTTTGAAACGTAGTGTAAATACATACTCATAAACTGTGTTTAATTTTAAGAGCTGAAAAAATATTAAAATATTACTCGTTATTTAAGTCATAGTATTAATTATGCACCCTCCATATTCTTGTTAATTCAAAGGGTTATCTTTCTTCTCTCAATGAAAATGCTAATTTCATCTCTAAAACAAATTTTCTAAATCGTAATTCTTGCCCCCTCTCTTTATTCAGTAAAATCTAATACAAGAAGCCCATCTAAACACACTTATTTTTTTAACTTTGAGGATTAAAAACACATAATCTTCAATGTACCCCACCTGCGTGTCAGCCTGCTTCAGGTCATCCGTGAATCACCCTCTGAGGCAACTCTCGTGTTGTAATAAGTGCCATGTGTGTTATGCCTCCTATTTCAGGTGAGAAATGTGACCCTCTGTTGCAACAGCTACCCTGGGGGTGAGGGCAGCTGTTGTTTCTCCCACCCCCAGGGGGAAAAAAGGGACAAGCTGAGGGAAGGGAACGTGAGAGTCCATAATGAGACATTCTCAGAGGAAGGGGGTGGACTGACACAGTTGGTAATGAGAAACGTATTAATTGTGGTGCCCCAGGGTTTCAGATCAAGTCCTCCACTGAAGAGTTTTTACGGCTGGTCTTGTTGTCCTTTGCGACGAGGAAAAAAATTGGACGGGGGGGGGAGGGATAATATGTGCAATGTGACCAGATGCTGCCGCGAGGGGAGGGTGATGCTTTTAATATCGACTTAAATCTTAGTTAAATGGGATGAAATTAATAAAGTCGTTCTTGTCAATTAATTCATGATAGATCTAAGACTATGCTTCATGTCGTAATAAATATAAATTCATTCAATGTAAGCAGTCCGAGGGATAAATTAGCGATATCAAGTGTTTTCAAATGGAGTGTGACATGAAACCATGAAGAAATGCGTATGGAGTGTGTAAAAACTGTAGATTAATAATAATAATTTTAAAAAACTGTAATGAAAGTATAGAAATGCCATACTTGTTACAACGAGTAGAAGCAACCACGTATTATTTTATAATATAACGTATTCAATACGAAAATCGTGGAATTCAATCACTTCTTACGGTTGTTTTACAAGACTGCATGTTTCAATTTTATGAATGAGAGCATAGAAACGTGTCTTAGAATGAAACATTTTTTCAGGAAATCCCTTCTTTAGACTTGCGAAGAGTTTGATATCCTATTACCCAATAAATAATAATTTGAAATAATCTTTTTTTGTTTTGTTTCACCTTGACTGGATTAACATCTTCTCATCTGAATATCAAACTCTGGAAAGGAAAGGGGAAAATTCTCTAGTTTCTTAACGTAACTGCGTTCTAAGGTATTTTCTCCCACCTTCCAGCATGCCTTCGTGGTGTAATGGTAGCACACTCGGAGCGTATTCAAGAGGTCCAGGTTCGAGGAGGTCCAGGGAGGGTATTGCTCTTTTTCATGTCACCTGCTTCAGAATCCTCAATGACTCTATAGTGGTGCCCGGACTAAAAGTAGGTGGACAATAATTCGTCGCCACCAGGATTTGACAACTGGGTCCCTTAATCACCAGTCACCCTCTATTAAGAGAGCATATAAATTATTTTCTGCTTCTTTCCAGCATGCCTTCGTGGTGTAACGGTAGCACACTTGGTGCATATTCGAGAGGTCCATGTTCGAGTCCCGGCGAAGGCATTGCTCATTTTTCATATGCTCATTTCTCATTTTCATTTCTGCTTTAAAATAGTCTAATGATTCTACAATGTTATGATTAATTACTGAAGAGAAGTCTACAGTATTTAAGCCAAACCTAAGTACAGAGCAAAAATAAGTAAAACTAAAACAAATTTCTCTCTACATTTTTGCTATGCGCTCTGTACCTTTTTCTCAGTGCATCCTGTGTGAGCATAGTTTATAAAGAATTCTTAAAATATTTTAGCATAGATAAAATAATTTTTTTCAATATCTTTTGCTTTGGGATCTTTCATCTTACTTTTCCACTTCATCTTTTCATAGTCAAGCTCTAAGAGATTTAGACAGCTGGAGGCATTGAATTTTCAGAAGCAATCCAAATTCCTTTCTTCTTCATCTTAGAATAATAAAATAATGTCTCGTCGTAACTACCAAAATATTTTTATTATACCAAATATTTACATATTGCAATTATCTATCAAATATTTGTATTATAATAAATTACATTTTAATAAAAATGGTACCTTGTTAATAACGGGCAGAGTATTCATCACTTCTTTCTGAATCCACGCCACAATCTGATTGTTTATATGAACTTAAGATATCGATGTCTGCTTCTGTTCGATATCATTCTTACTTTCGGAATGTGATTTTTCTGAGTAGTCTCATTCTTCGCTCTCCTAAAATGAAAGATGTTTCTAAACTAATGGAACAAACTTCAAGAGATGATAAAACATACCGAAACAAACACTTTTCGCCACAGAATGTATGCTCTCAAGTGCAAAGATTGCGCGTTAGCGGGCGAATTCATTTCCACGCATACACAATCCGATGCAAATGAAAACTAGGATAGGCGAGAAGCATTGAAACAAAGCTTTAATGAAAACTAATAAAGATCAGTCACATACCACTGCGAGAAAGAAGTAATATTCGATGCTATACTGATGGTACGTATTTCGAGAAAACAGATGGTCTGTCTGTATTACTAACACGGAATTTTTCTGTCGTTTATAAAATGTTCCTAATTCAAGGAAAAAATAATGTTATGTATAAAAAATCAAGAAAATTAATAATGTTATTGCTTTAATGTAAAACTATTTTAGTTATCTTCTTATTATTAATGAAAGCTTTTGTTTTTATACACGTGCCTAATTACATCCTCTGGACGTAATTACTCTGCTTGCATACATGCTCTGTACATTCTGTGGCCCGTAAAAAGTGTCTATTTGGATGAGGGGGGAGGGTTTAACGCTTGTTTCCTGAGTTTAGAGATACATCTTTATATTATAAACTGAGCCATCAATAGCATGGGCAATAATACTAAAAAAATATATTAAAAAAACCGTTGCGTATTATGTCCTAAGTAAGAAAACATTTGCTTAGAAACTTTGACTCCATCGCTTCTAAAACTTGTCTCATTTCCAAAGACGCTGACATGGGAAAGAGAATCAAAAAATTATTGTTATGATTTTTCGTTAAAAATTGAGTGTGTAGGAAATGCAACTTGAACCAAGATAGGAAGTTTGTCCTGATAAACTCAGAATTTAGTAATATGAACCCCAGTGTGGAGAGCATATCATTGCGATAAGAGAAAATACGTATTTCACTTTCAATTAAATTACAATATTCGATTAAATGGTAGTGAATTAATTGGGTTGCAGATTAACTAGATTATGTATAAAATAGATTAAGTTTGTTTATTGCGGAAAACAATGGCTCTTCTTCCATTATTTTCAATACACACCATTCATTTTGAATACTGGTATAATTCAAGTATTCAAATGAACTTATTCTTCAGTTTAAACAGCTAAAAAATGTAGGCAAATTATTAACAGTATTCTTCTATTGATCGTAGTGTCAGTTGCTCTCTTTTTCTGGATTTTTTGAACTGCGCTCATATTAATCACGATTTGGAATTAAACGTGGATGCTATCCTTAGTAAATCACTCCAGTTAATCAAGAGTTGGTTCTAGCCAAAAGCAGTAATTTCAAATACTACTTTAAGGTATCTAGAAGAGAGACCGTTGAAGAAATCTAAAGAAGTAAACTTATTACAAAAATACTTAGTAATTATTAGTAATCATTTAAATCAAAATTATTTTAATTAAATAATAAGTTGCTGCAACAATTTCAAAAAAAATTTTAGTTTCGTAAATAGTATTTAAGTTACTTCTTTGAAAGATTTCTGTTTAAGAAGTGAATCTGCGAGATTCTCACTGCTCAAAATAAGCAACAGTTCACTCATTCGTTGATTCCCTTCGTCTTTTAAAAATGCATCCCCCCCTACATACTACTATTTACTTTTCATTTTTCATGCATGTGATTCCCGAGTTCCTTTACCATGTTACTGTGCTGGCCAATTAATTTGTTCACTGAGTTTCAATTATGTACATTTTTACTTCCTTGTACGAAATAAAAAGGAAGTATTGTAATCGCGAAACATTTCGGGTATCATATTCCAATGAAAATATCCATTTTGACAGCTATCGAATGCAATGATAAATCAGATCATGATTAGATAGCGCCAGAGTATCGTCATGGTAAACAAATATAGTGAATTTTAAAGAGTGCGTTTATTCTATTCTGGTTTATGCGCTATTAACGAAATAGATTTAATTCAGTCCAACAACTTTAAAGGAAGTGCAAGAAAAAAGGCATATAATTTAATATTCCATGCAAGGAAGTCATGTAATGTGCACATCAGATTTTTAAAAATAATCTGCATTCATTTTTTAATATACAATCATGTGTCGCAAATAAAAGATCAAGGTCAGATAACGCTTTCTGTTGTGTATTTCAAAGCCATACGCTGATTATTGAATTAAGATTAAAGAAGAATTAAGATTAAATCCTTTTTAAAAGAAATTCCGGTTATTTTGGGAAGGCAAATTAATTCCTTCATGCGTTGGCTTTGTATATGCTACCAATTCTAAAAATTTTAGCAAACAAATATTTAAGAAAATATTCTTTTCTTTTCATCTGCTTATTAAAGATTTCTTTTTAATTGCTTCGAACAATACCTAGCCAAGGAAACATGAAAAGAAAAGTATGTATTAGGCAAGAAAGATAGATTGTTGTTGTTGTTAGCAGTCTTACTTATCCGCCAACAGTCAGCACAAGCCTACGGCATTTACCGTGGCAAGGAGTTAAATGCGCCTGTCGTTGGCAACAGCCTTGAGCACCAGGTGAGAACCCGACTTTAGTTCTCATTTCCAATTTTGAGAAAGAATACCACTCTTCCCCTACTACCAACCTATCAAGAGGACTATTGGCTAGCCGCGTATTTAGAGTGCCCCCATGCCGCACAGACACTATTCATTTACAAACAAACATTCATACCTTCTGCGAGATTTCAAGCCGAGCCCTTCGGTACAGCAGTCAGCGTCGGCAACTACTATCCCGGTTGGGCGGCAGAAAGATAGATTTATATCTAATAATGAATGAGAATAACTTCAGGAACTAAAGTTAAGAAATATGTTAGCTGGAACAGAAACATGACTACGTAGATCTTGTAGTAGGTGACAAAGTATTATGGCTACGGGAAATGAGACAGTGCCTCTAAAGAGCCAATTTTTAAAATTGGAAAACAATGCTCCATAATTTCAACCAGACTCACTTTAAAAATTAGCAAGACAACAATCTTGAGTTTGGAGTAGATTTATGTCAAGATCTTAATCGATTTCGAAGGCAAGTAGGTACAGGTCCCTCTTTGTCAGGAGTAAAGAAATCTGCGAGACTGGGCGCAACGGTCGTATTTATACATTGCAGTAAAGTGAACTAGAACGTAGCACCATCTATGGACAAAAATACATACGGAATTGACAAATTAAGTTAATAGAATTTTAAAAGCGTTGGGAAAGACTGGATTGGATTTAAAGTCATTAACTAAACATGATACATCTTTGCGAATGAGAAAAGCTTCAAGAAAATCCAATTCACCAATTGAAGAAGCTTTTTGAATAATATTTGCAGACCGAAAGTCAAAAGTATGGTTAAATTTCCAACAATGATTAGTTACCGAGGATTAGTTAATCTCGCCTTTTCGGACATAAGATTGTGTTCTTCGATACGTTCGCATCGTTGAAGATTTGCTTACTCTTTGAAATTAGTGACAGAGAAGGAAAAAGCATAGTTTTTAAAATGGAACAATAATCTTAATAATTTATGCAAATAGGACAATTATTTCAACGGTGAAGGAACATAGCATATAACTTTCCAGACTCTAGTTACTACTGTTCAAGTCCCGATACCCTGAACAGTAACGAAAACTAAACAAATGCAGATCAGGATACAGCTACATGACACCAAGAATAAACAGGTTTGTGGCGAGTTGCCATAGACATCTTTATAAACTTTAAATTCTCTAGTTATCTCGACACAGTTTAATTCACATTTTGTTGCTATCTGACGGAAGAAATATATGATACAAGAAATAATTAACATAAATATAATGTATTAGCAGAAATAAACCTTGCAGAATCATAAAATGTTAAACTAAGAACCCCCTTTGTACTCTAAATACCACATACATAATTTAATTTTAACCTAACAATAAATACGTAGGCTTTAGGTATTCTAAAGAGAACTTAAACGTTAGAAAACGTATGAAGAGCATAAAATACGTAATATTTTCGAATTTAAGTTGTAGATGGTATTTTTTGCTGCCGGTGCTGCTGCTATTTTATTCATCTCACACCTTCTCAAGAAACCAGAGATGATAGTCTGCGTTATTTTCAAGATGAGAGAACTGTGGAAACAAGTAGCGAATTTTGGTTTCTGTTGCTCAAAAACTTGGAAAATAAATACCCCAAAGGCCTTCCCACTTCTCTATCCGGATAAGCCTTAGTTCTCGCATAACCATTCGCTAGAACAGATTGCCAAAAGATATCCGCCTAAATCGTGCAGCCCCCGTTTTTATACTTGGATTTCGGTGTTATGGGTCTCTTTCTTCCCTTCGCTTTCGCCCCTCTCGCCCTTATCGGTAGAGTAATGTTAACTTAAAAATCTCCAGGGGTGAAGTTTATGGGACGCTGGATCTCGAGCATTATACCTTTTCCAATTTGTCAGCGGGTTTGGAAATGTGCTGGTTATGCGTTCTATCTCGAGCTATGGCCTCCAAGTTTATCCCGTGTCCAGATTTCGAGTAATCGTTTAGATGCCGGATGGAACATACGGGTGTTTCTCTCGCGCGGGGATCATTCCCTCGTTTAGCTCAGAATATTCTGCAGTTGCCACGCCAAGTAGAATTTGGCTGTTTGAATGTGTTTGTTTGTTCTTCCACGGTAGCAGAATGTTTCGCAATACAAGCAACTCGCTGTTAACTAGGTTGTAATTTCTGTTAATTATCTCAAAATCTAAGTTAACTTCTTCTTTTTTATGTTAAGTTTGCTTATTGCGAAACGTTAGGAAAACAGAAATTTACTTTTCAAAAAATCATGCGATAAACATTTGAAATAATTATAATAATTCCATGCTCCTATGCAGTAAACAGTTGTTTGCTCAGTTATTTAGTTACACAGAAGATGAACTGCCTAGGAGGAGATATGCTTTCAGAGACGAGGTCTTTCTAAGGGAAAGCTTTTGCCTTAAATTTAGGCAAAACCCATGTGGCCAGTCTATTTCACCCTCAGAGCAGAGAATAGTAGTTAGAGGAAAATTTTTGGACTGGTCCACTTTAATTTTGTTCTGATAGGAAAGGACATTTATTCATACTTTATTAACTTAAATTGCGCAGTAGCACCACAGGTTCGGGGTTCGATCCTCGTTTTGAGTAAGGTTGACTCAGCCTTTCATCCCTTGAGGCGGTATGAGGGGGTCGATAAAATAAGTACCAAGTTCGCTTGGAGATTACCACCGGGGGATCCTGAGACACGCTGACCACTTGTCCAGGCAAAGATGCACAAACAACCCGGAGCCCAAGGTCTAGAAAGCACGTATCAGGGCACTGCCGGCCATGGCTCTCTAGAGGCTGTTTGTGCCGCCGAGTTTAGCTTAGTTTTATTAACTTAAACGAAGTATTTTTGTCGCAAATCAACTACCACCATACGTTAGGTTATACCATGTAACAGCCGACAGCCTTTCATTTGTAGAGTGAATATAGACAAACAAGGCGTTGCGCGAAATATCATACAATTTATTTTGTTCATTACATATTAATTTCTCATCAAAATATTACAAAATAAATGCATGGTTAATTTCCTCAGCATGCTTAGTGCAAAATATATGCAACGTTTATTTTGATTCACAGCCACTTGCAGGTGAACATTTATATTTGTCACAAACCTCCGGCACCCATCTTCCGAAATTGCGTATCACAACTGCATGATAAAAGCCGAGTTTCGTTGCATTTTTAGTTTTCCTTCAGAATAACTTACCTTTCGAAAAATCTCTAAAAAGGGAAGCACATACGAGCTGTGCGGGGGTTCCTGTTTGCGCCGTTTCAACGTTCAGGAGACGGTTGAGACATTACACATCCGTCTCCTAAACGTAAACATCTCATACAGGAAATAAAAAACAACGTTTGCAATGTATGGACAGGCTTCGTCTTGCATAAACCACTGAGTATGTAAAGCAAGATCTGTTGCTATTTTCAGGGTTCTGGCATCTTTGGAAAAAGACGTGAATGCTGCACGGTTCCCGAGTGCACCATTCTATGCTTTGCGATATTAGGCTTCATTGTTCATTTCAATATGAGGATTCACAGGCTGATTTAAAATATTGCCATCAAATTCCACCAAGGTAATAGTAAAAACAGTGTTCTGAGGAAGAATAGAATATATTTTACATTTTATGACAAGAATGAATCTTTCACTTTCTCTTAAATACACTCGAAGACAAAAAAAAACGACGCACCACGACGCACCGAGAAGATGTAAAGCAAATTGGACATAAATTGATGTACATACAGGTTTCTACGAAAAATGCAAAATTTTACATTTTGGCTGCCAACGGTTATCGCTACAGGGCATCTGATCTGCGCAACTGGCAGGATATTTAAGAGAAGAAATTACGATTCTAACCAATTACAACTATGATTTACATGAATTCTTCACAAATTTCATTCCGTGTACTCTGGTTGACAATAACTATGCCTCACCTACAGCTTTACGATTTCAGGTCATAAATTCTTCATGAATTTCATTCCGTGTACTCTGGTAGACAGTAACTATACCTCGCATACAGGTGCGCGAAAGAAGCCGGTTGGTCTAATCGGCGAATAGCTCGACATTTGAGCAGGAGCGATGCCACTATTAGACGATGTTGGCAGGAATGGGGTAACCATGGCCGCACACAGCGTCAAGAAGGAAGCGGTAGGCCTAGCGAAACGACAGAACGTGAAGGCCAAGCAATCGTCAGAGCGGCACTTACAGCCTAAGATGCATCATTATCATCGACTGTACGTGCAACTAGTGCTTCCGTGACCGCAAGCACCATACATAGACGGCTCACAGAAAGGGGGCTGTGCGCCGACTACCATTGACCTCTGTACAACGTCAAGCCCGTTTGCAGTGGTGTCGGGCTCATTCGCGCTGGAATGTCACTGACTAGAGTCAAATAGTCTTCAGTGATGAGTCCGCCTTTGAACTGAGCTCCGATGACCAGCGAAGGCAAGTCTGGAGAAGTCCCGGACAGCGATGTGATACCAACCTGACTGTCTTCCGGCAGGCAAGCCGATAACAAGGAGTGATGGTCTGGGGTGCCATTCCATTTCATAGTAGGACCCCTTTGGTTGTCATCCGTCGCAACCTTACAGCACAGCGGTACGTCGACGAAGTTCTAAGGCCCATTATATTGCCCTTCATGTCACGCCACCCTGGGCTTACATTTCAGCAAGATAGTGACCGCCCCACTGCACATGTTTCTACTGCTTGCCTTAGTGTTTGCCGAACATTACCTTGGCCAGCAAGTTCGCCGGATCTCTCTCCTATTGAGCATGTTTAAAGCATTATGGGCAGGGCCCTCCAACCAGGTGGGGTGTTGACTATCTAACGGGGCCAGTTGGGCAGAATTTGGCACGATATTCCTCAGGACGACATCCGCAACCTCTATCAATTGATGCCAAGCCGAATAACTGCTTGCATAAGGGCCAGAGGTGGGCAAACGCATTACGGACTTTTTCACTTTGTGAAACTCTATCACTTCAATAAATCATCCGGTTTTTCATCCAATCGAACTGTAATCATTTATTTGTTTTTCTGTACATGTACATCACTTTTACCGCATTCGGATAACTCCTTCTTTGTGCGTTTTTTTTTTTTTTTTTTTTTTGTCTAAGAGTGTATAAACCATTAAATTCAGAGGAGAAAAAGGGATTTAATGTAGGATCAATATATAAGAAGTATGCCTTATTATGCAATTAATATAGTTATTAAAATTAGCATTACAAATTAATTTTTGCAAATAATTTTTTAAATTACAGATTAATTTTATAAAACATTACAAATTAATTTTTAATGGTTTTCCAAATAAACCTCACGATTATTATTGTTAGCCATATATTTTAAGAAACCAACATAATTTCGTTATTGACATCTGTTCAGACATGTACATCACCACCTAAACAGGTGGTGACATATACATCACACCTGTTTGACGCTGCTGAGGTTTTCTCACTCGGCGCTTATTCGAGAGGTCCGAGGTTCGAGTCGCATTGCTTATTTTCCATGACCCCTGATTCAAAAAAAGCTAAGCGGATCTCAAACTAAAAAAGGTGGCGGATGATGATTCTTCACTACCAGGATTTGGCGATTGGGTCCCCTAATCCGCAGTCGCCCTTTAAAAGGTGGAGTATATAAGGTATTTCTTCCGCCTTTTTAGCATGCCTTCGTGGTGTAGTGGCCAGCACACTCGGCGCGTATTCGAGAGGTCCGAGGCTCGAGTCTTGGCGAGGGCATTATTTATTTTTCATGATTCCTGCTCCAAACAACTTAAGGACTTTCGTAAGGGTCATATGGAGAAATATCTTCTGTTAATGTTACTTAGATTTCAATCATATGATTAACAATGATATTGGATAAAATACTAACGTAGTTATTGCTTTAGTTTCTTTATGTAGTTATGGCTGTTTTAAAATTAGGTGAAACATGATACGTATTAAAAGATCATGCATTCTCTAACACACAGTTTTTTAAATATTATAAATCCACAGTAGTTAATCAATGCCTTAAAGTGTCCCAGAATATCCTTAGCTCTATTTCTTTTTAAACGCAGCTAGTAATTTTAAAATTGCATGGTTACATATCTTATATAGATAAAAGATAAATATTAAATAAGAACGACGCATTCATTTTTTAATATTCCAAACACCCCTAAGTCTTAAAAGACGTCTGCCATAGTGCTTGAAAAAACTTTAGAAATAAAACCTCTTAAAAAAAGGAAATCTGTTGAACCACCCTGAAATAGCAAAAGAAGAGGGGGATGAGGATCTGTTCTCATTCGAGTTTAAAACAAAGCACGCAAAATACGCAGTCATATCGTTCAAACAAATAGGTGCATAGTTAGTAAAGGCAGAGTCTGGCCGGGCCTAGGAAGAGAAAGAAAGAGATCAGCTCTTTCAGATGAACAACTTCATATTAAGTCCAATTCCCTGAGGTCCTCTTGCGGTCGTCGGGCTGAATGTTCAAACGCGGGAGGCAGAACAATCCCCTATAACGACTGATCACAGCCCGCTTGTTTTTGCCTACTTCGGTTGGGGGTGAGAGGATAGATGAAGAACTCGCCCTACCCAAGGGCCAGGTTTGAATGTATGCTACGTATCGAGATAAATATCTGGGATCAGTCTTCTGAATTTTAGAGAAGA
>KK119258.1:81029-123714 GCA_000611955.2 Stegodyphus mimosarum | reverse complement strand
TACAAAAACCCCTTAAATTGTTTAATAGCATGTGGGAACGTAAAATTTTTACTTGGGGATTTCCCATTATTGCCGGTGGGGATTTTCAAACAGTTCAAAGAAGCTAGAAAAAAAAATGTTAGATTCCCTTTCCTCTTCTTACAAGGTTTGGTTATTTTATCTTCTGTCTTATGCAACTTTCTCAATATGGAGGAATTTTTCAAATGCTCAAAAGGAATGAAAATTTTTCAACACTCAATTGCACGGAAGTTTTCAACAGAAGTTTGAAATTTTTTACGCTTATATCGCAATAGCAATATAACAATATCGTCATCTGTTTTACACCGAATCTATAATACTTCAGTCTGTTTTAAACATTCTGAATAAACAGTTTGTTACACCATAAGCATATTGTACCTTCTGTACTTTTACTGGCTATCAATGGAATAAAGTAATACATATTGACTAAAATTAAACATTCTGTGCGAGTCATGAGATTTTTTGTATTACAGCCTTAAAATATAAGACAGTTCTTTCTCCAAGAATGCTATCCATGGTCCACATCTGACCATTAATTTCAATTTCTGGCTTACTCCACTCGTGTTATATAGAAAATATTTAGCCAAAGGAACGTTAGCTCAGAAAAGACATTTTACGTCGAAACGGCATACGTCGGTTCACGATAAACGGTGTATCATTTTCAAGTTGTTACCACTAAATATTATCACCTTGTATTATTTAAAAAAGAAGTTAAATAATGAAGAATATGCATGTATATATGTAGATATGTTCCTCACATTGTAAAAAGACTACGGTACCGAGAGCCATCAAATTTTGAGTAGCGTACGCGAGTATATGCACCTAGACGCCTGAATTTTGAATTTCAAATTTATTTTATTATAATTTTTACTTCGTATTTTGTAAAACTGTAATGAATTTTTGATTTACAAACTCGACGATTTGAAGGCGAGCAGTGACAAGACTGTTCGAAATAAAAGACTTTTATCTCCAGTGACCGAGATTGTTGTCGTTCGGAAAAATGTAAGAACTTTAATTTTAATTAACAAATTCGGCTATGAAAGCAATGCGTTGCCATTGCAGGAAATAAAATAAATTCGTCTTCCAGCGCCAGAGTGTTGCTCTTCAGTAAAGTCTTAAATACTTTCAAATTTGATCTGAAACGTTAACGAGTAATAAACTAAACGATTAAAAAGCAATAAATAGAGTTCTGAAGAATATTTTTCTCATATTTATATGATTGTTTAGAATAAGCATGCATAATAATCTTGAAATATCTAATTAGAAATATTCAATATTTTTATGAAGTTATACTACCTGCATTCATTAAAATCATTATATACTTTTTCTTTTTTATGATAACTATTTTAGCCGGCTGTCCGCGACAGCGAGTAATTTTTAAAGAAATAGTATGGGGAACGTAAAAATATGTATCACAACCTCTAGAAGTCTATCAATAATTCTAAATTTTGTTGTTTCTAAATAGTTTGTGATTTTGCCGTTGAATTTAATTTTACGTGGCACTAGCGGAAGTATCCGTTGCCAGTTAAGTTAGATTGAAAGTAATGTATCTTAGAACAGAGCGAACGATACCGCTGCAAACCTTCTCTAATGACGATGCAAAAAATACGATATGATTTTCGTCTTTCTAATCAAATGGTCGTGAAAGCTCAAGTTCCATTCAGTGTTTCATATATATACAATTTTAGTCGATTAAACGTGGTAAAAATTTATCATAATTGATCCGAAATCAAAAGCGCGAACAAACACACAAACAGGCATTCTTCTTTATATATACAGATTTTGTACAACTTACAAATTAAAGAACAAAGAACTAAGTCTGAAATTTTTTGAAAAATAAATTTATTTAATTTTTTCTAGCCTTTTTGATACTATTTTTAAGTTTTTTTAATCATGTGCTAGTTTGGTTGCTCAAGAGAGAAATTGTCTTTGTTTCACGATTAATACATGTGTTAAAAAGGTAGACAGATCCCTTCGATAGAAAACTGATAACACACGTGGGATAAATCCTCAAAAGTATATAAAAATATGCATAATTATTTAAATACTATTCAAGTATTGCACTGATAGATATCTTGTAAAAAATATTAATCTCGATTATAAAGTTAGCTGAAATGTTTATGCTAAAAGTTTAGCTAAAATGTTATTTTTACATTAATTCTTTATGTTAACTTCTACTTCTTTTATCAGCTTTCACCAGACTGCAAATTAGGTCAAATTTAAATAATGAAAGAAACTGTAGAGTCGACAGACAACTGTGGCAATGAGCCAGAAAGAAATTTATATCCTGAGTGTGTACCAATCTAAGTTTTGATATGCACTTGTTAGCTCACAGGATTAAAAGCGACTATAATTGAAGCTTGGTTAGTAGCGTAGAAGGTTATCTTCTTTAAATGCACATATACTATAAGGTATTTCTCCCGCATTCTTAGCATGTCTTCGCGGTGTAATGGTCAGCACACTCGGCGCGTATTCGAGAGGTTCGAGTTCCGGCGAGGGCATTGCTCATTTTTCATGATTCCTGCTTCAAAAAAATCCTAATGACTCTAGAATTCAAATACTGGATTTTCTATAATCCCATAAATAGTGGTGGCTAAAATTTTGTTAAACTGTAGTTGCATTACAAGATACGGATTATAATAAAAATTAATTAGTTAAATTTTATCTCTTGATTGTGTTCTTGGAGATTGTTCTTTACTTCTAGTAGAATGCGAAAACAAAAATTCGTCTGAAGCATAGGAAGGCTAAACTTGCGAGTAGTTTAATTGTTATACTTAGTATCATTCTTATTCGGCTTTAGTTACAAGAAAAGCAGGGTGGTAAATAAAAGGATTTTCATTTATATCACCTCAGTAATCAGGTTTGTCTTATGTTATAACGTTAATGGTTAATTACAGTCAATTTTTAAATGATTTTCTTAATCATGACACTAGCCGTTGCTCTGGTTGGGTGGTACTCAGAGACTGTAAAGTAGCTGGTTTCTAATTCTCTCGTAATAGGTCCAACAGGGAACCATGACTCATTCCTGAAGACCACTTTACGGTGTTCCGCTAAACCACAGAATATAATTCTCGACATTATTCTAGACAGAGGTGTCAACAGCGAGATGTCACGGTAATGATCGCCATGAATGCGAGTCTACGTACCTCAGGTACCTACATTCTCACGACAGGAATAATGCAGCGTGTTACTTAATCGATACAGCAGTTGGTTGTATGTGATACAGATTACTAATATTCATACCACTGCAGCTTATCGCAGGATTATATGTTCTTCTTTAGAGGTAATGCTTATATTGTTCGTAACATAAATAATGATAATCATCAAGTTATTTTCGCATGTTCCATACTGAACCGGCTAGTTTAAAGCTGATCAAAACAATCTTTTCTTTAACAAAATGCTTGATAGAACAAAAATGGATAAACTGATATAAATGAAGATCGTTATATGATTTCCTAACTTTTTAGAGCCTGCAGTGATGCTAAATGAATATTTCACGAAGTTTCCTACTTCGTTAATAAAGTACACATATTTTTACATTTTGCTTTTTTTGGAATGTCATTTGGTTCAAAACTTTGTTACCAGAATTAGAAATACCTGAGCCGTACGGGAGACAGTCAGGAAGCGACAAAGAACAGCCTATAAATACAGCAGTAATAAATAAAACAAAAATCTGCAAGCTTTCAGATTTTACATTACGCCCAAAGGGGCGTCCTTTAACGTTTTCTGAATTACCTTTATTTATTAAATATCATGTTCTTCGTACTTCAACTATAAAATTCAATTCAACAGCAGTATAAAAAAATATTTAAAAGAGCATTATCTTTAGTATTTCCGATACACAGTCTCGCGCACTGGAGATAAAAATGTTTTTTCTGTACAACGTTGCCAATGCTCGATTTGAAATCGTTGAGTTTCTGAATCAAAAATTCGTTAAAGTGTTACAAAATATAAAATAGATAGTAAAACAAATTCCAAATTTGAGCTTCCAGATGCCCATTTTCGGAGCAGGATTACGCTATTCAAAATGGGATGGCTCTAGGTACCGTTGTTTATCAGAATGCCAGAAACATACATGCATTTATGCAGATTCTTCATTACTTAATTTCTTTAAATAAAACACAGGACGATAATATTTGGTACCTACAGTTTGATACGGGCATTTGCAGTGAATCGACGCAAAATGCCAAAATGAAACTAATAGCCCTTCTGAGCTAAAGCTCCTTTGGGCTAACAAGATGGCTGAGTTTATTACATCAAAACATCGTACACGAAGGATAAAAAAATGGTTCTGAGCAGTGTTTTCCGTTATCAGATAAAATTGCTTCTTTATTTTATGCATGTGCATGCATTTAGGGCATTCTTGACTAGATAAATACGTCCAATATATTATATTATACAATATATTCTTATATTATAATATTATACATACTTATATTATACATTATATTAATACAATATATTCTTCTTCTTGAAGACATAATATTTCGAAAAGGAGATCTTTCCTTCGGTGCTCCAGTTTTCCTAGCATCAGTATCAGTTTTATTAGCTGTTCAAAGTAATATTACATTAAAAACAGAATTTACTGTTTGTATTCATTCAGACGCAAAAAAAAGAAAATAATAATAATAATAATAATAATAATAATAATAATGCCGAATTCATCTTACTTGAAGGTCAGGTTGGAATCATAACTTCGCTCAAAATCTGAGAAGTGTTTGAGCTGGTCTTCTCCTAGAATCAGGATTTCACTCAAAAATTGAAAAGTGTAGGAGCTGGACTCCAGTGCAATTAAGGCTTGAAATTTTTACAGTATTTTCAAATCGTTAAATTAGGTAATTTTTTTAAACTTAGAACCCGTCATTCCCATTTTCGCTTGTGTTTATTGATTAAAAAATGTTTATTGATTGGCATTTTGCAATTGTTTGGACAATCTCTACGTGCAGTCAAATATAACTTATTCAGAGCAGTATGCGGTATTCTTTCAATAACATTAGTGTCACTTATGTAAGCTCCAACTATGTTAGTCATCAAAGAATGATTTTGTTCGTATACCAATAGTTGGCTGCCAGTGTATCACTGACTAAACAAAAAAATTTTTTTTCATAAACCAGAAAGTTAGAATTAATTAAAATATGAAATACAAATTATTAAAATTTAAATGGGTTCAAGTGAGAACAGTGAATGTAAACTAAAGAAGTAAGTTGCAAATTAGCTTTTTTGTTAGACTATTTTGCAGGAAAAAAAAAGAAAAAAAGGAAAAATAAACTTTTAAAACAATAATAATAGAAAAGTAACAAAAATCAATGCATAATTCCTGGATCATTAGTGAAGAATCTTTTAACTAGTTAAATGATATCATCTCAATTCTAACATTGCTGCCAAAGTATTGAAAAATCAGATGCGAGCTATACACATTTAATCGTTGCTGAATTGTCGGTGAAATTTTTTCTACATGTTCGGTAAATATTTCACTACTGTAAGTATCTATCGCTTGCAGAAAACCTGGAGATGATAGTTCCACCTCTTCGAAAATAAGATAAGTAGCTATAACTTTAAATTACAGCCTTGGTAGCAAAACTATGAATCAGATCGATATCTTGTACCGTTTTCCGATACGATAGACTTATCTGCCGTACCATCGATAATCGATGGTATCTCTCTATGTATGTGGTAGCATATAACTCTTCGTTTATATTTCCCGCTTTATCACTCACGAATATTTTTTTATCTTTTGTTTCGTCTCCAAAAGAGGGGAAAGTAAATATTTGCGCACGTCAAACTATGGGTGCTATCCTCCGATTAAAACCATTAAGTATTTCTTTCCAACAAATTCTTGACAACGTTCTGCACTTAAAAAGTATTTTAGAAATTTTGATAAATGAGACAAATATCCGATTTTCGCCTTTCATCGGGTTATAGACCTGTCGATGACGCTTTGTCTTCAAAACGGTTTTCTTGAACTTGATAACGCATCCGACGTGAGGATGCAATATCTCTGAAGACCTAGACCTAACGGGAAAAAGCTTAGTGCATACTTTAGGAAACTTGGGTAAAATACAACGAATGTTCACTCGCCGTTGTACATCGATGGTCTTGGATGTCCGTAATCGACATTTGCACTCGCTCTTAACGATTTCTAGTTCAACTACAACAAAGAGGACTACATGGATTCTTTCCAAAGCCATGCTTTCGAATAGTTCTGGTACATGATGAGAATTATTGGAAGAGCTGGATTTAGCACAGTAAAACTTCTGTATGAAACCGTGATAGATTCGTTAGAATTCTACCTTTCTTTCAATCCTGAGATTTTTAATGGATTCGCGTCTTGCTTGTCCTATAAAATAGAAAGTGTTGCCACTTGGAGGAAACATACATTGCAAGATCCAAACACAAAATACCCACTGAAATAAATTTCTTGTTGAATTAAATTTCTGGAATAATTAAATCATTTCTTTGTTAAATAGGTGCACAAGATCAAGGTGCTTTTTTTAAGGTAAATAATATTATAGCAATTTTTTTCACAATTTAGTTTTGGCATTTTAGACAGCTCATTTTAAAAGAACGATTTTTGTATTCTTTATGCTTAATTTTCTAAGAGTTAATTCGTTGATTATTAAGCCTGACGAAATTGGTGAATTAAAACTGTTTACAGTGTGAAACTGAAATCTATTAATCAAGATCAGGTTATAATTGATTGGAATTTTATGATTTTTATAATTTAACTTTTTAAATACTTCTTTTAGCTCTCTCAAACTTTGTAGTCCTAGTCTTTCAAAAGAAAAGAAAAATGGTAATTTGCTATTAATAGTATTATTAACCATTATTGTTGTTTTATTTTTATTATTATTTTTATTTCTATTATTATTTATTTTTCTAAATACAGATTAATTTTGAAAACTTCATTTGCTTAATGACTTAATCCCTTTTTGTTATTCCTCAGAAAGTGATTAAAGAATAATTTTATTTCTTAAAGAAGAGAGAATTTTTATATTCTCTGGAATAACTGCAACACCTCTGCAAAATTAAATCTGATATAAATTTGGCTTTTGTCTATTTTTAATGTACAGTCTCTATTGTGAAAATTTTCTTATCGTGAAAAATTCTATCTTATTAGTTTATTTAGTTTTCATTCGTTATAAATAAAAAAAATGCGCAAAATATTGAAGAAGTTTGACAGAATTTTTAATGCAGTACTTTTCATTCGCTGCTTATCGAATTTACTGTTAAAGTATGCGTATTTCAAATTTAAGAACTGCAAAAAATTCGCCCTTAAAATCTAGGCCATTTTAAATCTTTTGTATCCCAGATTCAGTTCACTTAAAGTGAGTTTAAATAATGAGATATTCTGTTTTAACTTGGTTAGCATTTAAGCGCTAATGGAAAATAATTATGAGAAGATATCGCCGAAGAAAGGTCATCGATTAACTTGGCCATAACTGAGATAGTAGTCTTTGTATTTGCAGAAAATGTTCAAAGGCCTTACTTGATATGTATTTAGTTTTCCAGGCATAGTGTATATCAAGAATTCCTATTTAAGTGTTATCCTAGCTTTCTTAAATAAACTTGTACCATAAGTCTGAAATAATCTGAAGCTCTGAAAGATCTCTTTCGATTAAAATGCTGTTTGCAATTTTAACCACCGTTAGCATTATTTCTTAAATATTTTTCAGTTAAATTGCTTAACTTTCTTGTTATATAACTTCAGTCAACTATTTGTTATTTGAAGTTGTATGTATTACCTCCAAGTAACTAATTATCCATAGCTAAAAATGAATGAAAAATCAGCTAATTTTATTTTAGCAATACATGAGAGCTACACGCTAAATACAACCTACCTAACAGAAACTTAAAAACTGCTCTTTGCAGGATATAATTGAATCCGGCATAAATGTTTAAAACAGTTTAAGTCTGTGATACACCAGCGTATTTAATAAGCCTTTTGATGTCTATCGTTACCAATATATTCTTTCTACTTACTTGCGTAAAGAAAATATCTGGTGTTATAAAGTATTTCTCCCGCCTTCTTCGCATGCCTTTGTGGTGTAGTGGTCAGCACGTTCCACTCGTAACCGCGAGGTCCGTGGTTTGATTCCCGAGGAGGGCAGTGCTCATTCTTCGGCTTCCAAAAATCTCTAATGACTCTACAATGTGAATACCGCACCATTTCCTTGTACCCCCTATTAAATTCTACACATTTTTTCTGCACTTCATTTAAACTTAATTCCTCGAATTTCATTAGAGATATATTTCTCATTCAATCAATTCAGTTCTCGCTTTGCGACGAGGCACAAATACATCAAAACATCTTCATTAAAGAATGCGAAATACAGGAAAACCTAGAACACTAAACACAGTTTAAAAAATTTTTTTACAATTAAAATTGGAGTTTCTACGACAGAACAAGCAATCCGATTAATGGGCATGAAGACCAAATTTTCGATGCACCAAACTAGATGTTAACTTTCAGTCTCACTTTTCATAAAGACACTGAAGTTGATGCACCAACTGACTTGATTCACAATACTACTAAGAGTTTCAAATGTAAACAACTGCAGCCTCATTAGGCCTAGTGCCAGTTTTAAATTCTTGATAATATACGAGTATTGTGTACAGGTTAATTAAAGGCATAAAATTCTTAAACCGGAATATAAGAACAACATAATTCACCCACTTTAAAAGCAAAAAATGAGCAATTTACGAAAAGAATAAAAGTACTGAACTCTCCGAGTTGGGTTAACAAGACGAAAATATACATGTATGTATATAATATACACTGACTTCCAAAAGTTAAGCACGAAGAATTAAAATGCAAAAAAATCAACAAATACTGCTTTGTTTGACACAAAATTCGGCAGAAAAGTAGCATATATATTTATGCATAAAACAAAATCAATAATTATATACAGAAATGAAAACAATATTAAATTTTTGTAAGTTATCAGATAATGACATAGAGACTTAAACAGAATTATGTATAAAGTGAAAATAAGCAGCATAAAATGAAAAAAAGGACATTATTAGGGTATATGATCCCCCCTCATTTGATACAAAGTTTATACCTTGTGACCATGCTTTCAATTAGGCGGTCAACCACCGCAGAATTAAGCAATCGCCATTCTTCTTGTAGAGCAGTTTCTAGCTCAATAAGAGTGGCTGAAGGTGGGAAACGTGAAGATACAGCACGGCCGAGAGCATCCCAAAGATTTTCAATGGGATTAAAGTCGGGCGCATATGCTGGCCACGCCATACGCGCAATCCCTTCACTCTCCAGGTAGCCATCGACAATGTCAACTCTATGGAGACGTGCGTTATCGTCCATTAAAACAAAAGTAGGGCCAACAGCTGCAGCGTACAATCTCGCAATGGGTTCTAGGACTTCATCTCGATAACGGACAGCCGTCAGAGAACCCCGTTTAAAGATGTGCGGGTCGATGCGGTATCCTAATGAAATCCCTGCCCACACCACAATGCTTCCGCCTCGGAATGCGTAATATTCGGTGATGTTTTGGGACGGATTGCGTGTTCGTTGTTCACGCCATATCTTTTTACACTTGTCATTTGGCTCCAGAGCAAATCTTGACTCATCAGTAAACATGACATTGCCCCAGTCAGACACATTCCAATTGACATGTTCCCGGCACCACTGTAATCGTGCCGCTCTTGATTGGACGCATAGAGTAACACAAAATCGAGGTACCCGGGCGTGCAGTACACTCATATGTAATCTTCGGCGTACAGTAGCTGCAGATATCGCCTTACCTATAGACGCTGTAACCATAGATGCCACACGTGTGGAGGTCGCTTTGTGATTCCGCTTGGCTACAACAGCAATATACCTATCTTCCGCGAGGGTTGTAACCTTTGGGCGACCGACTACGGGTCTTCGGACAACTTCCTGCGTGGTTTGGAATTGTTTCCATAAACATGAAATTGCAGAATGATGAACGCCGAAGAAAAGAGCAATATCTGTGATCGACTGTCCTGCTTCAATGCGCACGTCAGCGCTCGGAATCTTCCATTCGTCTTCTGGAAGTCATAGAAACACGTATGTTTTAAAAATAAATTGTATGAAAGTTTTAAACACCTGCTATCAGCACTTACAATCAACTTCTGTAACCCTTCATAAAGCTGGCTTTTTATAAGGCTGCCTTTTTTGCATATTTCTTGACATGAAAGCGCGATTGGCTGTTACCTAACATATTTGCCTACTTCTATCTACCTCTGCAGCGAATTGCATCCTCTTCAATTCTGATTCGTTTCCGGAAATTAGCATTTTCCTCTCCGTGCTAAGCTTTTGGAAATGAGTGTATATATACACCAAAGAGCCACTACATTATGACCACCCTGTTAATAACACACAATCTTTAGCCTTTAAAACTGCCAGCACCCGGCGTGACATTGACTCCACAGCATACGTAGTTTGGGGTAGTTGATACGTAGTCTGAAGTACCTGGTACGAAGCGTTCACCAACTGGTTCTGAAATCCTCGTACATAGCAAGGGGTTAGCGTGGCTCATGAATTTGGTTTTCCAGATGAGGCCACAAATGCTCTATTGGATTAATATCAGGTGAAATTGGAGGCCAGCACATGACTTGAAAGTCACTAAATGTTCCTCGAACCACTCCCTGACAATACGACCCTTATGACATGTTGGTAAACACCATTCCCCGCTGGAAATACTGATTTCATGAATGGATAAACCTGATGTGCAACGAAGTTCACGTAGCGCAGAGACATCAGGGATTGTTGTATAGGGATTATAGTTCCAAATGTGCTCCATGAAAACATTGCCCACACCATAATACCGTCGCCGACGGCTTGTCTCAATCCAACTGTGCATCCGGGAGCCAAGGTTTCGTTTTGAAATCGGCATATTAGCGCGCGTTCATCGATGTGATGGACTAGAAAACGTGATTCGTCGGACCATTTCCGTTAATTCTTCTAATGTCCAATTCCGATGTTTCTTGACCCATTGCTGATGCAGCTGGCGATGACGAGCCGTCAGCTGCCTGCCAACTGCTGACAGCTCTGCCAACGTCACACCGCTTCGCTTCGCAGATGCCTACGTCTTACTTTTAAAATCAATGTACACAAGATTTTTCATATTGAAATTATGATTGGATAAATATCTGTTAAGATAATTTTATATCCGTGAAATAAAAATTGAGAATTCGTTAAATTCATTTTGTGTTGGCTCACCTGTTCGTCTTTCCGCTCAGCCATCACGACTACGCATCAAATGATGACATACACATTAGATTGAGCTCAAAAGGAATAGAAATTTTGATCATGCCATCTGGGGACAAAGGTGTAGTAAGTTTAGTGAATATTTAAGAGGTTGTAAGGTATGTTCTCCCTCCTTTCTGCACGCCTCGTGGTGTAATGCTAGCGCGTATTTGAAAGTTCCAGGGTTGGAGTTTCAGCGAGAGTACTGCTAATTTTTCATGTCTTGTACTTCAAAATAAGCTTATGAATATACAATGGCGCCCGAACTAAAAGGTGGTGGATGATGATTCTTCACCACCAAGATTTGACGATTAGGTCCCTTAATCCCCAGTCTCCCTTTCAAGGGAGGAGTATGTAAGGTACTTTCTCCCTCCTTTCTGCATGCCTCGTGGTGTAATCGTAGCATACTCGGCGCGTATTCGAGAAGTCCAGGGTTCGAGTACCCGCTATACCCGCTGGTGAATTGCTCATTTTTCATGTCTTCTTCTTCAAAATAACCTAATGATTCTCCAGGGTCTTAAATGTAAAAGTGAAAATTTAGCGTAATCAAATATATAATATATAGATAGATAGGTTTGGTGCGGCCGATTGCAACGAGAAAGGGAAATGAACAACCAGATATTACAGAACTATCATATACAAAATTCCAACGTTCTGCCGCTACTCTTTTTTGAGTCATGCGAGATACATACGTACGTAAAAAGAAGATATAAAAAGAAGTCTTTTCTGAATCCATTTGAAATGCATTTTACAATCCGTTTTGGAAAGTAGAGTCCTTTATTCTGCACGTACGTACAGATGTCACTCAAAAAATCGTTCAAATGGATTCAAGAATTTGCAAATAGATAGTTTCGTTGAAGTATCATTCTGTAATTTGTATGAAGTAAAGGAAGTATTGTAATACTTCGTTTACTTTATACAAAGAAATAAAAACTGCGGTCTTTTATAGTTTTGTTCATTGTTGATTTCATTCATTCTCTACTTCTACCCCACTCTGGCAAAAACATTTAATATGAAGATATTGCTATTTCTCGCGATTAACTTTTAGCCATCATCGACACTGCAAATAAGAAATTTGGAGATCTTCACCCTCTTAAATTTTAAGTGCTGAAACTAAAGGCATTTAAATTACCTCTTTGACTGTCATTCATTGTTAAACACAGTCTTCTCTTTTGTAAATGTTTCAAAGAATATAACCTTTTGGTTTTCTTCAAGCCTGTCAATAAAAGCAAGTTCCTACTTTAAGAAAATAATAGACTTTCATTTATGTGAAACATTTTGTAATTACTTATAAATGCGGCTTTTCGCATATAAGAAAAATCTCAGATCTTTAAAATTCAGAATTGAAAATCCATTTGATGTATCAAACAGAAGAAAATGAAAAAGTTTTCGACAGCATCCTGTTACTAGGATAAAATCATAACTTTTATTATTTGTTCGGCCAAATTATTCCTCGGGTTAATTCATCATTCAGTTTAGATTTCTCAGCTTCTGAACTTCTCATACCTAACATATCATTAATAACTT
This sequence comes from Stegodyphus mimosarum, assembly GCA_000611955.2. Classification (NCBI taxonomy): domain Eukaryota; kingdom Metazoa; phylum Arthropoda; class Arachnida; order Araneae; family Eresidae; genus Stegodyphus; species Stegodyphus mimosarum. The sequence goes on along the minus strand of KK119258.1, from coordinate 110,939 downwards.
AACTTTCATTGTTGAAAAACCTGTCCAGAGCACAAGTTTTCTGTTTTCGACCAAGCATTACAGCTTCTGCATATGGACCTACAGTCATCCGTTTATTCATCATAATAGGAAAATTTCAATAAAACTGGACTCAGTTTTAACAAAATTACTCTCAAGGAGAATTTGTCATTTGTTTGTGTTAGCTTGTACTCTTCATTTGTTTGTTAATGTACTGCACAAAGTTATTTTCTTCAAGTATGAAATTTGAAAGGCATTAAGAGCTCTTCTAAGCTTAAATGTTAAAGGGTACCAGGCATTAAGCAGTTACCAATCATCAAACTGATTGAAACGTGATAGAACTTATCCCAAAGTGAGGAATATTGTCCTAATGCGGGCTTTTCCAGAGGATAGCTAGACATCAGAAAGAAGCGAGGATGGGTGTCTCAATAGGGTAGCACTGGCTATATTTTAATAAATATAACTACAATTTAGCTAAGAACTCGAATGTGTTATGAAATGTAACAGCATCACGCTTGACGATTTTTCTCCCAGAAATACCATTTGTATATGATATAATTTTTGCTATGGTAATACTAACGGTACTGCATGACATTGTTATTGTTATTATTATTACTATTTTACTGTTGCATGATCGTATGCATATGCAACTTTCATTACAGATAAATAAAAAATACTCGGTTATTAATTTATTAAAGACTTTGTTCATTCAATGTAATTATATAACATCTGAAGAAAGAAAAGGTAGGACGGTACAATAAAGAAGGTTCAAATAAGGGTGGTGACTGAGAAATATTGTCCTAAGATTTCTATCAATCTAAACCTAGCAGAAAGACAGCACACAATCAGATTGAATGGATTGGGGCAAAGCAAATAGAAGTCATCGCCGAGAACTTTTCAAGTGAAATTGATTCGTAGTGGCCTATTTGCACGCTTATTTGTAATCACTTTTAATTTCTTGTTTGTTTCAGCTAATTTACTTTTTCTGAAGTGCGCTTATGTGTATCAAAACAAAATTTAGAAATAAAGACAGGGAATAATAACTTATTACACTTTTTAACTTAATACAGAAATAAATTCTGCTAAAAAGAGTCGATGGGACATACGAATAGGATGCAAAAAAAGTAGCATTGCAACTTTAATTTTAATATAGCCTTTTAAATCACTTCTATTTCATTTTCCATTATCACATTATTTCACTCCAAAAATCATGCAAATTCAATTAATATAAGAGAAGAAGAGCATAGATCAAATGAACAGAGTTACGTGAGTACTTCGTTTATAGCTATTACTTTGTCAATTTGCTCAATGAAGACCCAAAGAGAAAAGAGATATTGTATAAATCCTGCTTACAGTTTCGGCGAGACTTGTGTCAGTTTTTTATAGGTTAGCATTTGGCGTGTGTTAAACCAGAAAACTGATGTCAGATCTTGCATAGCTGTTGTTAATAAATATGTAGTTACCTATGAATAATTGACGTTTAGTTTACAGTTATGCGAGATGAATGTAACTAGATCAAGGAAATAAATTACTAGTCATGAATAAATGTTTTAGTGAATTCAAGAAAACAGACCTTAAATAACGTAGATTTCATTTTAGCAAAAACGCTTTCGGCAATTAAATGGTGTCGCCTTTTTCACCTGAAACTAATAATAATTCTTTAACTTCATCTTGTGGAATAAAAACAAAATTTGTTTTTAAATTCCACCCACCCAGCCAAAGAAAACGCTAATATTCAATTTCTGAAAGTAGTTCGGAAATAAAATCTACGTCAATTAGCATGCATTTCCCCCCCCCTCAGTTTTATATGTTGTATCATGCTTTCCCAAAAGTTTAGGTCTTCTTTCATTTAAAATTACCTTATTATTTATTAAGTTAAATTCTGTGAAAACGATTATTCTGGTCAGCAAAAGTTTTCTCACAGTATAAATAAGATTTATTTCCTATAACCATGTTGTCGTGTTTGTCGATTTCAAATGCGCACTATGATTTTGCCATCAGCTACAATTTTCGGATTATATAATTTTATGACATCACTTGGTGGTATGTATTACTTCTTTAAAATATAAGGGTGCATGGAAGTTTAAATTATACACTTATATTTATGAAAGCATAAATTAAGAGAATTTTTTTAATTCTACTTTTCAGATTTTTTTAATACTTTATTTCCGATTTTTATACCAAACGTCCAGTTTTCAATTCACTTTAACTCCAAAATGAAATTTAAATAACTTGAGAAAATCTGCATTATTTCACATTGTTGGTGTGAAAGAAATTCGTAATTTCAAAAATCTTGCTGCGAAAGATTAAAAAGGGGAAAATTAATGTTTACAGTGATTTAAGATTAATGTTAAAAGTAAAAATAAAAACGTTTTCCTCAGAGGCTTCCTAGACGTTCCTCCTGACAACATTTGAAAGCTATTTAGAAAGTAACAGAGTTTAATATGTAGAGTTTTAAGTAGGAGCTTATGCGTATGGTTTTCTCTTAATGAAGAACAAATACTGAAATCAAAATTTTGAAAAGTAAACATCGTTGAAGCACACAGTTTATTAATTTTCAAAAGCTATTTGATTACTTTAGTTGCAACTTCCACATAGGATGTGTTTAAAGTATTGTAATCGATTCTTGCATATCCTAGAAAAGAAAACTATTCATTTATAAACCCCTTTTATCGTAAAATTTCGTGTCGTACTTCAGCTCTCCATTCTCTAAAGCCCTTTTCTTAAAGAAGCGTTGAATGTTTCAAAGGGTATAAGCAAATTATAATTTAAAAGCGTATAGATAAATTATAGAAAAGTTTTAATTACCAATTTTGTTTATAATTGCAAATTAGTAATAATAATAATATAATGAATAGAAAAAGAGCGCTTGACCGAATCTCTCAATTTGCTGATAACGATTCAGTAGCGCCATCTGTCGACAATATTTGAAATGATCTTCTAGGAATTCTTTTACTTCGCTCAAAACTCTTCGATCTGTATACTTCAAAAATATAAGTAGAAAATTTTACGAATAAAAAATAATAATAATCATGGTTTCAAGAATAGTTTATAATAATTTATAGAAATATGAAAGAAATAAAGCCGGTAAAGCACATAAAGTTCTGCGATTAAGATGCGAAATGAATTAAAAATCTTATCTTTATACAGAATCACAAAATCCTTTTCCTATTCTAAAGCTGACAGGTTTCACGAAGTACACAGAATCTCGCTCGAAGAAAACCTCTTTCACCGTATGTAATTTCACATTGAGGAAATTACATTGATATTAATTATCCATTATAATAACGGTTCCCAAATATTTTACGCGCGCGGTGCTGTAGGTGTATCAAAATATTTCAATGGCCTCGAAAGTCGGAACATAAGCATATCTAGCGAATGCAGGGGCAGCTGATTTGGTTAGATTGCTTAAATCAAAATTGTAAATGAAACACATATTTCAAATTCAGAAACAAAGTATATCAATGGTACATTTGAACAGACATAATATTGTTTAAAATAAATCCCAATGTGTAAGCATCTCTCAACAGCACAATCTTTTTAGAATTTTGGAATCAAATTAGACAGAGCCGCTTTTTTGTTCTACAATGAATCTTCTCAGGATACTTCCCTTTTGTAAAAATTGCTGAAAATCTCACCACTTCATCAAACGTAAACTTTGCATTTTCTAATAATGCCCAAAAGGTTTCCAGCTGTCAAATTTTGTGTTCAATGTATTGTCACAAGACAACTGAATAAAATTTCTTTCTACAGAAGTAAACTCAGATTGAACTTTTGGAGTCCAAAAGGATCTTGAATGCATGCACACTTGCGGATATTATCACCATCAAATTTGTTTCCAAACCAGCAAACAAGCTGATAGGGGTCTCATACACCTTAAAATCTCAAAAAAAGTGATTTTTCAAATTTTGCCTTATTTTAAAGCTAATTTTTTTCTGCTTATTTTGACACCACTCTCATCAATATAACTGCAGTAGTTTTTTTCCTATGACCAAATATAAAAAATCAGTCAGGCTCCATTTTGTTGATTTAAAGGGCTGGCGTCAACAATGAGCTGTCAATGTTTGTGTTTTGGGTTTCAGCTGCTATAAACAATTCATGACTTTTGTCCTATAGATGAAACCACATGGTGCAAATACAATAAAGCTAAACAAAACAAAACTGATTATAAGCATATAAATTCTGTGCCTATTGCTGTAATGGAGGCAAACCAATTTTTATAGATTTGTCACAACCTTCGTTATTGAGATGTTGTTTCGTGGCAAAACGCAAAATAATAACGAATCGTTTAGTTCTTTAATTTTGAAATTTTATCCAAAGACATGTGGTGCTGGTATATCATAATACCTATCATATGCTTAAATGATTTAAAGTATTCAAATGAAGTGGTTGAATAAAAATAAATTATTTGTGCAAATATGCTACATGTATTTTAATATACGGATATCGTTTTGTCATGGTATTGTATATAGTACGGTAAATTTAATGTGTTTCATAATAACAAAGCTTATGCAATTTATTAGGATTTATACTTTTTAATATATCATATTGAAAATAAGTATACCATGAACTTTATTATTAGGAAATTGTATATTGAAGTATTTGCGTTAAAACTCAATTTTCTTAAAATACGGTTTTTCGCAGTTGTATATATAGCATTCAAAGTATGCTAAACTTACCCTGTGGAAGAACTATTAAATGTTTAACATGTTTGCTATACAATAATACATTAAAGAGAACTTTAGCTGAAACTTTTGCCTATAAGTAAGTTCTAATTTGTAAGAAAAAGTTTAGTTGTATCATTGATTGTGTAGAAGTTTCAAATGATTTTTAGTCGATATGTTATACTTTGATGGATGTAGCTTATTTAACATTAATTATGCTTATACCAACTATTGGAAATTGTGTAATATTACAATATCACTTATAAAATAAGCATTTTATACATTTCATAACAAAAAATATATTTTTAAGAAAACATTTACATTAAAACTTGATTATCTCAAAACATGAAATTTCACTATTGCGCGCACGATATTTTAAAAACGGTTAATAGTACACACTTGAAATTTGAAAGACTTCTTAATATGAGTATCATCATCTAACTGAACCAAAAATATAATGAATATTTTGATGGTGAAAAATTTTATGCATGGAAATATTAAAATGTTTTTTATTAAAATACATTTTATAAACTGAGTTTTAAATAAAATGAGAAGTTAACATGAAATTCTTAGGATTTTTGGTTTACAGTAGTTTCTAGATGCTATACAAGCTATATATTAATCATGAAATTAATATATATAACAGAATGTTTTAAATTGTGCGCGCAAGGTGGCCGTCTTACGTGAACACATAAAAAATTATCTCACAAAGAAGATTAAATTATAAAAATATTTGTGGCAACACAAACTATCTGCTTACTAATTCACAAAACAGCTGTACTATGTAGTCAGCTGTAAAAAACTGAAAGTAATTGCATTAAAAATAAATATGTTATCCCAATTCTTACAACAGTCTCATATTCAGAGATTTCAAGGGTTTTAAAGTGTATGAGCCCCCTTAAGAATCCAGCGACTTTTGCATTATATATTAGCTGTTCTTCCTCATGTGGTGCCAACGTAATGATGTTAAGATTGAAAAACGACGAGATGAAGCAGTTCTATAATAGCATTGAAATATTTCGTGGCGTTCCTAGAAGCTATCCATTGCGCCTTAAGGCACCACAATGCCTCTTACCAAATAATAGTAATTTTAATGTTTAAGAATAAGATTACAATTTTGTAAATTAAATTCTTCATATGCAGCATATAAGATTTCATTATTTAACACAATGAACATAAGTTTACATATCAATGAATCTGAAAAATTGCAATAATAATGGATTATAGTTAATAGTAAATGAAAAGATGAGTTCTTTATATTTAGAACTTCATTTTTAATACATACATAATAATTTTAATAATACATACACATACCTCATTTTTAGTTCATTTTTAAGCTAGCAATGGCATCAGAAAATAAAAACTGATACGATTGAGGTGTGACTTCCAGATATCGGTCAGGCCTTCTCGAAATAATACTAATATTAAACTGGACATCAGATTTTAAATATCTCAAAAGGAAAACGCTTTCAGAAGTTCATTCTTTTCAATTCGTGGATTTTGCGTCCAGGCAAAATAGAAAATTCTGTTATTTAAGAGAAATGTTTGTTGAGAACCTCGCGCATACGTTATGTAGTGAAAGAAATACACAGCTACATCTTGAATAATTAAGACCTTTCTTTATTAATAAGTATAAAAGTCTCCACGTCATATTAGCCTAGGTAGAAATGGCAGTTACTGCTTTCAACAGCTCATTTTTAAATACACATTTTAAACTTTTAATTTCTGAAGAATAATTGTTAACTACAGAACCTATGGTAACTGCTTTAGCTCAAAATAGTTTCGAGTGTTAAAATAAAATCTGTATACTAAGGTCAAATAGAAATTTTTCTTAAATCTTATAATAATATATTTTTTAATTGTTTTAATAATCTTTTGAAACTTTAATCGCAAACTATTTGAGATGTTAGACTGTAATCTGAAGTTTACAGATTGTTGAATATTCTGTTTCTCTTGATATATATATACATATGCATATATATATTACAAATTAAATTACCTTTTGCAATGTGTTAATTATTGCATTGTTCATTTACTTATCATTTGAACATTAATTCATTTATTTATTAATTTACCTAGAATAAATTTTTATTATTTTATTTTATAGTATTATTTCGTATTATGTACACACACACATATACATAACACATGCATGTATTTTGTATATACTGATTTAATATACACACGCGTACATGCATGTATTATGTATATGATTATTTAGAAAATGACGCAACGAAGCGGAGAGTATGATAGAGAGATGGAACTTGTTCTATAAAAGTTGCAGGAAACATAGTGGCCGTCAAAACACGCTTTTCTTTGTCAATGAAAAGAGCATTCTTACTATAAATTTCGCATCCTAATGGGTTCAATCTGCGCTTTAGTTCTTTCTTTAAGCCTTTATTTATTTCGCTTAGGGTGTTTCACTGCGGTAGGAATTTTGTCATCAATTTTTAATCGACTCCTTGATAAACTATCGAGTTCAAATTCTGTTTACATTCTGTTTGTTGGTGACAATGCAATGTGGTGAAGCATTTTTTTCAAAATTAGAGTTAGTTTTTTCTTATTAAATTTCTTCCTAAAATGAACAATCTAAGCACATTAGAATTTTACTATTTTCATCATCGAATACAGTAGAATAAGCATCTTTGGTGAAGCAATGTTTTCAAAATTGGAGTTTTTTTTTTTTATTTATTTATTTAATGCGCAAACGATTTCTCGCACGTATCTTCCTCTAACGAACAGTCTAAGCACATTAGAACTTACGAGACACTAGTCGCGCCATCGAATAGAGCAGAATTACCATCTTTTCAATGAAATTTGTACGAAAATTGTAGCTTTATTTCTGAATTTATAGCGAAATTTTAAACTGTTCCACGTTATGATTTTAAAATTTCAGTTTTTAAAAATGCATTGAATGCAAAGATTTGAAACTTTTCTCGCCTTTAAAACAAGAATGATAAAGAAAAACGTGTTTCACAAACAAAGCAGAAAGGGAAAAACGTTTTGAGTTTGCCAGCATGGGACACTTATAGACGAATTGACAATATTCGTTTTTTGATTTTAATTTCAAGTAAAATGTTCGTTTTAACACTGTTATTACATCTGATTTCGGAAACTGAGTATTCAAAACGATTTCTTCATTCTTTGAATGACGTTCAATTTGTAAGGTATTTCTCCCGCCTTCTTAGCATGCCTTCGTGGTGTAGTGGTCAACACACTCGGCGCATATTCGAGAGGTCCATGGTTCGAATTCCAGCGAGGACATTGATCCTTTTTCATGACTCCTGCTTCAAAATATCCTAATGACTCTACTAGTTATATTTTTTTTACTTCCTAATTTTTATAATTTATTGCTTATGTTTTAATAGTGACTAAAATTTGTATCCTTCGTAACATGTAATTGAGACTAAAAGACAGAATATAAAAAAATACAATTAAAAAGGTTTATATACAATAAGATTTTATTTAAAATGGATATGATAATTAATACACTAAAAGAAGAAAGACGTAATTTAATGGAAATACTAGATTAAATAATCTATTTACATAATTCATCTACAATTTTATATCGCGAAAAATAAAATCTTAGGGTTCCTAAATAACGAAATCTATGAATTTTATTGCATTGTCAAATATATAACCTATTATCTTTTTTAATTTATTATAGTATTTACTGCTTCGTCTATGAATGCATTTAAAAAATCTGAAATGTACTGATGTAGATCTTGAAGAACAAACTCGCTTTTTGTGCCGATTTATTTATGGCTACCTCTTCAAAAATAAAACAAATGTTCAGCCGGTCTCTATGACTGCTGCTTTCTTTTTGTATCGATATCTAAATAATTACATACATAACACACATATATATATATAATTATAATTGTATCAGTTAATTATATTATGAGAAAGGAATTCCAATTAAAAGAATGGGCGACTAGTGATTTGATTGCACATCGCTTAGATTGCGTGCTCTAATTCATGAACAGTAGGAACATGGAACTCTAACATACTTATTATTAATTTATGGAAAGCTTTATAATCAATAATAATATTAATGATATCAATAAAAAACTGACAGTCGCGGTCATGAATTAGCCAGTTAGTTTCAGACATAAATACTGTTAATTGTCTTCTTTGTGCAAAGCAGAGTTCTTGCTAGCAGCTTTCTCCCTTTGAAAATTTCAGAGCGTTCCAATGTAGTTATACAGTCTCGTATATGTTGCAGCCATTTATTGGCGTCATTTTAGTTTCTCTGTTGTGTTTTAAGTCCTCTGATAGAATCCTGTAATATAAGAGTTGCAGACTCATTGGTCGATGAAACTCCTGAAATCAAGGAGTTTTAATGACGGACATACTACAGATCGCTAAAATCCTCTAATACTTGTTGTGACATTACCACTTTTGCAATGTCAAGTAGAGATATTATTGAGAAGTTATTGCTTCCGTAGTATCCCAGTATGTCGTGTCACACCTTTTAATACCTCGAATATCTGGTATCGCTTTCTTGATATGATCGCCGCATACGCTGTGTTGCAGCTCCCAGAAAAGCTATTTCTCCAAATGTGCTTAAGTTAAGACGGCTATTTTAGTGCAATACGTTTGAGTATTGTAATACGATCCAAGCGGTTCCAAGCTGGAGCCTTATTCAGGGTAATATGACAGAAAAATCATCAATCTTCACTGTTGCCCTTTATCAGAGAATATAACGTAAACACCTAAGCTGCGCAGACTAAAAAGTATATGGTTCCCGTTGCCACACATATATGGCACCATGGAGCTGACGTGGTCCTAAAACTAATGACGACACAATGCTATCTAGAAGTTGCCATAGACAGCCGATGATGAACTCAAAACAATATATTTCATAATCATATATATTGCATACTCACGCTATCCTAAATTAGTAATTTAATTTCTTAAAAAAAGACAGAAATTTCAAGCAATTAATCGAAATCAAAATAAAAATCTCTTCTGTTACACTTAAGGTATCCTACTGATTTATCAATACAAACGTGCTTTAAGAATTTACAAGTATATTATATTGAACATAAGCTCTTGCAAATACAGTGAACAATCTTTTTTTTTAATAATTGAAATCTATTTTCGTGTGTTAAGTGTTTTTAAAATGATTTTTCAGTTTTTCATTATGGTTATTCCATAACTGAGCTAGCAATATAATTCACGCTAAGAGCAAACACCTGTATTCTTATTATGCCTTTGTTACAATACTGATCTATTCAAAATATTTTAATATAAAATTCATTCCATTTGCGTGAACCTTCAGTACTGAGTTTTGCTCTTACAGAGTGAAAGATACTCACTATGAAAAATTATGTGAAGTGACATTATACAGAACAGCACAATTCGGATATTTTGGACAAACTGCCTTTAAGAAAAGTGCTTAGATTTCTTTAACCAGAAGTACAATCCATCCATACATCCCAGCAAACGTATTGACGGATTTTCCCCTTTTTAATCTGTTTTCTCTTAGCAAGATGGTTGTACGAGATCAAGTTACCATATACAAATTATCCAAAAAGAACTGACTTTCAGTCTGTAACATATATCAAAAGACGCATTTTACATTTCTTTCCAGGAATGTCAATAGCGCTGGAGCTAATTTACATGCTCTAGTGGATGTTACTTCAAAAATGTCCATGTTATAATCTACTACATTTCAAACAGATCTACCTTAAAAGCACTTTCTGTGAACTATCTGAATGTAGGACTATTTTAAAATGTCTTGAAGTTTTCAATTCAAGCCTTCATCTAATACTTTGAAATACATATTGTGCATTTAATTTGTGTTTGAATTCCGATGCGGCAACTGAAAAAGCTTCCAGTTCGTTCTGTGTTTTTCAGTCAACTCTATGGTTAATGATTTTCCAAAATCTGATAAATTTTAATTATAAGCTATCTCTAAAGGTATATATATATATATATATGCAATTTTGACTCGAAATTATTTATTATTAGTTTAACTATTTTTTTACAAGATATTTATACCAATTCTGCTTTGGCTAAAAGATGTCTTAGTTCATTGCTTTTAATTCCCCGATGTTTTTCTTGATTTCTTTCTCGAGTATTTTTCTTTTAATATTTATTTTATGTTTCTTTTTAAAATATTTACTTTAGGATCACTTCAAAGCAGATTATATCATGATGATGAATTCGACTAAAAGCACATTAAAAAAATTTTTACTTTGTTACACTTTTTAAGTCTTCTGTTTAATTAAATAACCTCAGGTGGTACTTTCTTTTGATTTTAATTTTGAAATGTTTCGGGGATTCACAATTATGGAAATATAATTCAAAATCGCAACTTTGTTGAAAATTCTTCGGCTGCTCCTTGAAAAAGAACAAGCAATTTTCACCAATTTTATATCAGTTTTTATGTTTTAATTATTGTTTTGGATGCAATTTTGAATTGCTTTTGTTTTATCGCTCAGACTCGAATCTGGACCTCTTGAATACGCGCCGAGTGTGCTATGTTACACCACGAAAGCATGCGTAAAGAAGGGAAAAAATACCTTAAAAACCTACCTCCAGACAATTGCAAATAAGAATAAAATCCAATTTTGTTGAATTCTTTTTTTACATAAATTTCTAATACCTTTTATGAAGCTTAACTTTTACAATGTTTATATTTTTCGGTGTGTAGATTGATTCTTTAAATTGCTAACATCCGATGAATTTACTTAAGTTTTACATTCAAGAAATATTAGTCAAGTGTAAAAATTTATTTTTATTACAAATACACTCTTAGACAAAAAAAAAACGAAGCACCACGACGCACGGAGAAGATATAAAACAAATTAGAAACAAATTGATATGCATACAGGTTTCGACGGAAAATGCAACATCTGATCTGTGCAACTGGCGGGATATTTAAGATTACGATTCCAGGTCATAAATTCTTCACGAATTTCATTCCGTGTACTCTGGTAGACAATAACTATGCCTCGCATACAGGTGCGTGAACGATATACGCAGATATCAGAATTTGAGAGACGTCCTGTAGTTGGGCTCAAAGAAGCCGGTTGCCTTATTGGCGAATAGCTCGACATTTTAGGAGCGATGCCACTATTAGACGATGTTGGCAGGAATGGGTGAACCATGGCCGCACACAGCATCAAGAAGGAAGCGGTAGGCGTAGAGAAACGACAGAACGTGAAGACCGAGCAATCGTCAGAGCGGCACTCACAGCCCCAGATGCATCATTATCAACGATTGTACGTGCTACTAGTGCTTCAGTGACCGAAAGGACCATTCATAGACGGTTCACAGAAATGGCTGAGGTCACAGCGCCCCTTGCCCTACTACCATTGACCTCTGTGCAACGCCAAGCCCGTTTGCAGTGATGTCGGGCTCATTCGCACTGGAATGTCACTGACTGGACTAGAATAGTCTTCAGTGATGAGTCCCGCTTTGAACTGAGCCCCGATGACCAGCGAAGCCGAGTCTGGAGACGCTCCGGCCAGCGGTGTGGTACCAACCTGTCTTCCGGTAGACAGGCCGACAACCAGGCGTTATGGTCTGGGGTGCCATTTCATTTCATAGTAGGACCCCTTTGGTTGTCATCCGTCGCAACCTTACAGCACAGCGGTACGTCGACGAAGTTCTAAGGTCCGTTGTGTTGCCCTACCTGTCATGCCACCATGGGCTTACATTTTAGCAAAATAATGCCCGCCCCCACACTGCACATGTTTCTACTGCTTGCCGTAATGCTTGGCTTGCCGAACATTACCTTGGCCAGCAAGGACGCTGGATCTGTCTCATATTGAGCGCGTTTGGAGCATTATGGGCGGAGCCCTCCAACCAGCTCGGGATGTTGAAGATATAACGCGCCATTTGGACAGAATTTGGCACGATATCCCTCAGGAGGACATCCGCAACCTCTATCAATCGATGCCAAGCCGAATAACTAACTACTTGCATAAGGGCCAGAGATGGACAAACGCGTTACTGACTTTTTCCCTTTGTGAAGCTCTATCACTTCAATAAATCATCCAATTTTTCTCAAACTGTAATCATTTGTTTTTTTTTTTTTTTTTTTTTTTGGTTTAAGAGTGTAGAATTTCATGGCTAAAAATCTTATATGTTATTTAATACAAATCTATGCTTTGCTTTTGCCATTTGAGATAAATGGCACAAAAATACTGACAAAACAAATGGCTTTTGTACTTTCAGACATTTTTTCACATTATATTATCAGTTAAATTAAGACGTGTTCTTTATGAAATATGCTCATTTCCTTTAATATAGAAACCATTCAACATCGAACTGAGCAGTGTCAAAGAGATAAAACTACAGGATATTGATTCCTTTTTGAGTTGGATGATAAACTGGAATAGTGTTGCCGTATCAGTGCTTTTCTCCAAGGGCTGAATAACAAATTTAATTCGCTGCATCTGCTGCATAGTACTTTATTAATACGTTGTAATCCAAACTTCAAAGGCCAATCGCGCTTTTTTCTTCTTGAAAATACAGTTATTAAAGATATGTTCCTGTAGCAAAACAGCAGGTAATTAATTATTGATGCTGCACGAGAAAAACATTTAAGAATTCTGTTCCTCTACCACAATGCTCACAAACTGGCAACCTCCGAAGTAATTTTACTCGGCCTGAGAATAAATTTCCCTAAAGTTAATGAGCATTATTAAGACATTAATTACTGCAGCAAGAATTTGAAGAAAGGTTTAAGATTTTAATGACTTTGTGTCCAATTATTTTCATTGCCATTAAAAACGAAATTTAGTAGGGCCTAAAAATCTATAAATGTAGCCGATTAATTTACGTTATGATATAAATCTTATTTAAAGATTTGAACACACCGATTTGATTAAACGTTTTTCACACTTCTCAAAAGATAATATTCTCAGCTGCAAATTTTTGCAATAATAATCGCTTTGTTGGAGAATACATTCACATCTGAAATTTTATCCGCAATTGAATATTTAATAAGTCTAAAAAAAGAACGTGGTTGAGCGATGAGTGCCTGAAGTTAGTGATGAAGATAGCAATTTTTCTTCGAGATTACAAGCTTCATCAAAATGTAAATACTATGAGGTGTTTTAGTAAGAAATAAAGAAGTTTATAATTATTTACATTCAAATACATGCATTTTTTTCCGTAAGTGACAAAGAAAATTAAATAAATAAAAGAAAGATATTAGGTTACCATCTTTTATTCTCGAGATTTGTCTCGAGAAAGATTCAGGAATTGTTTAAGTATGTTATTTAGTAGTTAACTGAACATATTAGACTAATTTAAAATAAATGTTCATCCAGAAATTTAATATTTAGTTACGAAGATGTTTGAATTACAAAATTTAACTAACGGAAATTTCTTGCAGGTACCAACCTCTGGATTTCAGAAGGAAAATAAGTATAAACTGAAATTTCTTTTTCCACCTCATAATTATTATTGTTATATTTTGATAAATATTTGATAAACAGAATTTTAAATGCAGTTTGAAAAATTTGGTCTGTTAAAGGAAATTTTTCATTTTACTAAAAAAAACATTCGGTCAGTCAGCTGGTTTCAGATCATGCATTCGACCCGCATTCTATTTGAGTTTGAAATCACTGCTGTAGTATATCCCAAAATAAAACGATAATGTTGGGATGACACGACTGGGTAATCCCTAGAAGATATAACAATGACTCAATTACGTGTTCTTCAAAACACTTTCTTACATTTTTTTCACAACAAAACTGCTGCACTGCTCGAACTGCAGCAGTTTTGTTGTGCATAAATAAATATAAGAACTCTGTAAGAGTTCGATATAAAGAACTCTCTAATAATTAGACTTCTGATATAAGAACTCTGTAATCATAGAGTTCCATATAAGGACTCTGTAAGAGTTCGATATAAAGAACTCTCTCTATACAATCTTGTACAAAAAAACGACGCAACGAGAAGATATAAAGCAAATTGGACACAAATTGATATGCATACCGGTTTCGACAGAAAATGCAAAATTTTACATTTTGGCTGCCAATGAATGAACGCCTGTCGCTACAGCGCATCTGATCTGTCCAACTGGCAGGATATTTAAGAGAATTTACGATTTCAGGTCATAATTCTTCACGAATTTCATTCCGTGTACGCTAGTAGACAGTAACTATGCCTCGCATACAGGTGCGCGAATGACATGCGCAGATATCAGAATTTAAGAGAGGTCGTGTAGTTGGGCTCAAAGAAGTCGGTTGTCTTATCGGCGAATAGCTCCACATTTGAGCAGGAGCGATGCCACTATTAGACGATATTGGCAGGAATAGGTGAACCATGGCCGCACACAGCGTCTGGGAGGAAGCGGTAAGCCTAGAGAAACGACAGAACGTGAAAACCGAGCAATCGTCAGAGCGGCATTCACAGCCCCAGATGCATCATTATCACCTGCGACTAGTGTTTCAGTGACCGAAAGAACCATTCATAGACGGCTCACAGAAAGGGCTGAGGTCACGGCGCCCCTTGCCTCTGTAAAACGTCAAGCCCGTTTTCAGTGGTGTCGGGCTCCTTCGCACTGGAATGTCATTGACTGGAGTGGTATAGTCTTCAGTGATGAGTCCTGCTTTGAACTGAGCTCCGATGACCAGCGAAGCCGAGTCTGAAGACGCCCCGGACAGCGGTGTGATACCAATCTGACTGTCTTGAGGTAGACAGGCCGACAACCAGGAGTGATGGTCTGGGTGCCATTTCATTTCATAGTGGGACCCCTTTGGTTGTCATCCGTCGCAACCTTACAGCACAGCGGTACGTCGACGAAGTTTTAAGGCCCGTTGTGTTGCCCTTCATGTCACGCCACCTTGGGCTTACGTTTCAGCAAGATAATGCCCGCCCCCACACTGCACATGTTCCTACTGCTTGCCGTAATGCTTGGCTTGCCGAACATTACCTTGGTCACTAAGGCTGCCGGATCTCTCTTCTATTGAGCACGTTTGGAGCATTATGGACAGGGCCCTCCAACCAGCTCGGGATGTTGACGATCTAACGCGTCATTTGTACAGAATTTGGCACGATATCCCTCAAGAGGACATCCGCAACCTCTATCAATCGATGCCAAGCCGAATAACTGCTTGCATAAGGGCCAGAGGTGGACAAACGCGTTACTGACTTTTTCACTTTGTGAAGCTCTATTGCTTCAATAAATCATCCAATTTTCTCAAACTGTAATAATTTGTTTTTCTGTACATGTACATCACTTCTATTGATTTTCGTCCCATTAGGATAACTCCTTCTTGGTGCGTCTTTTTTTGTCTAAGAGTGTATAAAGTATAATATATAAAGATCTCTTTTATTCGCGGTACCTTCTTCAGAGTGCAACATTTGAAATCACTAGGTAGGTGTGGATCTCTAGACTATACTTGCAGTCTTTGACAATGATATAACAACCAGCCACAATAAATGGTTCGAAAATATCCGCTATTTTTGTCCCAACTCACCGCCAGTGCACATCCATATTTCAATTACAAATTCGCGAGAAGTAAAAAAATTGTCCAGACGAACTCAGCTGAATAATGCACACTTTTATATTGTCTACCATCCAAATTTTGCAATCTTGACATCACTGAAACCGGTCTTTTATAAGGATGCTGATTATCGAAAGCTTGTTACGGCTGCCCAGCTGTAAATATTAATTCTGTGGAGCTCTCGGAGAGCATCTTTCGTGTAAGCAGCTGAAATTGAATTCTGCGTAACTTAGTAGCTATTGTTCCATCTTTAGGCAGTAGCTACAGTTGCATATTTAGCTACTCAAATTGCATAAGATTCAGTTTCACCTTATAATTCTTTTCAACACTCTCACATCCTTGCAGACAACTTTCTCTTAACCTCGGCTACGCCGATTAGATGAAGTTCTTTCTGCTAGATTATGCAGACGAGACTTTGAATACATGGTTCTTGATGCATTGTAAGATTTATTTATGTTCATTAACCAGTTATTTTATTTTTTGAATCTGTATCATTACTTTTCCGTTTCCGTTTTCCTGCCAGAATAGAAATTAGCTCGTGCGTATTTAAGAGAGAATTTGAGATCGTTTAGACAAAACCGTGTTCTGCCTGTTAAGGACCAAGTTATTCTACGATAAGCATTCCTGTCCGCTGCTTTGCTTTATTCTTGCAGACTGTACTGTCACGCCGGTTTAAGTTAAGGGCAAAATTCTGGGTTTTAATATCTTTGCGTAGCCTTTGTCTAATAACTACTTAGATTCAGTTTTAACTTAATTCTGAATTTGAGTTCACGCCATAAGTGCGTGCTTGTTTGTAAGCACCAGTTGTGCCTATTGTTCTGCTTGCTTAGTTTTAAATAAAGGATCTTTTTCACCCTTCATACGTTTCTGTTTGCTTATCGAGACATAAAGATAAGTCGCTTAAGTAAGAGTCGTGACTTAGTGCATGTTACCAAAACACATGAGACTCTACAACATTATCGAGACTAGCTGTCTCTGTAAGGAATGTTGTAATCAAACGACTAAAAGCAATCTGTGCTTTTTTTTTAATTCCGATATATCTACTATAGATTCAGTACAATTCTCAGTGTTTGCAATCAGTATGTCTAATATAACATCAAAAATCCAAACTTAATACTCTGCTATATTTGATAAAATTTGATATCGTTCACAATTCATAACTTGAAATGCAAATTCTAGCTTAAAATTCGAAGTGACGAGTTTGCTAAGTACTTCATTTTCATTGTCCATGTCCTAGATAATCTCGGTAACAAACGAAGACAGAGTTACTCTAACTTCACATGATGTAATAAATTACTCTTTTCTGAAAGAAACCGCTGTAATTTCGTGATGTAATCAACGCAGAAAGGGTTATAAATCATTAAAAAAGAGATTAAATCTCTTTGCTACGAAGAACTGAAATACGTTTACAGATATTTTTGAGCTCAAGAAGATTTTTTTAAAAATATTAATCATTTTAAAATCAATTATTAATTAATCATTTATTAAATAAAGTAGTTAATAAAATTAAAAATAATTATTCATTATTTTTAAAATAGTTATTAATAATTGCTGACAAGATTGGGCAACTGACTATCTCTTCATCGGTTGATTCTAATTTCAAAGCTAATGACCTCAGTTTAAGAAATAAATCAAATAAAATAACTTTTCAAGCTAAATAATTTTGGTTATAATATCTTTCAGTAAGAGCACATAAAGTTTAACTTTATACTGGTCCCATTAAAAAACTCGAGTGACAAAAAATGTTCTCTATATCTGAAGTTTAAGTAAAAATAAAAAAATTATCCTCATATATTAAATTTTAAAATGCTATCCTCTTTATCAAATAATTCAAGAAAACATATCTATTTGTAATTACTCTCAAGGCTTATTCAAAGGAATACCAATGTTAATTAAACGTGATAAGAAACATTAAATTGATTTATTTTACAAGTACATCTAAATTCTTGTATCAGTTGCAATACAATAAAGACACTTCAAGCACTTCTCCTAATTGCGAAACCTATCATTATTTCAGTTCTTTTAGTCTTTACTATTAGCATCATAAATAACTATTCAGAAATCTTGTACTCCCTTTACATGCCGCTAAAGACAGTAATTACTTGCCATGCATTTTAGTACTTGATGCATAAATAATGGTTCTTCTCATAAATTATATACTGTTCATTCTTAATTTACTGCGAAATTTATTTATTTGATGCTATTATTATTAGGCGAAATAAAGACAGCACGTATATGCCCAGTTTGGGAATATTCCGAAAAGAATGTCGCCGTTAGATTTAATAAACAAAGCATATTTCTGTAAAAGGCAAGTTTTTTCCCCTCTGTAACAAGACAATGCTTTTATTTACAAAAAGTAACTAACGTGTATTGAATTATAGCATCTATTTCTTATATTATTATTTACTTCTTTACAGTATAAGTACACGCTGGAAGGATACATATATATCTATATATATATATGTGTGTGATGAAAAAGACGGAGTAATGTTGATGGTGTAGAACGTAGATCCATACTGAACCCGTAACAAACAGCAAACTTAGCAGCTGAGGAAGATGAAATATTCATTTTTATTTCAATCGACATTTATGGCCACAATGTATTTGACACTCTAATCGTGTCAATTCAAGAACATTTACATTTTTGGTATTGTTGTAATAGGAAGAGAGCAGAGTGAAATAGCTTTAACAGGAAGAGAGTAGAGCGAAATAACTTTAACAGGAAGAGAAGTAGAAGGTAAAGTGCGCAATTATCCAATATAGAGGCTGACCAAGAAAAGGTTTTGGTTTAGATTACTTATTAAGACAAAGGTTTCAGTTCTCGAAATTGTTAGTTCAGTTTCCGAATTAGCTATGCCATCAGCATTATGGCATAGATTCGTCTAGAAATCACGCAGTCCAGAAAAGTTACTGTTTTCAGAATACAGAGAGGAAATACCCAAAGAAAAAATGAGGAACTAAGAGGCTACAGCTAGTTTAAATTATAATTTTTAGACTTACGTATTTTTTATTTTACAGATTCCCTCCTTTCAAAGAAAAAAAGGCTTGGCGATAGAAAAACCTTTTCATAAGAAAGCTTCATAACATCTATATATGTAAGATCAAAACTATATAAATTAAAATTATAATTTAAACTAGCAATAGCCTCTTTATTCCCTCTCTCTATTCTAAAAATAGTAATGCCTTTTTTCTAAACAGCTTCATTTCTAGATGAATCCATCTCATATGATTTGGGTAACTTTGATAACGTGGCTAATTTGGAACTTGAACTCATAATTTTGAGAACTGAAACTTTCTCTTAATAAGCAACCGAAACCTTCTCTCGGTTAACTTTCTATTTGAATAAAAACGCACACTTTTGCTTCTGCTGTCTTGCCGTTAAGATGTTACTTCCCTGGCTTACGTGTCGCTTAGGCTCTGCTACCTATTGTCCATTGTTATAAAATTATAATCTGTATAAAAGTGTCGGGTGCATAGCGCACCCACAGTGATGATGCGCAATGAAAAAGGGAAGTGTGTCCTAAGAATTAATTATGAAGGAATAAATTTACTCGTGGAATTTACGACTACGCTTATCTTCGAGTGCCATCTTTCTTACTTAAGTTACCTTTCCAAGTTATTTATTACAAATTAAGAATCCGTTGCAGCTTTCTCCTAGTCATCCTATTATATATATGTAATGAAATTTTAAATCAATTAATTAAATTCTAATCATATTTCTAAATAATGTGTTGACTGTTCTCTACCCAAATTGCATCCCTGTTTCTATTTTTTGGTGAAATCATTTCTTTCTTATAAATTATACTAGCCGCTGGGCGGCCAGCCTTCGTCTGGCTTTTAAGTGTACCAGAAAAATGTCT
Organism: Stegodyphus mimosarum; assembly: GCA_000611955.2. Lineage (NCBI taxonomy): Eukaryota > Metazoa > Arthropoda > Arachnida > Araneae > Eresidae > Stegodyphus > Stegodyphus mimosarum. Next base: position 90,944 of record KK119258.1, on the reverse strand, counting down.
AAAGAAAACACCAAACATTAAATTTGAAAAGTGCACAGAATTTTACTCCGCAGAACAATTTTATCGAAAAAGAAACAAACAACAACGGAAAAAAATACAGTTAAAATGCATTACATATAAAAAGCATACAACGAAATAAGCAATATCCCTTAATACAAATATTAATTATCCTAATAAATAAATTAACCAACTTCCCTTTGCAAAATCTTAAGAACCCAAATGGTATAAACAGATTAAGAACTTAAACAAATTAAAAAATATCATGCAAAACTTTTTTATAATTAAAATTATATATAATTAAAACATAATATCACAATGAAATAAGCAATATCCCTTGATACAAATGTTAATTATCCTAATAAAGTAATTAAACAATTTACCGCTGCAGAAAGAAACAACTTTTTAATTTCTTAAACTTTTCAGTCTCTTAAAAACAGTAACATAAGAAATACGATGAAAAATTGTTGCCAAACCGAAATTTTTAAAAGAATGAAACTATTCAAAATGATGCAATTTCATCAAAAATCTATCAACAACAATAAGAAAGGAAAATTGTTGCCAAAACTACATTTTAAAATATCTGAGATGTGAAAAGTGTATTCGGAAGCTTCATTTAAACAATTTTTTAAAAATACAAAATATTATTATTTTTCCAAAATTCCTTTTTTAAAAGGAGTCGAAAGGATTAAAGTTCAATGTGTCCAAAAATCAAAGGAAAATAAACAGCACATTTTTTAAAATAAGTTTTTTTTAAAAAAATTCCGCTGAAAAGGTGTTAAGCTCACCTTCCTAAATAAATTCGTATTTAATCGATTTATTGAAATACGAAATTTATTTTAAGTTTGTAAAATAGCTAAGTGTCTACGCTTCACGACGATGTAAAAATGAAATGTATAGAATGAAATCTCGCTTTCCTGTAGCCCATTATGTCTCAAAATGACGCGATTTGGTCACACAACATAAAATAAAAAAAAATTCGAATTTCGAAAAAATCGCTTCGAGGTGCACTGGCTCTTGTGTAGATACACCTATGTACCAAATTTTGTGGCTCTGGGTCTATTAGCTTACTCGCAACACGAACGAAAGACACATACACACACACAGACTCTTTGTTTTATTATATGTAGAGATTAACCTGTTGGCGCCCGCCAAATCGCCAAACTCATAAATCTGTCATATTATATAAAATCTTTATAAAGCACTGCACTCTGATGAGAAAATAGCGTCACTTCGTGATCACAATTAACACCGCTGATTGGATGAGCACCAAAACGCTCACATATCTATAAATAGGGTTTCTCCTCGATGTACAGGAAGAACGTTTGGGAGATGGATGCTAAAATAAACATATCATTTTATATTCGAAATTGTGTATAATTTCTTTTTCTCCGACTGCACAACACCAATAATGTATGAGAATCTACATTGGTATCTCTGAATCTTCAACGAAAACTTCAAAACTCAGTTCTGCCTCTGATGTCTTTGCAAATTATCATATCAAGGATTTTATTCTCTAATGATGATCTATTTCTAATAATGAGACTATCACTCACTAGTAACAAATTTATAAACATCTTATTGTTTCAAATTTGTATCAACGTACTTTAGTTTTAGAATTTTTTGTGAATTGTACTAAAATAATGTTCTTAATCGATAAAAAATGCAAATTCTTCTACATAACTTATATCGTTTAAGGCAATATATTAAAAATACATAAATCTAGGTACAAACTATTATGCAGTTCTTAATTGAATCGAACCGTAGAAATCACCAATTTTCCCCAAGCAGGAAACCTGAAAAATGAATTATGCCATCATAGTGATTTAAACTATGGATCTTCTACTTAATTAGCTCTACTTATTAGCTTAAAAGCTACATCTCAAGAGTATGCATAAGGAACTGGATAGTCACAGTCGTCAAATTTCAGGATATGACGTATTATCGTCTTCTAAATTTTAGTTCTAGTGCCACTACTGTAGGAAATGTTAGGCCTTTTTTGATTCGGAAAACGTGAAAATTCAACTTCATTCTCAACAGAATGCCTTCCACAATCTAGTTGGACGTGCTATCTATTTACACCGCGAGAGCTCTCACGGAAGAATGCGATAATTCCTTAAAAAGTAACTAAAACTTCTCTACTTTATTATGATTTCATTAATGACGTGAATTTCATCTTTGTGGAAATTTATAAAGTACTTAAAATCTGAATTCTTGCTAGAACTTTAACTTTGATTTCTAGATGCGAGAAATAATTAAACATGAAACAGTTCTCTTCTTGTTGCTGATAATAAACGATCATTCCACAAAAGAGGGAATTCTATTTTCCGTCGAATCCCATATATGACAAATCGTTCTTCCCCATAGAACAAAGCGGTTGAAAAATTCTCGAAGGAGACTTCAAGCGAACTCGCTAATGATCAATTTATTTATGGCAGTCTCTTTTTTTATTGTTATCAATTCTTGCTTCGCTATCTTTTCTTTACTGTTTCTTTTTCACGCCCTCGCTTTAAATTCCTTCTTCGTGCAGCAATTAATATCAATCTAATCGTCGAAAGGTGGGAGAAGTATGTCATTGGATTTCGAGATCCAAATTAATCATAATTACTTTATTATTAATTTAAGAAAGAAAGCAAAAGCAGGCGAAAAAATTAAGTAATGAGAGAACGTCAAAAAGTATTTAAATTAATAACGGAACCTTTCTCTTTGGAAACAATTGCTATTTTTTTCTGTCATAATTTCTTTCATCTCGAATGGCAACATGCGTTCCGACAAAGGCGCCGCCTAACGACTAATTAAGAGGATATAAAAGCTCAGAAATAAAAATTAATTTAGAGGCTTTTAGAAAGGTGTCTGAACTTTTGGATCGGTAATTAGAATTACCTCAAATTTGTTGCTTCCTAAATTGAAATTCAATCTGCAGTTTTAATGCCTGTTTAAAAGTTTTTATTCTTTCCGCACTTGACAATTCTTGTTAAATAATAACTCTTTTTTCCCCCTCTTTGAGTAAGCTCTTGTGGATAGCTTTCTTTGACTTTAGCTTTTGCTGAAAGGTAGAATCTTTTAAACAAAAGATAAGGGAAAAAATTCTTTTAAGTGTGTAGTTGTATTTTGAATATGGATTACTCTATGTTTTCTTAAATGTATAATAATAAATTTTTGCAAACACCATAATTTTATATTAGAATTTTTTCCAATTAAAATTACATTAAATCTTCCATATGAGTAATTATTTATTTAATACTATATTACAACACAATTTTGTGAATGTTATGATTTTAACTTTATGCATATCTAATTATTTGCATGGAAATTTTTATTAGTTTCTAGTTGTCTGGTTTGTTTTGTCTACACATAATAACTTTGTAGACTTACTGTTAAATGCAACAGTGAAACAAGTTTTTAATTTTCGAGATTGCGATAAAAGTATCAAATTCATGGACTTATATAACAGCATTTCATACCATTGGAAAAGTATTAGAAAACTGAGTGATAGAAAATGCATCCTAAATTGGAGGATTTTGTTTTCCATATTACAATTTCGGTGGAAACTATGAAAAATGTGTAAAAGGTATAAAATTGGTGACTTCCATATTTTTGTTGCAATTTCTGTTGATAATTTTTCGAATGAAACTCTATTTAATTGTTCTTAAAAAGTGAAACTTCGAAGTATCACACTTTTCGAAACAGTTATACCCTCACATACAGGTTGGTCATAAAATAAACTATCTAACAAATGGTGATCGTTCGAGCGTTAAAATTGAGAAACTAGCATCTTTTGTAAGATAAGTCAAGAGAACATGTGCCCTTCGACGTGTGAAAACAATGGTAGAAAAGATATCACTGTTACAATTAACGTAATTGTATTTTGAAACTTTCCTATACTAACCTGTTATTTCATAATTCTGAGAATCTGAATGACAGAAAATGGTAAAACGCGTTAGTGTGATGCATATAAAACGAAAACTTGTAAAGATATGCTCTTTGATTTGTCTTTGAACTATAGGAACATATCTTTGTTCCTTGACTCCTATTGTCTTTCAGCAATAGGAGTCGAGGAACATAATGGCCTCAAAAAAGCACTAATATAGCCTCGTGCATATTGCAGCAATATCATAATTGCAGCTGTGCTTCATTCTTATCTTTCTTCTTTTCCTTCATCCTGTTTACAGCAGCAAAGACATCCAGATAAAACGATTTTTGCATGAGTTAGGCATTTCACGGTATAGAAGAATGAAGAGGCAACATGAGGAACCAGTGAAACCATATTTCTGCAATGATTGTAATGCTGGAAAAACATCGTATTAATATTTTCCTCAGATATCCATTCAAGGTTATTTGTGCACGATTTAATCTGAAAATTCGAAGGCATGAGTTTCTCAATCAGTCGAAAACGTCATGGCAGCATTTTCTCCTGTAGACATTGATATCATCATAATGGATAATCAAGCAATCGGACAGTATGCAAGCAATGTTGCAAACAGTCTCAGTCTATTTAAGAACATCATGCTAAATAATCGTTTACCTCCTATTAAAACTTATCAACAGTGAGCATGTTTTGGTTGTTTCCATTTTCATTCGATGCAAATTTACACAATGATGCGGAAGACCATTGCTCAAAAATTTCTGTACTGGCGTGTGGAAGAAATGAAGAATTTCGATGAAGAATTCCTTTGATCATAATGCACATTGCGCTTTAACTATACAATTAAATATTAACTACGTTTATTGGTCCAACACTAAATCCCATGACTTTCCTCTTAGGTTCATAGACGCCCAAAAAACTTAATTAATTACAATTATGGCACAACATCAATTAATCATTAATGCTGTCTACGGATTTTGCTCATGAACTGTAAATGCTAAATTCTTTCAGAATGCATTTAATGAAAAATGGATGCTCGTCATATCTAACCAGACATTATTTGAACGATATCAACAATTGTATCATCTTCCGTGATTTTCAGTCTATCACTGATTTTGTTGTTATCTGAAGTCCACGGTCTTCCAAATAATACTAGTATAGACTTAAGAGAAAGCATGCTTAAAAGACAGCGTTATGAGGAACGTTGATGTGCATTGTGACGCTGTTATCTCCACTTTTGAAATATGCGGTTAGCCATTGACAACAATGGAGGACATATTGAAAATTTGAGACCTTTGGCTGTAACTAATAATACTTCTTCGGCTTTACATTTGTAATTTCTTTCTTTATTAATATTATTCTTATTATTATTATCATCATCATCATCATTTCCTGCTCATTTTTTATTCTCAAACTTAAAAACTGCTGTCGCTCTAGTCTTTCGTTCTACAAATACCGTTACAGCGATTTTCTGTCACTCAGAATCCTTAGGTGTCGTGAAATTCCGAGGTTTATTAACTAGCTGGTTTTGAATAAATTGCAGTAATAAAGACTTAGAGTTGTTACTATCTATTACCATTACGTTAGAACGCGTAATTTTTGAAAACTGAATTTTGCTCTTATCATGTTCTGAACATCATACTATGGCTATCATGCTTTACACATCCAAGTGATTGCCTTTCAGAGAAAAGTTGTTCCAGACTTCTGAATCTTTGAATCTTTAGTTTCATGGCATTAAGGAAATCCTTATATCTGTAATAAAACTTTTCGAAAGCCTATTATTGTAAATATTGCATTTCTCCACGGGTTCTCTTGAACTGCAGATCGTTAGCATCTGCAGCTGGTAACTGAGAAATCTATGGTTTAAATCCCTCGATGATACAACCGGGTTCTAGTGTTTCCTAATCCTAGAACGCTAATGCTCTTTGTGGTGGCACCGAACTAATAATTTGGTGATGTACAATGTTTCATGGCCCTTTGAATTTGGTCAACTAGGTCCCCATTCTTCCATGAGTGTTTTCTGCATGTAAATGGTCAATATGTTCATCTTGGAAGTTCCATAGCTTGAATATCATCGTGGGTATGACTGAATTCACACATTTCCTGTTCCGGAAAGATTAATGGTCTCATCATAGTAACTATACAATGAAAAAGTCACATCATCCAGCAAAATGTTATAGAAACTAGCTTCATCATTATTATAAGCCATGAAAATACCTCGGCGATAAGATTTCAGATGTTCCTTATAGTTAAATTCACTTCATAGTTTACTGTTGGATTTTCTATATCCTTAATTGTCTGTTGCTGTTATTACTGATCCTAACTAGTCAGCCATAGGATAGACCATAGCCATTAAACATGTGAGAAGATATTGAGGAGTGAAATGACCAGTATTACATTTCGTACAAATGGAGCAAATCTTATATCCTCGGTAAAACTTAAGGCATTTCAGGTGCTCACTTAGGAGCCTCGTCAAAGCAATCTGCTGAGCACGATTGCCGCCAAAAGCAGTAACACCTGCCGGCTGACTGCCATGTCAAGTACCAGTCATGAGCCGGAGGAAAATGCCAGGAAGAGGCAAAAATAGATTTAACTCTTTCGAGAGGTGTCCAAAAAGTTCAGAGTCACTGAAGTACCTGCCTTAGCTATGGCATCAGCCATTTCATTACAACTAAGACCAATATGTGAAGGGATCCACTGCAAGTGTACATCATGATAATAAGAGAGTAGATTGTAATTATATGTTGTCTATTAATTGTCTATTGCAATTAAATGAAAAGAAGACAGTTAAAATTTCTCTGCTACAATTGGTTATCATTTTTTATCATTTTCTTCTTTATTTATTAATTAATTCTTATATTATTAATAAATTGATAAAATTTTGCTGAATTTCTATAGTCCAGATTTCTTTTTTAACTGGTAGTTTTAAATATCTTTATTACGTCTTTTCCTTTTTCTCAAAAATATTACAAATCACAAATCTGAAAATGTCTAACGGGATGAAAAAAGCTCCATTTTTGTTCAGGAATTTTCCTAGTGTCCGATAACACATTTCGCCAAGCAGCTTCTCGTCAAAGAAAAATAAAATAACTATGAAAGGCTAGAAAATAGCGCTGTCACGCTGTCCTTTTACGATGCAGACGATACGAGCAGAATGCTTCTCCCTTGTTCCTTCATGACATCGGGAACTTTGATTCTATTTTGTTCCCGTCATTCGTGTTAACCGAGCTGTCAGTTTCCGCATATTGCTAAAAGGCTTATTTTCGCCATTTTTATCTGAAGGAAATTATATTCGGTTTCAGAATTTTCGCTTGCTGAATATTTTTGCATGAGCAGATGATGGAAGATTTTATTACCATTATTATATATTTTTCGCCTTTTAATATTCGTCAAGCAAACTGAAGTTCAAAGCAATAATAAATGTACGAAACGTTCATAAATCATAATTAATTTTCTCTTGTATTTTATACATAAGTTCATTATTTTCTCTTCGGGTTAAGCATAAAACAGAAACCTGATTAGTTTTTCAAATTATTTTTTCTTGAAACAATTTGCTTGAAGAATTTGTAAATAATGATTAAACGTGTATCTCCTTTTAAAAATGAGTAAAATTAACATACAGAACGTATGAATTTAGAATAAAAAAATAGCATGGAATTGATCTATTCAAAATCCACATCAAATTGTTTCTTGAAAGGTACTGAAATTGTCTAACACCAGGAAATTTTTTCTTTATTTTGATTAATACTATTTATTATTTAACTGAAATTTTCTTCAGATATGCAACGGTATAATATCACATCATACGTCTCAGCATAATCTACTTTTCATACATAAAGCAACGACCTTAAAATAATCACACTTTTCTGAAACTGAAGGAAGAAAATAAAACCTTAAATCTACGAATTATTGTAAACCATAGACCATTTTCAATAAAGGCTTGAAATTGCATAAATATTATCTTATTTATCAATGCGCCAATAATGTTTTCTTCTTCTTGGAAACAATAGCACTAATAATAAAATATTTGACATTGAACCTGATTCTATGTCACTGGAACTTCAGAAAGCAAACGCTTAAAAACCCATTGAAATAAAATTATATTATTTTTTAATTAATTAAAATTAACCTTCCTTATTTTTACAGCTTTTTTAATTGTAGCTATTCATTTTCTGTTATATTATGTCTCTTGCTATACAGTAATGAACATCATTAACCATCAATAAGGCGATAAACGTTCTATTCTACGAATGCTCTAATAAAGGAACTGTGTTGACCCACAATTCACTCCTTCAAGCCAAGAGAAAGGTTTAATCTACTGAACGTTTTAATTTGAAGTGAAATTATGAAGATTTTGTTAGGGCAAATTAGTCAGTGTAAAGAAAAAGAGTTTAAAAACTATATCTTAGTAACTCTCTATTGAACTTTATATGTATGTGTTATGAAATATCTAATAATTTTTCATCAACGTTAAACATATGTTGACGTATTAAATAAATGTATTTCGTTTACCATTTCGTATACAATCTCCTTTTGGATTACTCAGAAAGCTATGGCGTTACTCGGCCCTATTGAGCAGACAAAGTAAGAAAAATTACTTCTTTATTAATTTGTTATATAAATATTTAAAACAAAATATTATGAGAGTGAAACAAGCAGCTAGAGCTGTGAATCTGAAAACCAGAAAGCTACATCGAAACATATCATTTAAACAAAGTAAAGCAAATTCATGCTTATTTTTCAAAAACAAGAATGGAAAATTCGCATATATAATATTATAGGAAGACGAGGAGGTAAAGGTACTGCCCAATCCACCAACTAAAAGCGAAGCTGAACATCAGAGACCTAGGAAAAGTCACCTACTACCTTGGCATATACATAGAAAGATCAAAAGATAGAAACTTTGCCATAAACCAAAAGAATAAAATCGAAGAAATAGTTCGAAGTGTGGGATTTCAAAATAAAAACCAACATATACTCCAACAAAAACAACTACTGCAAACTGGAAAATGAAAATAAATCCAGAAAATAATGCAAAATATATAAGCAAACAGTAGGAGCATTACTATTATTTATTGCAACAATGAGTCGACCCCATATAACATGCGCCGTCAATCTACTGAGCAGAAGAATTAAACATTTTGAAAAATAAACTCGAATGTTGTCAAGGAAGGTCATTCAATATTTGAATACAGCTAAAGACTTGAAGTTGGTCTTTAAAAAAATTTAAGAGCCTTGTAGAGTCATTAGGTTACTTTTTGAAGCAAGAAACATGAAAAATGAGCAATGCCCTCTCCGGGACTCGAACCTGGACTTCTCAAATACACGCCGAGTATGGTACCGTTACACCTCGAAGGCATGCTGGAAGGAGGAAGAAAATACATTATAACATATACTACTTGCATATTCAGACGCAAATTGGGAAAATGGTTTAGCGGATACACATTCAAGCTAAGAAACAATTCGATTTCATGTAGCAGCAAAAGGCAACATTTTCAACTGAAGAAGAGCACATTGCAGCAGCTAATACAGTTCAAGGAGCACAATGGCTATTAAAATTAATTGTGGATTTAGAGCTGGAACCAAATTTAGCGATTTCTCTCTATGAAGATTACAAGTCATGCATCACACTTTCATAATCAAAGAAAAATAATAATGTCAGAACAAAACATATAGATGTCAAATACCATTACTTTCGTGAACTTCAATAAAACGGTATTCTACAACTAGACTACTGCAAAATCACCGACATGACCTCAGTCCTACTCCCTAAACCGCTAGGAAAGCCTGTGCTCGAGAAACTTCGAGCATGACTGCAAATGGTGAGTTTGCCTATCAAGTAGGGGTACAGTGATAGACATCATCAACCATCAATAGAGCAATAAACGTTCTGTTCGAGGTGTACTCTAATAAAGGAACTGTGTAAATCACACTTCACTCCTTTACGCCAAAGTGAATGGACAATATAAAACTAAAACTCTTATAATTATTATCTACTGAACACTGTATATATATATATATATATATATATATATATATACCATATTTTACTG